>CM056811.1:70236313-70826313 GCA_029852735.1 Persea americana
AGGACTGGCGATCAGAGTTGTGGAGTTATTTTGGTGACAAAAAGTTGATCAGTGGTGGGCTATTGTTGATAAGGGGACACGTCAGGCACTATCAACAGCAGTAGAGAGAGGATTCACGCCCGAAGAGGTTTTTTTGATCAATAAGAGATGAAGCATTGATCATAACCAAAGCTCTGATACCATGTTATAATATGGAATGAGAGAAGAAAGAAGAAGAAGAGAGTTTTGGAGAGAGTGATTCCTCAATAGAGGATCGACTGTGTATATTTATAATACCATTATGCCTCAATCAAAGGCTCTAAACATGGTAACCCACGTGTGGGATTTTATATACAGCTGTATACGGGCCTTGATGGGCTGGGCCTAAACCATATTTTATAGGGCCCACTATCTTCTACACCCCTATCCCATTTTGCACAAATTTTCTATGAAATGGCTTTAGCACATTGTTTCTTCATGTTCTCTTGTTGGAGGAAGCTTCCGAAGGCTTTTTTCGGGATCTTTTACACTGATTTAAGATGATTAAAACCACATTTTTTGGAAGATCTAAGCATCCGAAAATCGGATGTGCTGTTCGTCCAATTGAATGAAAAACAAATGGAAACACCTATAAATTCATTGTGAATTACTAAAATGTGGTTTAAAATTCCATATTTGTATGACATTAATCTTCAATTATTCTTCAATTGTTTTATATTCTTATCCTATTTTTCTATATATTCTAAGGTTTTTGGATTAGAGGTGACTCGGGGGACTGAGCCTCTCTCTTAGATGATTTTTACAACCTTGGTACCGTCAAACAGATTATTAAGATAATGCTATAACAATATGAAAATTTAGAAAAACACGAAATGTAGTTCTAAGATTACAACCTTTCATGAATGTTTCACCAAGGTTATTATTCAAGAAAAAAATGAGAAATAGAAAAGAAGTGAAGACTGAAGAGCTTTTAAAGATAATTTGAAATAGCCTGAAATTTACCAAATGAAAGTGTGCATAAATAGATCTAAGGTATACATGTCTAAAACAATGATTCTTTTTTGAGGATTTTACCAAAAAAAAAAAAAAAAACACTTTAGGTGACTAGTGGGCCTAAAAGATCATTTTAACAGACCTTGCATTTGATTAGTCATTTTGCCTGAAAATATGTTTTTTTTTTTTTTTGGCACTTTTAACTAGCGTCCCTAGCGACCTTAGTTTTATGATGCTAAGAGTCCTTAGGGACTATGCGGTGTGCATAAATTAGAACAATATAGGCGTGTTTCTTCGTGTTTTGTTGTCAACAAGTCTATTTTCCTTCACCACGTTCGTTTGCGCCCATTTCTTCCGACTCACGTTCGTCTTTGGCAACCAGATCATGCATTTGTCTTTGGCAAGCGATTCAGAACCAGAAATAATTGAATCCACCTCTAGGGTTCTCTGCCATTGTCTTCCAGAAAGGGCTAAAGCCATTTTTCGGGCATTTTTCTTGCTATCAGGGGTAATGCTACACAAGGAAGACAAAGAAACCCTTTTAGAGAGGCGATTCTTAAATGGAGAGTAGATGTTTGCCACGAGGAAACATTAACCAAAGCAAAAGGCATGCAGACGCAATAAGGGTATAACCTAGACGATAATAACGTCACAGACGACTCAGAAAAGGCCAAAGGGGAGCATCCAAAAGCACATACCTTTGACAAAGAGGATGTGGGAGGGGACCACAGTTGGTAGGAGGGCGAGGAGTCGTAGTCAAACAAGTTGTTGGAGGGGACCACAGTTGGCTGGGCGTAGACAACTAAGCTTTTGAAGAAAGAATAAGCTGTTGACAACGAAACACGCTTATATTGTTCTAATTTGTGTACACCGCAGGGTCCTTAGGGACCCTTAGCGTCATAAAACTAAGGTCGCTAGAGACCCTTGTTGAAAGTGCTAAAATAAAAAAAAACACCTTTTCGGGCAAAATGACCGATCTAGTTCAAGGTCAGTTAAAATGATCTTTTAGGCCCACTGGTCACCTAAAGTGTGTTTTTTTTTTTTTTTTTTTGGTAAAATTCCAAAACAAAACCAAATCCCCCCCCACCCCCCACAAAGCACACACTTTTTTTTTTTTGTATGTGCTGGTTTCTTTCATTAATTACAAATAAGGTGCATGATCACCCTAAATTTTTTTTTTTAAAAACTCAGTTGTTTGAAAAACATAGAATTTGGGCCAAGTTTCCTATATCTTTTATCACGAGGGCTTGGATATGGGTCTGGACAATTGCTTTTGCCAGGTTAGACCGCCCATGTTATATTGCTCATGTCATGAGTACTGTCACGACATTTCTTGAAGTATGTAGTGCATGATTCATGGAAGGTGTATACTTAAGGGTTGGCTTTTGCAAGGCTTCTTGTACCAAAACCTATCTCTTGGTTCATTTCAGGTGGTACTACAAGGAATTCCTCGTCGTGCCACTCCAGAAGATATAGAGCAGTTCCTTTCTGGCTGCAGTTTTGATGCTTCCCGCATCCAAACATTTGTCAGGTTTTTATTTTATTTTATGTTATATTACATAATTGAAGAAAGCTTTCCATTTGGTAAATGGAAAATTTCTAACAGTAACCAATGCCTGGTATATGCAGGCCAGCGTTCGGTGACCTCATTAGGATAGCACTAGTCCACTTTCCATCACAGATTGAGGCAATGAATGCCTTCCAATTGAAGAATAGAGGCTTCTGTCTCAATGATCCCATTATGATGCGGGTTCTTCAGTGAAGTTGTTTGGCATCACTGAGGTAGGGGTTTCTCTGTCATATGGAGTTGAAAAGGAATTTCGGCAGAGACGTAAAGTCATCCTTACTACTGCTTGTTCACATGCGCATTCATTGGGACACATCCAATGCGGTTTCTAAAGAGATTTGACCTTTTCTTTCTTGAAATGGATAATATTGCTCCTCAGATAAATAATGTGGGGATGATGTAGCATTTAGTCAGCATGGGTACACAATGTAGCTGAAAATGTCAAATCCTTTTTTTCCTGTTGGTTGATCTATGCATCTGTTGTGACTGGCAGATCCAATTGGACTATATTTTGAATTAGTTCTGATAAGTAGACTTTATATAGCATATCCTGTCTTGTAGTTTTGAAATTGAATTATCTTGACAGTAATCTGGTAAGCCTGTTGGTTTCTATTGATCGGTTGTGGTCAGAAATTGTGCCAATAATCTGACTCCTTACATTTGCTAGTGGAGGTGGGATTGTATGATGTTCATCATTTTTTTTTAAACTAGGTATTGACATGATAGTAGTAAGGTAAGGTTAATGGTTTTATGTGATTTGGTCAGACAGTACTGACAGCGTCATTCTAGAATAGCCATGGTAGCTCATGATTTGCTTCAATCAGAATGATTTGAATTAACTGATGGTACTCTCCTTTCTCCAAAAAAGAAATCTGACACCAGGACTCTGCAGAGAACCTCTTGGTTTGATTGCACTCAGTTTGCCTGTAAATCTAGTTACTGGTGACCATGTCCACTTGCAACCGGTTACGGCCAAGAACTACTGGCGGTAAAGGAACCTTAATTTCTGTTACACATACACTAGTTGGACTACTTTACAAAGATCATTGCAGCGCTAATGAGAGATGCTGTTAGTTTTTTAAAGGGAATTTCCTTTGTTCTTCTGCCTGTGGCTCTCTTTTAATAACTGAAACCGAGTTGGCCTGCATTAGGTTTAACTGTATATCTAATTAATTGCAACATTAGTGATTGAAGTGATATTTGGAAAACATGTGACTTGGACTTGTCTCATCCAATGCCAAAAAAAACAAAAAAACAAGAGGACGCGAATTGGGTAGTCAACGTGGAGACTTGAGAGATTTATGTTTTTTCTAAAATAATTTCAGAAATATTTAAAAACAAGTCAAATGCTTATAAAATAGGGGTTTTTACCCCAAAAAACACTTTAGGTGAGCGCTATACGGAACATGGAATATTAGGCAAACATTCACCTAACAGGGAATTCGTACAGAAAAATCAATATTTTTTACAATTTTTTTGGGTGGTTGCTACGAACTTTCATTTTCTGTATTGAAAGTTGATGGTGACCCTCGCTATAATAAGTGAGGGTCACCGTTGATCCTGAGTAGGCACAAACTCCTAAGCTTCTTCCTTCTTTATCTCTTTCTCAAACCCAATCCAACAATAGAGAAGTCCATGCCAACTCATTGCGTGTTTGGTTCATTTTCTCATGTGTCATCAAAATAAAAATATAGGGGCATTTTTGTCATTTAAAGGATATTTAATTGGATGTCAAGGTATGTGTTCAAATCACCTATTTCATCATTCCACAAAAACTTCTTACCATTACCATTGGATGACTTTATTTGTAAATTTTTTGGGGGGTTTTCTTTATGGCTAGCTGCACATCAACAATCATATACCAGTTTAAGAATGTCTTTAGAAGTACTTTTTATAAGATCCTACCCAGTCATAATATGAGAGCTTCTTCTTTCACCTTTTTGATTCCTTGCTAACCACGACCTTGAAGATTTTATACTTGAACCTGTCTTGTGAATTGTTTGTCCTAAGAGGCTTTATTTGTTTTCATTATTTTTGTAAGTTTGAAATAAAGATAGTACTTTTAGGTGGGTCAGTCACGTACTAGATTAAGTAGGACAACTCAGACCTGTTCCGCCAACATGCCAAGTTCTCAGTTTTTCATAATCATCTATAAAGTTTTCTCCCCCTCTCCATGAACACCCAAGGGATGGTTTAAGATACAGTGCAGATAAATAGTTTATGCGTAAATGAAGGTTTGTGTTTTGGGTTCTTGATTAGTGACAATTTTGTTCATATTTGCAACTAAATTAGGGTAGATAACATAGCAAGATAAATAAATAAAGGGGGAAAGGGTGGGGCGGGCTCATCAAGTGAGCATGTATGGGCGTTTCCATCATTAGATTGGGTTTGGGGAAGAAATGAAGAAGGAAGAAGATGAGGGCTTTATGCTTGCTCAGAGTTAATGGCGACTCTTAGTAGTCATAGCAGGGGTCGCCGTCGACCCACAACATTGAAAATGAAGGTCGACAGCAAACTACTAAAAAAAAGGGTAAAAAAGTTAAGTTTTTCTGTATGGATTCCTTGTTAGGTGCATGTTTGCCTAATGTTCCATGTTCGGTCTAGTGCCTACCTAAAGTATTTTTTTGGTCAAAACCCCTATAAAATATAAATAAATATTTATTTACATGCATTCATAATAATCAGTTCAAATTAGTAAATTTATATATGCAAAAAGAAAGTATAAAAAGAAAAAAAATAAAAGAAAAACTTTGCATACTGCATAATTTGTCAATCCAAATATCGAATTTAAAAGATCAAGTCTAATGGATAATGATTTAAAAATAAATATTAATTGTTTAAAATCAAATCTACCTATTATATAGTTTTGAATCCAAATAACTTATTAAAACGAGGTGACTCAAACGAGTCTCCGACGTATTTGACTCGGTCCTTCATCACGAGCTAACTCAGGGAGTTTTCCCACCTTGATTATTATAGGGAATGATGCCAAGAGGCCTTATAAGCAAATGGGCTCAAGCTTTTCCCCGACCCACCCGGAGTGCAGGTCTAGGACATGGGCCCATACCCATCATCATGGCCAAAAAAGAATTAATAATAAAAGAGGCCATTAAAGTTCACAGACATGATCCAAATCTAAAGATCCAAAGTTCACTGACATGGTCCAAATCTAAAGATACCTTACCCATTGATCTTAATTAACTGTTAATTAAGGTAATGCATGTGTAAAGCACAAGAAATGCATAACTGCAAGATGTGGACCACAGAAGCAGGAACTCAGATCATGCCATCTACATCCCGAGGAAGCAACAACCAACAGGTTTACATTTATCCAAACTTGATTAAGATGGGACTCGTGAAAAATATGATTTTACTTATTTTAGACCTGTTTAATTTTTTTACTTTACTTTAGGTATGGTTCTAATAAGCTAAACCTGTAGATATATATTTGGGCTTGGGTTTCAAGACCTGAGGACCCAGGCCCCAAGTAGATATCTATGCACGTTGGGGGAGAAATTTTCTTCTGCGAGTGCAGTCCAACTTCATAGTCAAAACCCTCATAGGCAACATGCCTAATTTGACACTGATCTGAACTTTACTACTGTTGGATTTAATCTAAAGACAAATATATATCTAATTAAAAGATTTAAAGGTTATTAAATAAAGGATTACGATAATTTAACGTGGCTGATATTTTGCATGACCCTTAACTATGATCAGAGCTTTCCCTCCTTCCTACCCACACTGATAAAGATGCATATGGTAGGCATATGAGTTGTGAACGTCATTAAGTACAAATATGTAGGTTTCTCTCATTTTTCTACGCACAAACTTTATGAGATCGATCCATATATGGATGAATGATGACAAATTGACAATAGTCGAGTAAGAGGCTGAGGTGGATGCAAAGTCCATGCATCGTGAATGCCAGAGAAACATGAGATAACCCAGTGGTAAAGGGCGTCTCACACTCACCTAAGCACCAAGAATTGAGAACCAAGGGTTGCTCACTTGATTTGTAGCCCCACTAATCTTTGGACTTTTCTTTACCCCAAACAAATAAAAATTGTCATTCCTATCTTGTAATGGCAACATGGATGCCCCAATTAAAAAAAAATTAAAACATACCCGATCATTGGAGAAAAAGATTTTAAAGACCTAAAGACAAAAGAAGCAGCTCAATCCAACAGTGAGCAACATTTAGACGAGTCAAAACAGGAGTAGGTACCATTTCATGGGTAACTAGAGAGTTTGAGTGTAATAAATTGATCGTAGATTGGTCTATGTGGACCCCATGAACTGGTTGGAGTCGGATCGGGTTATACATTTTCAGCCCAATCACTAAACGGGTCTGGTTCAGGTTAAGCCTATGCAATCTAGCTACAATGACCACACCCGACCCACCCATTTAGACCACCAATTGTGGAACTCCTCCAGTGTAGTTAGTTACCTTGTCTTTCCAGGGAAAGGAAAACATTAAAAACAAAAAGGAAAACGGAAAGGCCTGAGAATCTCCCCCATTATAAGAAACCAAAGAAACTACAAGAAGAGAGGCTCAAGCAAAGGAAACAGAAGGAGATCCGCGGTTTTCTGCTGTTTGGTTTGTACAGGCCGAAAGGAGATATGGAGATGAAAAGAAGCAGAGCTCTCATATTCGGTGCTTTGCTATTTGTTCTTATGGGATTAGGGAGTGGCCAGCCAGAGTCAACAGAAAAACCCGTACATATTATAGTATATTGAAGCCATACATTTTGAAGATAATTTTGATCATAACTTACGATTTTTACTATGAGTTATATATATCTCCTCACTTCTAATATGTAACCACTCATCTCCTCCACTTACCGCCTCCTCTTCCCACTTTTCACTATTCTCATGATCACCAAATCATTTGTCATGAGCATTTGAGGATGATTTTGCATAATTTGAGTTTTTTTTTTAAAATAAATTATTAAATATACTTTTCAGTTATTGGTAAAAAAACTGAGCATGATCTTGCTCAGCATCGGTTGTTATGCTAGTATATATATATTTATGTGTGCATGGGGTGGGCCACTTATGTACTTGAATATGTGCCGTTGGATAGTCGTCTAATACTAAACCAAATCTAACATAACAGGGCATGTTTGTGTGAAACATCTTTCTCCAGGCATTCCCACTGATTGAAAAATGAAATCCTCTACGGTTTCATTTTGTTATTGTTTGGTGCAGCAACATACTGTGGTGAAATGTGTTTTTAGTATAAACATGGACCAACGAAATGTCATTCTGTCTTTGAACTGATTTTCATTTTTCTTGGAAAATAAGCTGCACAAACATACCTTAAATAACTAACATTTAAGGCAGATTTGTGTAATCTGGAATCCTATGATCCTTGCATTTCTGTGTCTGCAGAAAAGTTGTTGCGACCTATAAATGCTTTTTCATGGTCCAGAGGAAAAATAGTTCTGTTTTATTTCACCTAAATGCTCCACATTCAACCAATGAAAAGTAGCATGCATGAAAAATCGTATTGAAAGGATCGCATGGGAGATTTACCAAACCTTGCTAAGTAATTTTTGAACTGTTCTTTGTAAGCAAAGATTACTCGAGCTATACTTTTTTGTAAATCTACTCAAGATATACTTAGGGCCTGTGTGCTTGCACAACATATACAGAAATTCATGTGGTGAGTGGTTAAAAATTATGATATAAGGTTTATACAAAATGACTGTAAAATAAACTCCTTTTTAAAGGAAAGTGACTCAATGGAATATGAGAATTGAATACCCAGCCTGCCAGCCGTCACCCAAGTAATTCAATACCTAGGAAAGTTAAGGTTTCATTCATGTCCTTTACCTCTCGCCTCAATCATTCACACTTTACCTCGTTAATAATCCAACTCATTTGACTATGAATTTCTATCTAATCATTTTTTATTCTAATGCAAATAAAGAGGCCCTTCTTGTATCCATAAAAAAGGCATTTATTGTGAGCTAGAAATTATATGGGGCCATTGGTGATGGCATTACTCTCCAAACATACACAACTGCCTATAAATACGACCCAATTTGACAATGATTAGGAGTATGTTCACTTTTGGATTTTACTTTCTAAAACTTTTTTCTCCTTCTCACCTTTGATTTTTGAGTGTTGACATCTACACCTTATGATAACTAATCCAGCATATTTTTGGGTCCATCTCTTAACTAGAGTGAGCTATTTGCTAATAAATATAAAGTATTTGTATGGATTAGCCATCTACCAAAAAAAAAAAAACCAAAATCAATCAATCACTGGCACTAATGGTACGTTGGATTAAAAGATCATCAATAGATCATCAAAATAAAATCTCTCTCTCTCTTCAAATACTAATGTACGATAATTGTTTTGAATCAATGACTAGAATGTCCATTGGATGTGATGTTTGGGAGTTGAATAATCTACACATGGTATGAGGTCTGAGCATGCCATCTATCTTAAATTTCAATTTGCAGGAGAAAAGATTCAAAAAATGATTTCAATTACTTATAGATAGGCCTACTGTGTGGGAATAAAAATGTGACTACAAAACAAAACCAAGTGCCTCAGAAAGGCATTGCATGAAGCAACTAATGCAAATTTGGCCAAGTATCTTGCAAAACTAAATTCAAACTACTCGACTTGTTGCCCTTGAGTCAACTCAACCAAGGTAGGCAACTTGAATCAAGTTTTTGAACTATGCATGCCTTACTCCAATACCATACAAATCCTTCTTCTTGAAACTAACACGCTGCTTGCAACTACTCTATCTCAGGCTAATTGTACATACACAGTCCTCATAGAGACAACATGCTCAAAGGGTGCATCAGACCGTGTCAGTCTCCGGTTCGGCGACTCCAAATCCAAAGACATTTTGGTGCCACACCTCATTGCCAAGCGCGGGCGAAGAGTGGACAGGAGAGGTGCAGCGATCCTCACCGACGCGCCACATAAACCATTCCAAGGATGTGGCATAGACCAGTTTCAAGTAATTGGTAGCTGTGTTGAGTCTCCAATCTGTTATCTCCTTTTCGAACACGGGGAATGATAGATGGAGGCCAGGTTTAGCACAGGTGCTTGTGCTGGAGATTTCACATTTCTCGTCCCAGTCATTCTATTTCCGGCGGTTCCTTCCTCAGCATGTGTGGCATGGGTCTGATGAATGTGATACTGAAGTCACACCTTTTGGAATCAAGCACACTAGGAAGATATTTGGAGGGAAGTACATGTTAGAGTCAGGAAAGTATCAAGCTGCCGGCAGCTAATCACATTATGAAGTCTCCCGTGTCTAGGAGTTGACCTAAATTTCACTTCGATTGAAATAATATGCTCCATCGGATTGATCATTGTATAAAATATATATACATGTTTTATGGGTGCTTGGCTCCAATTGGCATGAAGCTTGGATTGGTATTTTTACATAGAGAGGCTTTTGATATGAGTGAATTAGATGAAGCAAATGTGAGTTTCATGTAAATTCAGTAAAGCTGTCTGCTACCATTTATCATAAGGTTGTTGCTAATGATTTTAAAGGTTCATGCCTAGTTCAATAAGAAGGAAATATGGGTTTTCTGTTGTATGCTATGAGGATGACTTAATCATAAGAAATTCATTTGTAATAAAAAAATAATTTGCAGTCTAGAATAACTGAGGGCTGTACATGGGCCTAAATCTGGGCTGGACCTAGAGCTGTTCGTGGGCCAGATTTAGCCATTGTCAAGATAAGTGAAGCAATCGTTTGTAAACTTGGAGACTCCTCTTAGGAAGACATTAGTGGAGCAACTTGGACCCGTTGAAATGATTGCTTATTCATATTCGGTCTAAGCAACTGAGTCTTCTATTAAGTTGAGTTGACCTGATCCAGCCTCATTTTGTGGTCTTTGGAGTTTGAGTCCACTCCCAACATGGGTAAGTCCGACCATGTTTTAAAATTACCATAATGAGCACTAGAACTGTTATGGAAGGCTCGGGCCTAATATTGGAAAGGAAATCCAATCTGAAGGCCTCTAAGTTGGCTCACTTCCAAGAAGTTAAAGAAGGTCATGCCTTTGGGGCTGTTGCTAGCTTCACACACACCAGAAAAAAAATAATCCAATGAATCCTAAATCCAACTCAACCCAACCCAATTGAACCAACTTTAGTTCAGACGAAAACCAACTGGCAGATTCCTTGGGTTACACCTCATTGCTGAAAAAATGACTCGCACTGCCCAGTTGAGGCTCTGCTCTCTAATAAACCATAAAATGAATCAGTGTGTTCTGAGCCTTAGGTCAATGCACAGCTCCCCAAGGCCCATATTCTATTGATTGGCCACCCATGTGAGAGACCAATGTGAAGACCAACCAAGCTCAAAGTACCTGTTTGAAAAATTTTTCTACCTTCATTTCGTCCACCTTTTCTCTTCATCCGAACAGATCATGATCCAGAGCATCATCAGGGATACAGTCGGCATATATTTTGTAAATTTGGCCGTAATAAAAGTTACAGGTTAAACAAAGTGATGACATCTTGAGATATTGAAATTGTGTCGGAACTTAAAATTGTTGTATTCTTCTAGTCTTTTAGTAGGCACTGCCCAGGCTAGGCCCAAGCCCTCAATGGGTCTGTACTAGCTAGGCCCTTATCCTACCTTCAAAGGCTATGGTAGGGTTCATGCCGGGGCTAGGGTGGGAAGAAAACGAAAATATGTTTCCGCTTTTATTCATGCTTTCAAATGGGCAATTATCAAATAGGTCTGTTGTTTTGGAAGGAATTGACCTACGTATTCAAAGTTGTACATTTGTTTGTATGAAATTTGATACATGAGAATTCTTGGTCAAATGGCCTTATTCATTTGCACGGAATTGGAGCAAGTTAGAATTTCTTGTCAATTGAGCCTATTTATTTGAATGAAATTATGGGCCAATTTGTATGCATGGAATTGAAATACATGGAAATTCATTACTCGCCATACACATTTGAGTTTGATGGGAATGAGCATTTATGCATACAAAGAAAATAAGCATCATTTCTTCACGCTCAACAGAAAGCCCCACGCCCTCAATCGCCGAGGAAAAAAAGGGAACCAACATCTTTACATGATCATTTGGATAGAAAAAAGAGCATTTAAAAGGACAGAAGAAGAAAATGAATCTCTAAATCCAAATAAAATCCCCAGCTCTAAATGAATCTTTACAAGCCCATTGCTCAATCATGAGACAATTATGACTGCTCAAGAGCAAGGGTGGACGTTGACCTCAACAATCCCTCTCTTAAGAGCACACCCACTGCGAGGTCTACTGCGAACTCGCAAAATGCGTATCCTGTAACTCAAGCACCTGATCTACCAGGCTCTAATAACACTTGTAGGATCTTACACCCCATTGAGGTAACACTTATCCCAAAACCAATTGGTGATAGAAAACGGCACAACAATAGTTTTATGGTGAGGGCGAAAGTTCGACTACAATTATGACCACTCAGGAGCGAGGGTGGACGTTGACCTCAACAAATACCATCTACACTAAGCATAGCAGAGGGATTCTTTTCCCATTTTATTTATGCTTTCAAATGGGTGATCATCAAATCGGTCCCCTGTTTTTTCATGGAGTTGACCCATGTATTGAAATGTGCCCATTTGTTTTTGGATACGTGAGAAATTGAGAATTCTTTGTCAAATGGGCTTGCTCATTTGCACGATATTGAACCATGTTCAAATTCATTGCCAAATAGGTCAGGGTTTTTTTTTTTTTTTTTTTTTTTTTTGCTTAAAAGGAGACTAAAACAGACAGTTCCCCACTTTATCCTCTTTCTCTCCCACCCTCTCTTCCTCAGTAAAAATTTTTTTGGAAGCGCGTTTGTCCTTAAAAGTTGTGCTCATGACATTTTGAATTGAAATAGATTAATACTCGTTTACTCATATTTTGAGATTTTCAATTGAAAGGGCCCCACAGGGGTCTTACTTGATTCACTTATTTAGTTACTTTTTTTTTTTTTTAAATCAAAGCCCTTACTTATTAGACTTGCACATGCGAGGTGATGGAAATTCACACATACAAGGAAATATAACTCACAATGTGAGGTGATGGGAACTGGCACATGCAATGAGATATAACTCACACATGTGATGAGGTAATAAAGAGAAGAGGCCATGTTCAAAGCCTGGACCTTCAAATGAGAACTACCGCTCGTTACCACTAGTGTAAGGAGCTGTTTTCACTTCTTTAGTTTGTTAAGAAGAGAATAAAAAGAAAAGGCATAATCGAAAATATGTGAGAAAAAAAGGCAACTTATTTATTGGATCCTCATAAATTCTTTGGATAGTAACTCCCTCATGAAAAAGAAAAAAAAAAAAACAATATGGAATGGGAGTTTTTCATTCATTTATGTCTCATAGGGTTTCGTTGCCTTAGCATTTTTCTAGTTATAATGACATGATTCTATTTGATCTAAAAGATTAGAAGAGGGGTTCTTAGGGCCCATTTGGCTGCAGGAATTTGGAGAATTCATGTTTGCTAGAATCTGGAGGATTTGGAATGCCGGAATTCAAAATGCGCTGCTAAATTTATCTTGAATTCTAATTCTTGGTTTGATTCGTCTTGGAATTCAAGCCTAAGAATTCAATCCATCCTAAATTCTTGGAATTCTTTGTTTGGTAACTTATCAGAATTCTTCACATAAAAAAAATATGAAATACAAAATAATTTAGATTATAGATTTTATAACAATAAATAAAAGAGAAATTATTGTTAAGAGATCTTTGTACGGTCCCACTTAGCCTTATGCCTAATAGCATCTCGAACATCCCACACAAGCACCCAAGCAATGGATTCAATTGTCACCCACTAATACCATTACTACTTGTCAAAAAGCACCGTTCAAGGCGACCCCAAATCCTTTTTCATAATCAGTCAAGTAATATAAGATATGGTACTAGCAGCTCACCCAAATTATTAAAAATCAACTAAAATGATGATATCCACATTACAACCAAATCCCATATTGAAAAAAAAATTTAAGATAAAAATAACAACTGAGGCCAAAAGCATGAAAAAATTGAGCAAATTGGCATTCAATTATTGAAAATGTAGAATTAGCCTGTATATATCAATATTCCATGTACATCTAAAGCTGGCTATGCTCCAGTAAATATAATTATACAGACAATGGATAGAGATTACAAACTAGACAAAGATAAAATTTGCATTTATATCTACATTTTTGCACCATTTCATCAAAAGCTGCAAGTTGCAATCTTCCTTGCTCTTCAGAAGTCATTTTGCACGTTGTCTTTGCAAATGTATAGGCATCATTTACATTATCACCATTTCATATTTCACCGTTCCACTGCAAATGTTAAGATTTAACCATACGATTCGACTACAAATGTTTCTACTACTACAATTGTCAAGTTTCAACCAAGTGATTCAACTACAAATGTTTCTACTAATTCAGAATGACCAACACATGGATTCAGGGAAGAGAAATCTACCAGCAAGTTCATAACATGGTTAGGAAGTGATCCAATAAATTTACATTTATCCGCCCATATGGGTTCATTGCCATCAACTGAGAGCCACATCTAATACAATTTGCAAAATCATTAATGCCCATAACAGAAACTGGGATCGGGGCCAATACAATGTGCTATGTGTTTGTGAATTAGATGTTGAAATGACCTCATATACCAAAAAACATATAAGTTAAATACAATCCAACTATAATGGAAGTTCATAACTGATCTATTATCATTGTTTTAATTATCTCACTCATTTATATAAGCCTATCAGTTGATATGTATTATGAACACATCATTACGATATCTCTCCCTATTACATGATTAAAACTAGAAATTATCAATAAAATGGATCTCATTTAGTATATGCAAAAGTAATAAAACTAAAAGCTACTATGCACAATTGTTATGTTTTTCATCTCCACTCTGTCGTTTTTGTTCTAACAATGGACAATCCACGTCTGACAGTTCCGGGTTACCAGAATGGATACTAGTTCTAATTAACCAATGTAGCGGATGTAACCAAATAAACAAGATAGAACTAGCAATCTACCAATAACACACCACAAAAAGCTAGACATAATATTTCGCTTGAAAACCCTTTTTAGAAAGAAAAACCATGAGCTAAAAACAAAGAACTCACGAACAGTTACGAGATATACTTACAGCTTCTTTACCTCAGTCAGTACCTCGACTTAAGGACTGTAGTTGTTATTGCATAACCTCCCGCTGCCACATCTTCCACCGTGCACCGTTCTCCTTATTTGATTTTGTCTCACCTTGTCAACTAAGATGATCTATCTTCTACAAGAGAGTATAAGCAACAATAACCTTCTAGATCATCCATTCAGAACAATCTCTCAAAGACTCTAGAGAAACAAGAAAATTTCTCTTATGGTATTCTAACCTCAAATCAAGAGAGAGAATTAACTTCTTGTCTTGTGTCTTAGAGTTGAGGGCAAATCTCTATATATATTCCCAAATTAGTGCCTTAGACTTAGTGCACAAGTAGGACTCAAATTAGGAAACAAAGTCTCAAAGGAAAATAAAATTGTTTCAAAACTGGAGACTTTCCCGCTGTCTAATCGATCGATCGGACCACCCAAAATAACTAGGACGCTTCAAAACTCCGATCGATTGTACAGAGGGTCTGATTGATCGGGCCTCAGTGGTTTCACCCAGACTTTTTATATTTCTTCGTCTCTTCACTTTAGCTCTTCCGGCGAGACAACCACAGTCTATTATAAAATAAATTAGAAACTACAACTCAATGGATCTAGAGTTTTGTCCAACCTATGAATTAGCTAACATAAAAATACTTACAACGTCCCCATACTTTTCCTTTGATTTTCATTCATCATATCCCCCACTCATGGAATTGCTACTGTCCACAAGATTATGCAATTGCTACTTGCTATGAAGATCACAACACTTTCTAATCACACAACTGAGATCAATAAAAGAGCGGTTTGTTTCTTGTACATCGAAAGATAAAATTATAATCTAAAAAGAAAGACAAAAGGGTAGAAATCCAATTTCTAAACCACCAAATGGGAATTGCATATCAATTTCCAAATCACTCATCCCAATGCAACAAAACCTAATCATACAATCTGAATAGCACCCAATTCCGAAAACACCAAAACACCCAGAGTAGCAGTTTTCATGGCCATAACAAGAATCCTTACAATTACTCTCTCTGAGACCAATTCATAGCAATATCATCCAAAATCCTATTTTATAAAATCAAACGAAGCCTTGAAAACGTCTTGAATCCACGTTATCAAAACCCTCTGCCCTTTCAGATTTCCATTGCTCAAACCCTCAACAAAATATTGTGTGATTATTGACAAATGAAAATCAAAATGAAAAAAAAAAAAGAAAAGAAAACCTATGAAAATGAAGAAGATGGAAGGGGGGATCAGAAAAATGGAGTTTACCTATATTTTCTTGGGTTGAATCTTCAAATAGGAGATGACCGTTCCAAATGCCAGAAGCTTTTGGAACCCCTTCAGAATTCTAGTTGTCTCGCAAATCCTGGAATGCTCGATAGCTCTCTAGCATTCCGAATGCTTGGTTTTATGGAAATTGAATTCTCAAGATGCCGATTTTATGGATCGAATTCTCAAGATGCCCGATTTTAAAAACATAACGTAGTCAACACATAGAATTTCTTATGGGAATCCCAGAAATAGCCGACAGTCGGAATTCCCATTAGAAATTCTCCTAAACAAACAAGCTTAGAGTTTTATATATATATATATATATATATGGAATATGGGCCAGCTCTCCTAAGCTGAAGCTTTGCTTATCCTAAGTTGAAACAGTGCCGGTCCTACAAATTAAAGTCGATTATCGTTATTTTTTGGATGATGATCGTCTCTAAAATCTAGATAAATTAAATCAGAACTTGATTTTCAGTTCCATCATGCAAAAAACAACGATAATTGACTTTGGTTTGTGGGACTAACACTGTTATAGCTTATGATAAATTAAGTTGCAGCTTTAGAGAGCCATACTCATATATATATACACGTATGTATGTATATCTATATATATGTATATACATACATACATACATACATACATGGGAGGTGCTCTAGTGAGAGACACTCTCACCAAATTGGTGAGAGATGGGTGGGGGCCCTCACATTTAAGTTGGGGGGTCCTTGCATTTAAGTTTGTGAGAGTGGATATGGAAGTGAGGGTCCTCACCCATCTCTCACAAACTTGGTGAGAGTATCTCTCATAGGAGAACCTCTCTACATACATATATATGAGAGAGCATCTCTCACCTTACTATGAGCGATAAGGTGGGGGTCCTCACATCCATATCCAATGCCAGCAACTTAAATGTGAGAGACCCCACCTTATTTCTCATAATAAGGTGAGAGATGCTCTTATAGGAGTATCTCCCCCCATATATATATATATATATATGCTTTCCTAAGGTTTCTAAACTTTATAAATAGCCTATGTGGTTTAGTACTTGATGAATGATGATACATGTTTGCTTTGGCATTTTAATACATTTCATACCTTGGAATATGTAAAGTTGATGGTAATGAGGAAGCATTGCTAGGTTCTAGAGTATTTTGGTCCTATTTTGGTACTTTTTCCATTTCTTTGCCTCCTTTTATGCATAATTTCGAGAATAACAAAAACCCTTCTCCTTCTGATGACCTTTTCACCTCATCTTTTTTCCCCTAACTTTCTTCCTCTCCCACTCAGACAACTCTCTTGTTTTTACCTTACATAATCATGTGACCATTTGTACATCGGCAAACCTCCCCACAATGGGCAACCCACGACATCCTCCTTAGTAATATTGAGATAAATTCTGCCTTTTTTTTTTTTATGCTTCTTAAAGTGGAGACAATTCTTTCATCTAAAATTCAGTTAAAATCGAACATAAATAGAAAAACTGTCCATGCTTGTGTCATATATAATACATTTAGGTTTGGAATCTGATTCAAGGATGTCGTACGAGCCACGTTTTAGAAATCCTAAGTACCTCTTTGGATGCTTTAGATGCAAAGGATTATGTGCTGGACCACCTTAACCCATGTGCCTAGCTCTGCAGCAGAAATACTTTCACAACCTTTATTTTTCTGCCTGCCTGATCCATGGCCGAGGCACTGAATGAATACAAGAATGGACTCTGTCAAGTGGACGTCACAGCCTTTTTCGCCTTTTTGGAGATGACTCGCCCTAACACCTCTTTTTTTTTTTTTTTTTTTTTTTTTTGATCCACTAGGCCACTACCCAGCCAAGTGGCTAGGACCCTTAGAGAGGTTCTTGACACATTCCTACCAAGGTTGAGTATGGGGCTATGGGTTGCTGGATTTAGTGGAGTATACATTTATAAATTGTAATCCTAACTGGATTTGGGGTGAGTTCAGTTTTAAAGTTTTGCTATCCTTTTCACACGATTCTCGTCTTTAGCCTTTTCAGAAAGGTTCATTGGGAAGACCTTGCAAACAACTTGATCGAACCTCTATGATACTCTTTCTTTTAGTGGGCCCAAAGGTTTGGTCATACCTTCAAATTGCTTTAGTAGCTGATCTAAACAATTAGATTTGGAAAAAAAAAAGAGAGGGACATTTACTTCAAAAATCCCTTTAAATAGGGTAATTACAACTGAGGACCCTAGATTTTTATAATGACAGTCAGGGACCTCCAGCCCAAAATCCAATATTTCATTCCATTTTTGCCCTTGGTTAGTTGATGTCAACATAACCCTAAAAAACAAAAAAACGTTCTTCACCTCAAAATCAACAGCAATAGTAGAATAGAAGAAAGAGAGGAAGGAGATCAACGTCCGACCCCTTTTTTCTCAATCACAATGAGAGAGATTCCTCGATGTCAACAAAACTCTAAACAACGGACAACTCAATTTTTGTTGACGCTAACTAGGCACTTTTGTTGACGTTAGCACAATTTTATGTTGATGTCGACGAATCTTTTGTCGACGTCAACAAATTTACAAGGTCACTCATGCTGTTAATTGGGCATTTTTGTTGACATCGACACAATTTTATATTGATGTCGACGAATCTTCTATCGACATCAACAAATTCACAGGGTCGATCATTGATTGTATTAATGTGACATTTTTATTGATGTCAATACAATTTTATGTTGATGTATACGAATGTTTTGTTGATATCAACAAATATTACTCATGACTGAATTATGAACTGGTTATGTTGACATCAACAAAAATAGGGCAAAATGGAAAAAAAAAAAGATTATTTGGGCTGGAGGTTCTTGGCCGTCATTATAAAAGTTTAGGGTCCTCAACTGTGATTACCCTATTTAAGGAGATTTTTGTGGTAAATGTCCAAAAAAAAAAAAGTCTGTAAATGAGCTTACAGAAAATACGTTGAAAGCAGTTTTTCTTTATTGATTAGGAGGAATGCTTATGGCATGTGCAAACTTTTTTTTTTCTTTATTGAAGTTCTAACCATTTTATTGAATGATTTGTATTCTATGCTCTCTTAATGCCAATAAGATGGGATATTACAATGATGTTTTGATTGAGTTACATGTGGGGGCTGCTTTAAACAAGATCTGCTCACAAAGAATATAGTACATTTGTCAGCAAAGACTACCATACCTAAATCATTTTTATCAATATGGGGCCTATTTCAATAAATCCGATCCAATCATAATGACAATCAACACTCATGATGCCATAGTCATTATTGTATGATAGATACTAGCGCAATGCCCCCGTGAGATGCACGGTGTAATCTTATACAAATTAAATAATAAATTAAATTTAGTATTTAAATTAATTATTAATTAATGAATAAAAAATCTGAATGGTAAATTCATTTGTGTTTAATGAATAAAAAATCTGAATGATAAATTCATTTGTTGATTTCAAAATATAAGTTCATATTATCACATAATTAAGTAAAAAGAACATAATAAAGTTTGAGTTAAATTCCCAATAATGCTAGAAGCATGACATTTAGATTTTCATTAAAATCAGAGGTGGTCTTATTGAATTGAATTACAAACACACATTTAGAATAGAAACCATACCTTCATTGGAATCTGGGGGCATATGTGAGAAATGAAGTGGCACCAATATTAGACACATGAGCAAGTTTGTGAGAGTGGGGAGAAAGAGAAAGATGAGTCTTAATACTTTAGAAGAGGTGTTTCTTTTGGGGGAGTGAGGCGTGTCCGTACGTGAATGGTGTCTCTGTACGTGAAGGGTTGTATCTGTCATTAGATATACCATGCTGATGTGGCTCAAGGAGATGGGAGATATGCTTTTTTTTTTCCCCTCTATTTCCTCTGTTGAAGGCCTGTACGATGCACAAGTTAAGTCTAACGTAATCTAAATAATATATAAAAATTAATATCCATTTCATATAAATCCATTTATATGAAACACATAAAACAAAGTTGCATGTTTCTTACCTTTGTTGTCTTCTTGTAAACATACTATAATCTTGTACTTTGCAGATTCTACACTGCATTTGCCCCATCTAGGTGTTATCCATCTTTAACAGATTCTACACTGCAATTGCCTCATCTAGGTCTTATCCATCCTTGAATTAAATCCTTGAATTAAAATAAAAGGACACAAAGAGGGAGATTGGGTGGGAGATGTGTGGGAAAGAAATATCCAAAGGCGGTGTGACGGAGATAGAGTTTTAGGGGAGAAATGGTTTAAAGATATGAAGGGGGTGTTTTCTTTTTTTAAGAGATGCAACCACTGATTCAAAGAGAGATAAAAAAGTTGGCATTTCTTTTGATGTAATAAATAGGGCCCAATTGTTGATGTGGCTCAAGGAAAGAAATATTTTAGCTTGTTTTTTTTCTTTGGTATAATTGCTTTCTAACTACTATTCAATTTATGAAAGAGGTGTTTCCCTTTTTAAGAGATGCAATCATTGCTTCAAAGAGAGATAAAAAGTTGGCATTTCTTTTGATGTAATAAATGGGGCCCAATTGCTGATGTGGCTCAAGGAAAGAGATATTTGATTTTTTTTATTTTTTATTTTGGTATAATTGCTTTCTAACTACTATTCAACTTATGGAAAGGGTGTTTCCTTTTTTGAAGAAATGTAACCATTAATTTAAAGAGAGATAAAAAGTTAGCATATCTTTTGGGCATTTCTTTTGATGTAATAAATATGGCCCAATTGATGATGTGGATCAAGAAAAGAGAGATTTGAGTTTTTATTAGTGTAACTACTTTCTAACTGCATTCAACTTTAAAGAAAAAGAATCGGAATTTTGGGACTTTAAATCAATGGATAGGCGAAGACTTGCAACCATCAAAATCAGTGTTGAAATGACGACCCACACAAAAACCTAATAAAATTAAATCCTTATAATCTGATGGTCCCATCCCCTCTACAGCTGTCTTTGAAAAGTCATAGACTTTGGGTACATCTTGCTTCTCGAGTACGGAACCCCGCCTTTTTGGTAGATATTGCTTTCGAGTGTGGGACCCCGTCACAGCTAGCACAACGGAACCGCATGACACACACGCCTGAGTCTACATTGTGAGGCCCACTTAGAGACAATCAAAATCATTTAAGATGAATTTCATTCTCTCCTGTTACATATTTTCATATTCCAATTTAATAAGAGTGAGTTCCACTGTGAGATTCAGAGATTGTATACATAATTGAAAATAAAATGCTATTTATTTTATTCTATCACTTTCTCATCATATGCTAACTATTGTGGAACTCACTCGTATTAAATTCTTGAAGGAAATGGAATTCATCTTTGAATGATCAGGATAACGTCTATGTTGGCCCCACAATGGTTACAGGATCGTGTGATAGATATAGCTGCCCCAGTGTTTCCGGAGTAGTTTCTTCTTGGCTAGTGGTGTGCGGACCAGTTACATGGCTAGTCGTTCCGGACCACGAAAGGTAGAAACAACGAAAGGTGTTGGAAAGTTGACCAAATTTAATCAAAAGCAGAAAAGATCAATCATCATTCATTCAAAGTTGAGGGGAAAACGGCAAAAGGAACCGGGCGGAGGATGGTTGATAGTGTACTCGGGCGGATTGGTTAAAAACATTGTTTTCATATACTTTAGTATAATTGCCGAATTTCCAAGTATCAATTTATGTTTTATTCTAAAACTTTTTAACTTGTCATTAGTTTTTTTTCTCTTTTCTTTTCTTTTCTCTTTTTTTTTCCCATGAGCGAAGGGGTGGACTCAAGTACATGGGTATGAGAGCTAAAGCCCCAATCTATATTTAGAAGTTTTAGAAAACCCACCTGCATATTCTAAAAATTAATGTAGTTTCTTTTTGAGCAATGCTACATGGACATACTCTTGGTCTGAATTTTTACCCGAATTGCATTGTAATGCCATATTTACCCTCAAATGGCCTTCACTCACTCACTCAAATGTCTTTTCACCTTTTTATTTTCGAAATTCGGGTCAGAATTCTGACTGGGAGTTAGTCCAAGCAGCATTTTTCTTTTCTTTTACATTTGCACCTTCCCTAATCTTTCTTTTACATGGAGCCCCTCCAAGTTGAATTTCTTGGATCCGCCCTTGTATGAGAATAATTCTCATGGTAATATGAGAGTTAGGGGTGAGGCCCCCTCGTATATCCATATCCAATATAAATGTGAGGGCCCCACTATTTACTCCCACAATATCATAAGAGTAACTCTCATTAAAACATCTATAATATATATATAGGAGAATGTTCATATGCATCTTTCCCTCACAATAAGGTGAGGGACACTCCCCTTTTTGTACAAAAAAAGATAAGGAAAATGTACCTTTCAAGTACATAGGGTGAGGTACACTCCATTGTCTTCTTGTGCAAAAAGGGAAGCATCCATCACCCTATGACGAGGGAAAGATGCATATGAACATTCCACACATATATAAATATATATAGTTGATTCATCTTTAATCTAGCTCCATCTCCATAAGCATGGAATAAGCTTGCCTATGGGGCCTTTTTGGAAGGTCCCCACATAAACCTATCTTCTTGTAAATGATGGCTGACATCCATCATCTCATCTTGAAAGATGCATGAGCCTCAAATTTGTGCAAGTCTTACCTGTTAGACAAAGTGTGAAGTGTGCTAATTTGAATATCAAGGTGACAAAAGAAACCACTCATTTGCTCCGAGGGTTTACAGGTTGGCTTTGATCCGGGTCCATAGTGGACTCGGACCCGTTAATGAGACGATGGAACCGGACCCGGTTCGGAACCTGTTTCTTGGTTCCAGAATCAGTTCCATATATGGGACGTGTCTGGGCCCGGTTGAGAATTATTTAGAAGAAACTAGATAAAGGATTTTTTTTTAAACTAATTTTTAGGATAATTTTTTCGAAATTTGATGTAACATGTTGGGTCCCGGGTCCACAGGTTGGAACCAAGGTGGAACCGGACCCGACCCATTTATATATCGAAACCTAAATAAGGAACCAAATCCGGTTATTAACGGGCCGGTCAAAACCTCCGGGTAAATAGAGAATTACATCCCTATTTGCTCGTACTTTTCTCTTTTCGTAGATGATAGAGCTGGAAGAGGCTGTGGAAAATTGGAGATTCCTTCTAAATTTAAGCTCTTCCTATTGAAACTAATTAAAGGTCGCTGAGTGCTAACTACCCATTGGGCCACATGATATCAAATTAAATATTTTTGGGGGAGGGCCCACCACAGTAGCTTGCTGCTGGGACCCTCAAGAGTCGCCTATGTGTTCCACTAAAGCATTGGCCGGGGCACACCCCTACAACTTAAAAAAAAAAAAGTGCTAACTACCCCGGGAAGAGCTTGCATCTAAAGGTTTTTTTTTTTTTTTTTCAAAGTACAGATATGTCTGATATCTACAGAATCCACTTGACCATTTGTTCCTCAAATGCCCGGTCTCAATGGTAGTTTGGAGTTCATTTCTAGCATCTCTGATTAAACCCGTTCTATTCTCTAGGTTTGACCGAAACATAAATCACAATCCTTGTATATTGGCATCATTGTTTAGGGGGTATAGTATATGTAGAAAACGAAAAATGAACACTTGTTGGCCTGTAAACTAATTCACCCGTCTTAAATTTTCATGTGAATTTTGAAAGCGGACCAGAAGTTTCATATGGGTTTGGTAGCATACTCAAGCGTGATATGGCGACGGCTATTTGTTTTTCGTGTGTTTCAAAAAATTCAAAAAAGTTTTTTTTTATTCTTTTCCAAAAATGTGTTTTGTCTTTCTTAAATGGGGAAGTTCTAAAATGTGTTGGCTTTATGTATTTATTACTCAGGATCCCACATCGGTAAAGTTCTAAACTTCAAAAGTAAGCATTCACATGGTCTTTACACTTTTAAGTATTTTAGTATTAAGAACCGCTGGTGGTAAGGAGTTGAGTTCTTATTTGGGAGATCTGGGTTCAATCCCGACCTTCCCCCTATATTTTTCGCATGTGTATACGCGGGCATCCTTCTTACTTAATGGAAGGTTCATCCGCAAGCAAGCACCAGTAATCAAAACTACAGAAATCCATTTCATTAAATCAAAAGACAAAAAGCCATTGAAATCAACACAGAGACCACCAGCAATCAAAATTACAGAAATCCATTTCATTAAATCAAAAGACAAAAAGCCATTGAAATCAACACAGAGACCTTCTAAAAAAGAAACCAGGTTGTACACAAGATAACAGCTCATGTGTATATGTTCACCCTGAGAAAAGGTCCTATGACCACAAGCAAGCACCAGTAATCAAAACTACAGAAATCCATTTCATTAAATCAAAATACAAAAAGCCATTGAAATCAACACAAGAGACAAGCAAGCACCAGTAATCAAAACTACAGAAATCCATTTCATCAAATCAAAAGACAAAAAGCCATTGAAATCAACACGGAGACCTTTGAAAAAAGAAACCAAGTTGTACACAAGATAACAGCTCCAAACAAAAATACAGAAAAAGATTAAGATCTAATGCTTAAACCAAATAACGGCAACCATTAATCAAGAACAAAAGAAGGGGAATATTTCATAATAATAAAAATGTCAAATCCCAACTAAAACAAGGCTATCCCGAAATTCGAAAACTGATTGTCAATATCCAAAGTTAAAAGAAATGCACTTCATCAACAACCAGGACTATTGGCAGCAAGAGATCAAGACACAAAGACCAATTAATTAAGAATCCAGCATCACACTCGTCAACAACCAAATCAAGCACAACAGGAAGAATCTTCAGGGTGTGGAGGAAACACTCAGGCCTTCTACCATTTCCTTTAATGGGTGTTTTGTCTTCCACTTTTGTTCTCCTTTCTTTTGTAATCTCATCTTTTAGCCAAAAAAAAATTGGCCAGATGGATGGAGAGGATGACCCTAGCTTGGACTCATATCAGATGAGGTATTTGATGATGGTGGGAACTGAAGCTCTAACCATAGTATCAAAGGCAATACTGAGATTATTGTCCAAAGCAACATTGAGATCGACTCGAACGAACACTTGCTTCCCATTTGAATCCTGCGGCTCTCCATCCTCCTCTTTGTTGCCGTTTATCGATCTTCCAAACGACATACAAACACAACCATCTCGGAATTTCTGCACTTATTTAACACAGAAACCAAACGAGGACAAAACGAAAGGAAGAAATCCAATATATCAAAGACTGAAAAAAAAGAAAAAAACCCATAAATTAGAAGCCCAGATAAGACAATGAAGAAGTAGAAACAATTTCTCCGCTGCAGAAAAATCCCTCGTTTCCACGAACACTAAGGAAAAAGCACCTTTTTATACCATTTCTTACGGGGGACTTAGGAACTCCAAATCCCATCTATAGAGAAGAAAAGTTTTTCCAGAGAGAAGTCTGCATAGAGTAGAAAAAGGCACACAAACGCATCCTGAAATTTTGGGAATTGAAAACAAAAAGATTGGCATTTGTCCGATGAATGCTATAATTCGAGTTCTGTGAGTTAAGTACGCACAAGTACGCATCTGTAATTTACATGGTACCATAACCATCATGGTTATTTCACGAGAAGTTACAGAGAAATAATGAAGTGGGTAGATCGGATTAATATTCATTAAATCAAACTATTTTGGACCGACCCCCAAGCAGTGTCACCCATATCATATCGCATGATCATACAAAAATATTGAAGTGGAAAAATGGGAACAATATCTTAGATCAAACTATCTTGGACCCAAGTTCCATATATAGTATTTTGCGTGAGCAATGAGCATACAAAGCACTCGATCTATAAATATATATATATATATATAAAAGAAATTCTCAAAAACTCCCCAGAAATCTTTCATTCATTATATTAACCAAAATACACCACCAAGATGCAACCAAACATCATCCAAAACCCTACACAACAAAGATGGGGAACCGTATCACACAGAGACCATCCTAGCCTTTTAAAATAGAACCCCATCAATAAATGACTTGAATTCCCACCTTAAGGGTGAGTGCAATATGAAGGAGTATCAGATCAACCCATACAAGTATTTTCACTGCTGGAACTAGGCTTGGCATCCGAGGGAGTATAAGAGAAAGGAGAAGCAGAAATAAACCCATGGAGAAGATCGTCGAGACTACTAAAAGGTAAGCAATCAAGAGAAGACTGGGATTGCCATCATCAGGTTTCTTCTGTATTGGAGGATCCAGAATCCCAATTGCAGAAACTGCGACGGTAAGAAAACCCACCTTCAACGTTTCCTTCTTAGCTGCTTTGATGTCTGCAGACATTTTTGCTTGATCTTCTGCTGGAGTTTCTATGGTGATTTGTCTACCGACCGTTGTTTTGTGAGAGAGAGAGAGGGCGCTGACCAGTCCTCGATCGATCTGGTTAAAAAGCAAGAGGGAACCTGAATCGGGTGTCCCACAAAGGAAAAAAAAAAGGAAGTGATCGGGTGACACGTAACCACTAAGGATGGGGATGCATTTGGGATGGGTCCCAACCGTGTTAGGTTATCTTATCGAGCTTGTTCTTGGCAGCTTCGTGCCCCACCCAAAGGTATATTTCTTGGCTCCTCCCTTCATGAATCTGTTGTTTTGCGTTCCGCTGCTGGTCGGTGGTCTACATGGCTTGTGTTTTTTTGTTTTATAATTGGTAACCAACTACTCTCATTAAAAGCAAGAAGAAAATAAGGAGATAGAGAAAGAAAAGAAGCAACAGGAACGGGAGGATTAAACCCCATACATACAATACTGCCCCACATGTAGGAGGAACTTTCTATTAGTGAGATGTGTAAAACTCCACTGCAGGGCCCATCTAGTAGATTCAGTGCTCCATTTATTTGAAATTAAGATTTGGATGCAAACCATCTACCACTTGTAAGAGTTGCAAGTCTTTAGGATGTGAGGCGGCTAATAAGGAATGTGCCATGAAAATCACTGAGTTGAAGTGGATCAGACGGTCTCATCAGCCGGATTAACATTTGGAAAGCGCATGAGCATTGATATGATGTAAGATTGGAAAACTTACAACTCGAATATGGCTCGTCCAACTCTAAAATATTGACTCGACAACTCTAAAATATTGACTCGAAGAGAGTCAACTTAAGGACTCAAGAGACTCACACTTTTTAAGAAAATGTTTTAAAAATATACATATAAATTTAGATATATATAATAAAACATCCATATACACATATTCACATGTATTAGAATACATTTGTAAGTTTATTACATTTCAATCAATCATTTTTAAATTGCTAAATCAAAGCCTCAAGTATTAATTACCTATATTTGACTTGGCTAAGTTTGTCCAATATTTCACTTGGCGTTTTTTATCAAAGCGAGGTGACTCGGTAGAGTAAAAAATCAATTTGCTGAGTTTTTCAACCTTGATATGATGATCATAGCGATCTAATAGAGCACCCCAAGGCTTCATGGTTGTATGTCCAATTAGATCAATTTGCTTTTGTAGGTTTCGTTTCTTTTTCAATACAACACCACATCCATTATTTACTATTTTCCCTTTTGTTATTTGCATTTTCTGCTGCTTCAAATCCGTTGGTTGTATAATCCTACCAAGCACGCAATGATGAAGCCGGGAAATTTGCCCAGGAGCCACTATGTATAGATACGAAATTCTAGAAGAAAAAAAGCATAAGATTTCTTATAACACTAAATGGTTTTCTGAGAATTCATGGCCCTTGACCCCCTAGTTCCACACCCCTTGCAAGTACGTTCTTCTTGTTTTTTTAATTTTTTTTTTATTATAAAGAATCCCTTTAATGCTAAATAGTGATAGAGATTTGAATTTTTAGCAGAAGTGTCTATAAGTCGTACTACCAGGACTCGAGATCTCCTTTTCCCCTTCTACTTAAGAAATCCTAACAAAGTGAATGATTGAAATCACTGTTTCACAACTTGACTCGCCTAAGTGACTCAGAAAGGAATTGAATGAAGCAACAAATGCAAATTTGGCCGAGTGTCTTGCAGACTCAATTAGACTTATTCGACTCGAGAGCCCTTCAGGTTGAGTTAACTCAACCAAGAAAGGCAAGTTGCGTCAAGTTTTTGAGGTATGCATGCATGACTCGTTATCCCAATACCTTACCAACTTACTTGTTATCCCAATACCTTACCAACTTACTTTCCATCAACTTGATACTTACACGCTGCCGGCAACTACTCTCAGGGCAATTGTACGTACACAATCCTCATTGAGACATCATGCTCAAAGGGTACCCACATACCGTATTAGTTGTTGAAGATCATCAGTTTGTTAGGATTTTAAGGATATTAGTAAGTTATCATTATCCTTTGGATATGGTTAGTTAATATTTTCTTATAAATGTAATCTTTTCTGCCAATGAATCTTATGGTGAAATTATGGAAAATAAGTGATTCTTTGAAAGTCCTTATGGTATCAGAGCGTGGGCCCAGCGATGATCTTGCGATCAAATTAGGTACGATTTTGCTTCCGCAATTATCACAGTCAAATTTTTTTATTTCTCAATAAAAAAAAATATGAACATCATCTCTTATCCATCCATGTAAGCCTTACGACCTCATCATCTTTATCAAAATTGCACGATCGAAGCTTCTGAAAGAAATCGCGACAGATCTGATCCAGTGGGTCACCAGCAAAAACAGACTAAAAAAGGAGCGGTTTGCAACAGTGATGGATCCACAGACAGACGGTAATCACCAAGAAGACATAAAGAATCATTTCTATTAAAATATTTTATCATCTATTTTTTTAGAGATGAAAGGGTTTTTATTTTTCATGTTTACAATCAGAGATACTTTCGTTGAAAGTATCATGTTCTTTGAAAGTATCTATTAAATTTTTTCTTGTTTTGTCATCCCTTCCTAACTTATTTCTTAAAACCGAGGTGGGCCCATTGTTCAATCATGAGCACACAATACTATTTGCACATAGCAGAGGGATCCTCTTCCCTTTTTATTTATGCTTTCAAATGGGTAATCATCAAATGGGTCTGCTGCTTTTCATGGAGTTGACCCACATATTAAAATGTGCCCATTTATTTTTGGTTGCATGAGAATTCTTCGTCAAATGGGCTTGTTCATTTGCACTGTAATGAACCACGTTTAAATGTATTGCCAAATGATCCTGTTTGTTCCCACGGAATTCTGTGTCTGTCTATGTACATGGAATTGAAATACATATAAATTCATTGATGGATGGGCCTATCGAGATTATGATTGAGGTATTAGTTATATGAGTAATGCTAGCAACATGAAGCCTAATATGAAACAAAAAAGGAAGTTCAAGTGATCGGGCGTCCTTATGTCAATTTTTTGAATAAGATTCTGGATAGTTTTTATAAGGAGACTGAAACAGAAGGTTTCCCTCTTTCCACTCAATTTCCAAGTTCATCCTTTTTCTTTTCCCTGCTCTCTTCCTCAATAAATTTTTTAATAGTGGGCCCACCTCACATATTGAAATTCTTCTAAATGGGGTTTTAGTCAAATTTTACAACATTATGAGTTGAGCCCACCTCACATATTGAAATTCTTCTAAATGGGGTTTTAGTCAAATTTTACAACATTATGAGTTGAGCCCACCGTGAAGTGAACTTATAGAGAACACATGAATAAAATATACATGTTTTATATTTTTTTTTGGTAGAATACATGTTTTATACAGTAGAGGCACATTTATGCTTATAGTCCATTTCGATGTGATGTGTTGTTACAATCGTGGAGCTTGATTTTTTTTTTGGATTAAAAAAAATCAATGCTCTCAGAGAACAACTTTTTTACACTTCAATTAAAAAATATATAAAAAAATTTTACACAACAATTTTATATATGCATTGCTTACGAAATAAAATCATATTTCTTAAATTATAAATAAATGAGACTACGAAAATCAGACTTGTGTCTAATATTTTGACAATTTAAATTGGGCTATGTGATTGAGAAAATAGTTTGGATTTGAATAAAAATAAGGCTCAAGAAAATTGAAAGAAGTAGATTTTTGTCCAATTAGACTCATTTTAATTTGAATTACATCATCCAGATGAAAATCAAGTCTGCAGGTTCGGTATGAGTTTAGAGTGACCCTGAACCAGTAAATCTCATCAAAAGTTGAAATATTTGTATTCAATTAAATGGTTTAAAAGGAACTGGAAAAATTATTTATACTTTATTTGGAAGTGCTTTTGTCCTTAAACACAAAATTAATAATAATACCTTTGAGAAAAAATCTGCAAAAGAGAGAAATGCAGCAACAGAGAGGTATTCTTCAAATTAGAGAGCACCGAAAACGTTACCTCAAGATCCAAGTTTTCTTATACAAACCAGAAGAATGGGGAGGAAAAAGAAGACTCGATATGTTTCTCAAGGCAGTGGTTAAAAGGGGTAAAAAAAAAAAAAATCAAAGTGGAACCCACGCAGGGAGGTAAGTTGGAAAAAGGAACACAAAAGCAGGAGGAGGAGGAGAAAGATAACTTATACATGTGAGGTAGTAAATAGAGGAAAACTACTGCTCATTACTACTAGGGTAAGAAGCCGTTCTCACTTTTTTAGTTTGTTAAGAAGAGAATAAAAAGAAAGGGCATAATTGAAAAAAGAGAAAACTACAAAAAAATCTAACCCTGGATGGCCACTAACTGAAAAACAAGCCACTAGTCAGTATGACACGGAAGTAGTTCCTTGTTATCATTTCCGTTTTTTTTATTAAAGATTTAAACGTGTGACGACATCGTCGCATTCAAACCCATACAAATCGCCTGAAACCCAATTTCCCTCATTTCCCCTTCTTCCTACCATCATTTTCCTTCTTTCTCTGGCGGTTTCCTTTTCTCCTTCCTCAAAATGTCCTTACCTTGATGATTTAGCCACCCAAAAATAATCATACAACAAAGATAATAAAATGAATAAACTATATATCAAAACCCTAATGAACTTTTTTAAAAAAGTAAACATGAAACTCGGGCTCCATAGTAGATAACGCATGAAAGAAGGTCAAACTGTGCTATGCCTACCTCGTTAATGGAGATCAACAATCTCCACAAGGAATATTCAATGTTGGTGGAGAGTTATGTTCTGGTTCATTTTGGTACAGAAAACCGGCAATCGCAGGTGAAAAAGGTCGGTGAAGAGGTAGATTTGACGAATTAGCGACGACGTCGACAGTAACTCTCAATATAAAGCGACGACGTCGTCGCTTGTTGAAAAAGGGCAAAAAAAAAAAAAAAGAATATTCCGGTAGAAATACCGATTATGTTGCATCAAAACTATGAGTATTTCTTTTAGTTAGTGGACCTCTGAGGTGCTTTTTTGAGTAAAATTCTCTTCAAAAAATAAGTGAGAAAAAAAAAGGCAACTTAAATATCGGATCCCCATTAGTTCTCTGGACAATAACTCCCTCGTGATAGAAAAAACAATAGGGAATTAATGGGAGTCTTTCATTCATTTGTTTTTGATAGGGTTTCATCACCTGAGCATTTCCCTAGTTATAATGATATGATTTTATTTGAACTAAAAATTAGAAGAGAGGTTCTTAGAATATATGTATACTTTTCGTAGGTTTCTAAAGTTTATAAATAGCCTATGTGGTTTAGTACTAGATGATACCTGTCTAAAATTTATAAATAGCCTATGTGGTTTAGTACTTGATGATACCTGTCTGCTTTGGCATTTTAATACATTTCATACCCTAGAATCTGTAAAGTTGATGGTAATGAGGAACCATTGCTAGGTTCTAGAGTAACTTGATACTTTTGCCATTTCTTTATCTTTTTTATGCATAATTTCAAGAACGCCATAACCGAAACCCTTTTCCTTCTCATGACTTTTTAACATTTTAACATTTTGCCCCCCACTTTCTTCCTCACCCACTCAGACATCCCTCTTATTTCTACCTTACATAATCATGTGACCACTTATACATCTGTGAAGTTCCCCACAATCGGCAACCCACGACATCCTCCTTTCCGATATTGTGATAAGTGCGGTCTTTTTTATAAATTTTTCTTGAAGTGGAGATAATTTTTTCATCTAAAGTTCAGTAAAAATCCAACATAAATTGATAAATGTTCCATGCTTGTGTCAAAATACAATTAGGTTTGGAATCTGATTGAAAGATGTGGTAAGAGCCATGTATGTCTTCTGTTTTAGAGGCAAATGATAGTATGTGCCTAGTTTTGCAGCAAAAGGCCTTTCACAGGGTTGGGCAAATTACCAGTACGTGCGTACCATACTTCCACAACTCAAAATCCTCGCACAGCAGACATTTTTATCTAAATGCAGTCTATGCTAAAAAGATATTTTTATCTAAATGCGGTTTGAAAGCGCATGTAAATTTGGCAATGAGACAAGGGGCCAGGCCGGGCTCAAAAAGATTTAAAAATGAGGGCTTTTGTTTATAACTAGTGGGCTTCAATAAATTTTTAGAGGCCTTGAAATTTAAGGGTCCAGCTTGGATAGTATTAGCCCAAGGCCAAGCGTTGGCCCTGGCTCTCCAAGTTCTATTTATTTTATATAATATATATGTAAATATATACTAAAATGCCCTTATCATAGTTACTTAGTAGTAATAGGGATACGAAGGAAATTCATACCCACTTACCCATTACAAAATGTCCTAAAAGTCCATCCATATATACATACTTTATTCATTTCATCTATATTTAATTATTTAAATTATATATTGTATTAAATACATAATCAATAAGTCTTGCACGGTTACTTCTAATCCTTTTTTTATTGCTTCTTATTTAGGCATTTAATATTATTTTTATAAATCCTTGTTAGTGCAAAAAAGGGTGTACTCATTCCACAATTGGTTCTTTATCTTGATGATAACTTAGGCATTCAGCTGTCAAATCTAAAGTCATCATTTTCATTGCAACAATTGCTATGTGTCTACATTCGATTGCCAGTTCTTTAGTAAATGTAGATAAGATCATCTTCAGTTTGTAGACAGGTCTCATGTCAGTATTGCACTTTTAGTTTCTATTTTGCGTTGGGTAAGGCTGCAAATGGGTTGGGTTTTACAGGCTCCATTTATATTTAAACAGTTCTAGACCCATATCCAAATTTTATGATTCCTGTACCTAGACCTAACATTGTTTAATTGGGTCACGGTCCAACAGTCTTCAATTTAAAAAATAAATAAGTCTTTTTATTCATATAAATTTGTTTTAGCCATCTTTGATTCCAAATTGAAAACTTTTCCCACATTATCTAGTAATATTTTAGTTTGAAATGCAACTTGGGTTTCACCATGATCGGTCTTCTCCCCTCTCTTTACCTCACAAGTGCATAAGTTGAAACATTAGTCGGAGAGAAAACAATAGCATGATTCGAATGAGGGAGGTTTTAAAACTTTATTCCCACCTTTTTTTATTAATTGACTCTTCATACCATAATACTTTTATATGTTTCCTTCTTCATAAATATCCTACACCTTTTCCATTATCTAACTACAAAATAATGTTCATTCTGGTTATTTAATCCTTAAAATAATTGCTTTTAAATCATTTATTTTAACTATGATTGTGTAATGAATTGATCATATATTAATATTCATTTACATTTTATTTAAATGAAATGAATACTACTATTTAAAAATTTAACAACTCTTTAAATAAGGCCCGCTTTGGGCGTGGGCCCTCAAGCGTTAGTTCTTATTAATAATGATACACTTCTTCCTCTATAAAGTTGTTTGGGATGTCAACCAATTGATACAGGTAATTTGTATGTGGATGAAACTTTAAGGATACGGGGTGATCTAAATATTCTTTCAATTGGAAAATTATAAAACTCAATTTTTAAAAGTCTAAACTAACAGTATTTTTTAAGTAATTTTTTTTTCTGACTAAAATATGAGAAGCATAATGATTCGATCAGTGTTTAATTAAAATATTATAAATTGATTAAAAAAATATATAAAAGATATATGATTGTAAATAATTTGAAACAATCTCATACATGGAAATTCAAATCAAAGTCGTACTATTTAGGGCCCTAGGTGAGTTGTTGAGATGCCAAACGCCACCCATTTCTTTTAGTAGAAGGTAACTCTATTTTTCAAAAGCAGGAAAGGTTCTGATCGATGTGACATAGGTCAACATCATTCCTGTTTGACTTACTATCCACGGAATGGGAGTCCAAGAATGGACTCGCTAGTTGAATTTGTTTTTAGTTGGGATTCTTTGTTTTGTTGTCGTTGTCTATTTAAATTTTTTCTTTAGTAAAAATAAATAAAAAGAACGGACTCTGTCACGTGGATGTGACAACCTCGCCTTTCTCCTTAGTTTTTATTTTTATTTAGGGCCTTTCTTTTGGATGATTACAAAATAAAACTGATGGCTAAGTTTTAATTTTAATTTAGATAAACCTTTCCAGCAACTAACCCGACCATGATATCAGCCTTTTTCGTTTTTTATTTTTTATTTTTTATTTAGATTAGCCTTTCTGCCAAACTCTCCTGCAACTAACCCAACCATGATGGTTATTTCATGGGCAATTAGAGAGAAATATTGAAGGGGTTATGAACCGATTCATGGATGCTGCTTTCAATAGGTACTTGGATTTAATTAAAGTAGGGTTCTATTCTACGGATGTTTGGGTTTTAAAAAAGCATCATTTATAGTGGGGGGATTCAAACATCATGTCGTTTGGTGGGTCTTTGGTCTTGTTTCCACCTTAAAATGTGAAGTGGGGGGTTATCTTCTCATCAGCCCGGCAGGTGGCCCATGGGTTTACATTTTTAATATTTTAATTACTTTCTTTCTAGTCTTGTGGACCGTCAGGGCACACCTGACTTTTCCAATTTACAGGGCACGTTTTACACGGTACCGTGTAACATTTGTTTCCAAAAGCTCATAATCATTGGATTCGTCTCCTCAAAATATACAATTTCAATTTTCAGCTCGGTATTAGAAACATCATCCGATTATGGTTTGAGAGATAGTCATGTTTCCATTATGCTGTTGAATCCCTTGTGAGTTGTGACTGACTTCTTTAATTTGAGTTGAATCTTATCTTGCGAATATATGATTTGAAGAAATGAGGCAATGCAAAGACCCTGTTTGTTTTTGGGAATCAAACTATTTTGTAGTCGATATATACAAAGTAAAACCAGGGATGGAACTTGATTGGAGACAACTAACGAAATCTCTTTTATTCATTTCGTATGGATTATACAGGCACATATATATAGCTGCCAGACTCAGAGACAAAACAAAAAAAAAATACACACGCAGAGACCTAATCAGGACCGTTGAACATGATGAATCCCAGCAGATCAAGAAATGCCATGAATTCCCAGCATAAGCATAAGGCTGAGTGCAATATAAAGGAGTATCAGATCAACCCATACAAGTATTTTCACTACTAGAACCAAGTTCGGCACCCGAGGGAGTATAAGAGAGAAGAGAAGCAGAGATAAGCCAAGGGCGAAGCTTCCCCAGACAGCAAAAAGGTATCCAATCAAGAGAAGATTGAGATTGCAATGATCAGATTGCTTCTTTATCGGAAGATCCACAATCCCAATAGCAGAACCTGCGACAGTTAGAACAGCCACCTTCGACATTACCTTCTTTGCCCTGATGATTTGCTCGCAGATCATGCTTTCCGCCATTAATTATTTCAGTGAGGGAGATAAAAAGAGGCTGTGGACCAGAGTGGGTTCTGATGGTGCATGACCATTGGTCTTATATAGGAAAAGTCGTCGACTGTTATTGGCACACGTGCACGGCGAGAAATGTTTTCTTTTATGATAGTATATACATGCCCCACACTCGGCTTTGAGAGCTGTCAAGTTCAATTAAAGCAGACAAAGTCAAAGATAAGGTAAAGAAGGAATTCGGCGAAGGAAGGTATACTCATTGATCGGCTTGGGATGCATAGACAAGAACCGGGTCATGACCCAAATTGGTTAAGGGTTCCCACTTCCCACCAATTAGACCCACATTTGATTGGCCTTTTGATTCTATTCCTCAACCCTCATCCCACCAATTAGACCCACCTATTTAATGGGTACCTTACTGCCCTCCGATTACGAATAAAGTAGGTCTAAAACTTGGTTTTTGGATTAGGGAGAAGTTCCAATTTAGATACAGATCCCTGCATATATGATCTGAACAAAATTCAGATTTGAAGTCCAACGCATGTGAGTTTTGATTCAAGAATTCCTACAGGAGACAATTAAATTCACACATTAAAAGTAAATATAGGTTTGAAGGACTTAGATAGCTTGAGTTATACTCATCTTTCATAGTCTACTTAGCTTTAATCATATTCCATTTAATAGCCCCATTTGTATAGTAAAAGATTTTAATTTAAAGATCTTTTATCCAATTTATATGAATGCGCATTACATATTATTTTCAATTCCGGTCATCTTTTCAGTTTTTTCAAGTTGACAAGGATCCATATATAACACATGTTCTGTCTTGAATCCAATTCCATATCTTGATCTAGATATATAAAAATGGATTTGAGTCCCAGTCTGCCATGGTGCTGCCCTATACTTGACCCTTTTCCATCCTTACCCTTACTTCCACCCACAGACATGCATCTAGCAGGCCCCACGATGTAGATTGTATTTCATGTGAGAGGAGTAATATTTGGCCAAAATTCTGTTAGCCTTGGATGTGCAGACCACTTGGATACATGTGAATTATTTCTTTTTCATTAATTGGTGACTATAAAAAAAGTACACAAATTGAAGTAAAATTTATGTATTTTTGATATGACACATTTGTCTTTTCTTATCTAGATAATGGAGGTTTTACTTCACTTTACTTTAATTCATCATTCATCCAAACACACCAAGGGTTCTCGGACAAAAATCAATTTCATAGTTAGTTAGGTTGCCTGATCACATTAACCTAATTTGATGCCTTCATTGAGCCATACCACATGCCTATTCTTAAGTTAGAAAAGTGAAACATATATATTAAAAGAATATAATTTAGTTATATATAAAGTTGGTAATTCTCCATCAAATCCCTGTCAAAATGTAATCCTCTGCAAATGGGTTTATCGAGCCAAACAAGCATCCGATGGTTCACTTGAACGGTACAAAACTAATTTAGAAGGTTTAGAACTTCTCCAAATTAGGGGATCCTAAACTTTAGGAGAGGTGCAACTGAAGGCCCAACAGTGAATAACTCGAAATCTTTCCATATTGGAAAGAGCATTATCATTCACGGAATTGTCAAGCGGTCTTGCCCTTGTGGGGTCTACCTTTTACCAACTCTGTGATTAAGGATCTAAAAATTAGCCATTTAGAACTCTCCTTGCGCAATAGTTTTGGTCAGAAAAGGTGGGTCATGAGACAAACTGATCATGTCGGTAGAACATAGGAATGACGTGTACTACCTAATCCATCACAAATTCACAATCCAGCTTATAAGGTAACTACCCCAAAAATAAATATAAATAAAATTTTAAGTTTTTACTAATTATAATTAGAAACAAAATAAAATATACTAATTTTCTAGAAACAAGAGACACCCAAGAGATTAATGTGTCTCATCTCGCACCGCCATCAAGAGACCAAAAGTCATGTAGTTTGTCACAAAAATACAACATCTCGCTCACCTGTCTAGCATAAAATAAAAATATATGTATTGATTTTCAGTTTAAGGATGTTATCATTTGAGTCTTCTAATATAATAGGAGTCTTTCAGTATTTGTGTAACGAAACATCTTCATGCGAGTGAAGGGAGTGGACCCCACACCATGCGACCCATTTACTGCTTACTTATATGACACGTAGGGTAAGAGGAATTTTCAAATGAGGCATTGAGTTTTTACCTTATTTAAAAAAAGGATACAAGTTTCAAGAGATTTCAAATTAGTCCCTAAATCTCTCCGAAAGTTTTCAATTAAGGACATCCGATCGACCATTTAAATGTATTTTCTGAAGACTATTTTTTTTAATTTTTTTTAAATACTCAAAGTATCCTTTATTTAAAGTCATGACATGGTTCTGACGGCCATTACATACAACCGGTCGAGCGTGAAGGCTGATCGTCCTTGATCACAATGAAGGCGCCTGTGAAGAAAACAATGAGAATATAAAGAAAGTGAATGAGTTTTATTTCAATAAAGGGTCATTTGAGTATTTTAAAAAACATCAAGAAAAAAAGTTGCTGAAAAATAATTTTAAATGGATGGATGTCTTTAATTGAAAACGTTGAGAAAAAAATTAAGGATTAATTTGAAAACTCTTGAAACTTGTATCAATAAGATAAAGATTCAAGATTTTATTTGAAAATTTCCCCATGAGCTAATGGTACGGGCGAAGATTTGCAAATGGAGAAGTTCGTACTCGTGGATGCTTCGTGGCAAGTGCTTGCCTTGACTCATTTGCTCCACTTTCTTCTGTGTTTTTGGTGCAAGCAGAAAAGTTCAACAACGCTGTCAACTACCATCCTCTTGATCATAGCGTTGTGCCTGGTTCATCGCAAGTGCGTGATTTGACTCATTTGCTCCACTTTCTTTTGTGTTTTATTTGATGCAAGCCAAAAAGGTCAATAAAGCTGTCAACTACCATGCTCTTTATCATAGGGTTGTTGCTAATGATTTTAAGGTTCATGCCAATAGTTCAATAAGAAGGAAATATGGGTTTTCTATTGTTTGCTATGAGGGAGACTTGATAATAAGAAATCGATTTGTGATAAAAAAAAAAAAAAGATTTGCAATTAAAAAGTAATTTGCAATTTAGAAGAACTGAGGGTTGTTCATGGGCCAGATTTAGCCATGTGGCCCATGCCCAAGCTTAGTGAAGCAAACAGTGTTTGTAAACTTGGAGACTCGCCTTGGCTCAGGAAGACATTAGTGGAGCAACTTGGACCAGTTTAAATGATTGCCCATTAGTATTCTCTCATGCTCTTTAGATCTACGCAGCTCCGTCTCCTATTATATGAGTTGAGTTGATTTGATAGAGCCTAACTTTGTGATCTTTGGAGTTGAGGCCACTCGTCCTATTGATGGGTAATTCTAAAATTCATGTTTTAAACCTACCATACGCACAAAAAGGGACTCTTACCCTAGTGCCAAGGGAATCATGGGATCGACATTAAATACACAATCTCATGGGTTTTGGGAAAAATTATCAGAAAATAATTTTTGACCAGCGTCAAACAACTTGTTATTTTGGATTCTTTTGTCATTATCTAATGAAACCCAACTTTTAGAGTAATCAAATTGTAAAAGTTCCATAAAAATGGAAGCCCAATGCTTCCGGGCCATAAGGTCTCGAGAGCCCAAATATCTATATGGGGTTGCATTCTATAATAAGATTACCATTCAACAAGTTAATTACTGGCGAAGCATTCATGTCCTTTTTTTTATGGCAATGTGAAAAGGTTCTCTCTTACACTCTTTTATAGATCTGGCTAGGGGCACTCATCTATGTATTCCGAATTGCTCATTACTAGAAGTTTGATGTTATTTACACATCCAAGATTTACATGCATTTTCTCTATGTTCTTTTTGAACAAAAGGTATAAGTTGAGATCTTTTTCATCCATCTGTGTCTTGTAACCTACTTTCCGTTCCAAATAGCTAATTTGATTATTAATGGACTGTTGGTTAAAAATAGGACCTTGATTTTCTTAGGATTTGATTTAATAGGGTGACAGCGGCGGAGCAAAGAATTTCTCCAAGTGTGGGTAAATAGGAATTATTATAGTTCACTAAATCAAAAGATATATATATATATATATATAATGGGAGGTGCTTTAGTGAGAGACACTCTCACCAAGTTGGTGAGAGATAGTCCTCATATTTAAGTTGAGGATCCTTGCATTTAAGTTAGTGAGAGTGAATATGGAAGTGAGGGCCCCCACCCATTTCTTATAAACTTGGTGAAAGTGTCTCTCATAGGAGCACCTCCCATATATAATTGTATAGACATAAGTAGGTGTACTTCAACTTTTTTAGATTCCATTACATGAAAAATGATTTGTTTACAATTGTCCTCGACGGGTTTTCATGTTTTGAAAGCGTCATATGATTACCTCATTATCGACATTATCAAAAATGTCTTTCTTAATGTATGTGACTAAACAATCATTCATCCATTCATCCCCATTCGATTATGCAGGCAATTCTTCTTAATATGCAAAGCAGAAAACGCTCTCTCAACAGTGACACTAGCTACTGGTAAAATTAGTGCTAATGTCTTAAGCAAATAAACCGATGGATACAAACTATCCTTTTTGTTTCAACCATCTTCTTAAGAAGACCACTAATCCCATTAACTTCTGAAAAGTCAACATTGGAACCCATATGATGCGACCCTAGGGTTAGGATGTAAGTGCCGGGGCACAATTAGGGTTCTCACGGGAACAATCACGATGAAAAAGATAACTCTCCAACGAAACCCACAAAAAGGAAAATCCTATTAACTTAATTCACTGAGATTACCAATCTCTACAAGGTCATATTTATAAAAAAAGGAAACTTAAGGCCTAAGAAAACAATCTTAACTAAACTAGGAAACCAAATAATAATCCTATCCAAATTAGAAACTAATCCTAATTCTAATTTCTTAAATAAAAATTAGAAACTAACAACAATTAATAAAGAATTCCTAAACTTGCTTGGGTCCCACAATTAGACCATGACTCTTGCCCTAACGGATAGATAATGCTGCTGCATCAGCATATCTAAAATATAAGTTTCAAGCCGAATGTTAGGTGCTATACGATTAGAGTTGTAAACGGGTCAGTTTCAGTCGGGGTCCATGGTGGACTTAGAACCAGAACCCTTAATGAGACGGTGGAATCGGATCTGGACCTAGAACTGTTTCGAAACCAGTTTCTTGGCTCTGAAACCGAAACCAGAACTATAGATAGGATCGGTCTGAATTTTGGTCCGAGTCTAGGTAGAAAATAATATTTTTTAAAAAAACATAGTTTTTAGGAGAGGTTTTTAAAAATTAAAGTAATATATCGGGTTTCGGGTCCATTGGTCCGAACCAAGGTGGAACCGGACCCAGATCGGACCCATTTACTTTTTGGGGCCTAAATAAGAATCCAAACCCGGTTTTTATCGGGTCAGAACTTTTGGATAATCGGATAATCAGAGACCCATTTATATCCCTACATAAGATCCATTATGGAAAAATCAATTGGATAAAATTGAGTGAGACAGAGTAATTTTTTCTTGTCAAATGCGAAGAACGAATCATTTGGATTTAGACATGCGATGCAGAAGAGCAATTGAGTGTTCACTTCATTGAAACGATTGTTCAACTCTTGAAGTTGGATATCAATGGTAGCATAGAACAATTCGAGCCGGTAATGATGCAAGTTTGTGATTTCTTCAGATCTCCAGCGTGGTCTCCTTCGAGCTATAAACTTATCCTTCATGTTATGAGTAATAATTTCATATTTGATATAGAATGAAGTAACTTCATTGAGAAGAGAGTTCCACTCATTGCCTCTCATCATCTACAGCCGATGCTTAGATAATTTAATGAGGGTCATTGAATTAGCAATATCTTGTTCTCTGCGCTGCAACGCCTGTGATAGTTCATTAGTGATTCCCAAGATATTTTTCATCAAATTCAAGTTAAATATAAACTCAAACGACTGAATAGAATCCAATATTACACATGCTTCGACTCTTTGTTCTGAGTTTGAGCCATCTTCTATAACAATGTCAAGCACTTCAATCACAGAGGAGAATATGGCAATTAAGCAGAGAAATGTACCATAGTGTGACCCCCAATGTGTATCGCCAGACCGTTTGAGGTTAGTCTCTTGATTTAGACCCCGTCCACTTGAAGTTCACAATTGTTAAGCCCTTCAAGTACTTTAGCAACTTGTTTCTCTTGATGTTCACATGAGACTCCAACAATGTTTAACACACTAAAAGTTATGTTAAAAAGTAAGGCAGTTTGAGTGTGCTTTTTTGCAATGACAACAAGGGCCAAGTGAAGCTGATGTGCAAAGTAATGAACATAGAACGCAGATTTATTTTCTTTTATGATGAGCGTTTTGAGGCCATTGAATTCACCATGCATATTACTATCCCCATCATAAGCTTATCCACGCAATCTCGATACACTTAATCCATGCTTGGATTATAGTGCTTCAATCGTTGCCTTAAGTGCTATAGCTATGGTTTCATTAACATGTATAATTTCCAAAAAGCAATCAATTACACATCCTTGCTTATCTACAAAACGTAATACAACGACCATTTGCTCTTTGAAAGATATGTCACGAGATTCATCGCTCAAGATAGCAAATAATGCATCTCCAAGCTCATTAATGATAACATTCGTTGTTTCAGTCGTAGCCGCACTTACAATGTCCTTTTGAATATCGGGCATTGTCAATTTAACATTTTCAAGAGCATTTTTTAATACAACACTTATAATATCTTCATTGTGGTCAGCAAGAAATTGCAATTATTCAAGAAAATTTTCCTGATTCATTGAGTCTCTAGATTCATCAAGACCACATAAAGCTAAACCTCGGCGTAAAAGAAACCGAATGCAAACAATGGATGCATGTAGACGAGCTTTGTATTCTATTCAAGTTTGATCGGATTGCTTTAAAAACTTGTCTGGATATGCTTCTTTTGACTTAATAAATCTAGACTCTTCCTGTAGGCTTGATTGTGGCCACTATTAGGCACTCTAACATGAATTTGGAATCTTCCTTTTTTTTTTTTTTTTTCTTTCAATTTGTAAACCCTTCAATTACAAAATAATCGCCAACCCCTTGCTCTCCATTTTCTTGTCTAAAAAGATAACAACGTAAACAATATGTAGCATCCTTTGTTATGCTATACTCCAACCAGGGGCGGAGCTGTGTGAAGGCCTGGGGGGACCAGAAAGTCCTCTTTAGGTCCAAAATGGGCATCCCCCCAAGCCCAATCCTCTTGTGGGTCCAAAATGGGCCCCCACAAGATTTTTGAAGTAAAAAAAGAAAAATTAAAATAAAAGAAGTGGCAGAACCTAATTTTTGAATTGGGTTTGAAAAAAATTCCTGCCAAGGAAGATTCAAAGTATCTAAATGAACCCATCTTGAAGCCAATAGGCAAAGACAAAGGTGATGGATAAATAACATGAATAATTTAAAAGTCTCTTTGTAAGAGTGTTTATGGATCAAATTCAAATCCCTCTTGGACCACTCATTCCCTCAATTATGTGTAACTATCAAACAGTGACAGTTCCCATCACAAAACAGAAAAAAAAAAAAAAAGAAAAGAAAAAAAGAATCACTCTTTGCTTGAGTTTTTACCTTACGAGTTCTCCGTAAAAAAAGTCAGTCAGGAAATGTTGGGCTTCCGACCTTATAATTGTTGAGATGGAGAGTGTCCATTTTGGGTGCAAAGGAAAATGAAAAAACTATAACCATTGTAACCCCAAAATCACAATAACCAAGCATGTATCATATGTGTAAAAGAGATCTTCTTACATACTGTATATTTATTGAGTTGTTTGATGAATTATTCATATTTTGAGACAATGAATACTTTTTATTTGATTTTGGACATATAATAAATATGATTTTTATTTGATTTGTAGATGGGAAAATCATCTACAATTGATGGATTTTTTAAAAGAAAAAATCCTCAAAACTTAAAAGCCGATGATTGAGTTGAAATGTACTAAGAAACAATTGTTTTATGACTTTTCTTTACTTGTATTTTGTTAAGGCTGAATAAACACTGATTTTAATTTTTATGTGAAATTTAGTCTTGAATCGTAATATATTTTTCATGCTTGAACTTACAACTATATTGAAAAAAAACTTACAAATATGATAGTTATAATAATTGGTGAAATAAAAATTTATTCAAGGTTTGCGCCCCCCCCCCCACAAGATGAAATCCTGGTTCTGCCCCTGACTTCAACTAACTACCATATTTATTAAACTAAGCAGGATTAAATCTCCGCAATACTTTTCCAAATTTTTTTTGAGGAAAATCATGGTTACGGGGTTGACAAACCATTTCCAAATTTCCAAATCTCAGTAAATACAAGTTTAGTACGATGCATTCCCCTTCTTTAATGCATTGTGGGGCCTACTTTTTTTAAATCCAAGTCGTTCATTAGCCCTATCATACTTTGTGCTCATCAACCTGCAAAATTATTTTCAAATATGTAAGATGACTACTATTGGATTTTTTGAAATATGTAAGATGACCACTATTGGATTTTTCTGTATTAAAACATGTGATGAAGTTTAGTAGTTTTTATAGTTTGGGGTAAAATTGGAGGGAGTCCCTCATGTGAGATTAATCCTATGATTGGCCTACTAAAATCTAGAAACAACTAATATGATGGATGCTAGAACTACGGAGCGACTCGGATTTTGAAAAGGTGGGGGCCGAGAGAGACCAGTGCAAAATAGGAGGGGGTTTGACTGACCAGAGCAAACCAAAGGGTCCTGCCCGTAACAAGCAATTATCTTTTTCTTTATTTATGTCTTACATTCTCGAACTCAGGTACTCACGGATATAATGCAGTGGAATTTTAATAACTAGGATATTCTTCTCTGACCTAAAATATGTTATGCATTTTCATTCTGAAAAGAAGAAAATAAATGAATTTTGGTGGGCCACGGGTCCACACCTCTAGGGATGCGTTTGGTAGTATTACACTCATGTACTTTCATTATTCTATCACTCTCTCTTGGAAAGTCAAGATTTCTTAAGGCCTGCTTGATAATGTCATTTGTAAGGCCTGCTTTAAAATCTAAACCGCTAAGACGTGCTTGACAGTGGGTGAGAAATTCGTCAAGAGCTGTAGGTTTGAGGAATTATATAGTTGAAGATTTCACATTTGTGTTTGTTTGTAATAATTAATATAGCTTAACAAAATGGGTATAAATACGAAAATCTATAGAGCTGAGGATTTCTAAATCCTACAGGAGAGGTCGGGCTTAAAGAATCTCAATGGTCCAAATACTCGAGAACTTGTAATTGGCAGACATGATCTGTGCTTCTATTTTTCTGAAAAACTTCATTTGAGTTACACTAGCTATCATTAGATTCGTCATATCTAGACACGTGATGATTCTTTCTCCCCACCAAGGGACTGAGAGGTTCTCTCTTTCCATTGCTGTAAATTGATCAAAAGGTTCAGATATGCAAAAGATCGAGATCACTGTCCCACCTTCTTCTTTCTTATACGAGTGGGGGTGTTCATGGGCCGGCCTTGGTCGGGCCAAGGAATATCCAAGCCAGGCCCAAGCCTACTTGGGCTACAACTAGCTGGCCAGAGCCAAGCCCACGTGAAAATGTATAAGCTCGAGCCAGGACAGGTTTACATTATAAAATAAAAAAAAGCTAGTTTGACTATAAAAACTTGGGAGCTCAGGTGTTTTGTGTGTAGAGTTTCTATCATGGGTTCAATTCCCATCTTATTTGTAATTATTTTTTCAGCTGGCCGGGCTTGGACTGCAAAAATAAATAGCCCGAGCCCGGCCCGAGTACTGAACCTTAGGGCCCAAGCGGGGGACAAATCTGGCTGGGCCAAGCTTGATTTCGGGCTAGCCCAATCCATGAACACCCCTATCTACAAGTAAGAAAAATCTCACTTAAATAGCACTTTTTTCAATTAATTGTATTTAAAACATGTGATTAATAAAAAACAATTAAAACTTTCTTTGTTGGTGGAACAAGTTGAGCTAATATTTTTAACCGTTTGGATTTTTAACATTTATGCATGTAAGCGGGAAAAAAAATCCATTCATAGGAAAAGCTTTTCCTTGGATGCGTAGAAAATTTAGCTCCTCATACTCTTTTTCTTGCCGTTCCCACAATCCGCATGCTTTCTGCAGAAATCTGGCCAAACAAAGGTAGGTGCTACATGAAATGGTTACCCCTAGCGGTCATCATTATCATCAAAGCCTTGTCCCAACTATGTTGGACCAACCATACGAATTTTTATAATCTATCTTGAGCCAAATTCTCAAATAAATTATCTCATATCAATTTTTACCACCTCCTTTCGAGGTTTCTCTGGTCTATTTCTTTCTTTTGGTTGGCCATCGTCCTTTATTTAACAAAGGAGGAAAAGTTAGCCCTAACATTGATGGATTCTAAATTTGGATTTGGGTGGCTGATTTCCACGGAAAATGTACCTCATTTTTGAGGCAAAGCAAGTGAAAATTTCCCTCTGCAATTCCTCCACTGCTGAGAAACAGCTCAAGTTATTTTCGATGATGGTTTGAGCAAACGGCTCTCTTTTAGAAGAATACCTTTTAGCTATTCGATGCTTGGCCATCTCCGTCGTTCGAAAACCCTAAATCTTCCTCTTCTTCTCATTTCGAAATCCTCTTGCTCTTTGTCTACCTCAGCAGCAGATGATTCTTGTATTGAATCGCCCTCTTTATCGGATTCTAGAAATAATCTCTCCCGATTCTCCAATCCCTCCTCCGATAAGAGCTTCCTCTCTGTCGATGGATTGCGAACTATAATCCAATCATTGAATCCGCTGCAGCCAAGAGGTGATATTGATGCAACGGCTGTGGTATCAGATCCTAGGGTTTTGCAGTTTGTGACATGCCATGCATTGGCGAGGAAAGGGAGGTTGAAGGAATTGCGAGCAGTTTTAAGGAAAATCATTGAAGAAGAAGGTCTGATTACTTCGGGATTACTTTTGATTGATGCATTTGTTGTTCATCTTCTTCTTTTGAGGTTGTTGCTGAGAAATGTGATTTTTTAAGGGCTAATTAATGGAAATTGTATTGAGCCTTTTTTTTTTATTCAACTGTTTTTGAGTTTTTGACTTTTGTGATGTTAATCTCTTAATGAAAGTGGCAGTTTAGATTGGGTTCTATATTGTGTCTTAGTAAAAATCCTAACTTTGGAACTCATTATGGATGTTGCATTTCAAACACACAACCCGCGAAGAAGAAGAAGAAGAAGAATTGATGACAATTCTCACTTTCTAGTTGATTGCTATCAATCTTCATCAATGTCAATATTATCATAGCTTTACATCTGGAGTTGGTTTTGTGAGTTTTACTTCTCCATTTGGCTCTATTTAAACTCATCTTGTATGTAACTCCTCCACATTGTCATTGTTATCATAGCTTTACCCCCTGGTTGGTTTTGTGGGTTCTGCTTCTCCATTTGACCTTACTAAAGGTCATCTCCTATGTAACTCCACAACCTAGCATGCCTTATGGCTCTACTTCGTTCATTTGTTATGAATGTCATAGTTTTGCATCTGGTGTTTGTTTGTGAGTTCTACTTCTCCATTCAGCCCTATTAGAGTCATGTTCTATGTAACTCCACAAGCTAGCATATCTTTCACTGCTACTTCATTCATTTGTTCTTTACATCTGGGGTTGGTTTGTGAGTTCTACTTCTCCATTCAACCTTAGTTGAAGTCATGTTGTATACTAGTCCACAACCCAGCATGCCTTTCGCCACTGCATTCATTTGTTGTAAGGGTAGTCTTTCCATTTCAATCCGTTCCATAGGCAAAATTGGGTGGCTAAGATTTTCTAGCAAAATTGGATGGTTAAGATTGTCTAAAAAGTGTGTTTAGCCATGATCCTATGCTGTGGGGCTCATGATTCGGATGGCTTGGATTGATATACAAAAAGTGTTCCCCTTGGACCTACAAAAATACTTGTTCCACATGCATTGTGTCCATGGCATGCGTATTGCATTGTTAGATTCTTTATCAAGTTTTTCCCCCCTTATTCCCTAATTATTGTAATATGGGTTAGTATCAATTGTTTGTTTCTTAAATAGCATCGGATACCTTATTAGGTTCTTTACTCTTCTTTCTGATTATTGTAACACGGATTAGTATCATTTGTTTTTAAAAAAATATTAGATGCTTTATTAGTTTCATCTTCCTTTTTCCTGATTATTGTTGTATCGGTTAGTATCGATTGTTTGTTCCTTAGGTGATATCATTGGGTTTTTATTTTATTTTATTTTTATAAGCCTCTTTATCCTTATTCTTGATTATTATAATATTGGATAGTATCCCCTTTTAAATGACATTCTTTATGGGGCTCATTTTCCTTTTGCCTGATTATTTATATGGGCATCGCCAATTCTTTGTTTCTTAAACAATTGCAGTTATTTTAATTTTTATTTGACGATTTTTGTACAATGTTTGGTGAGATTTATGGTGCTCTGTATTCCACAAGAAAGGTCAACTGTTTATTTATTTATTTCTTCCATTCAGTTGTCATGGTTTTATTATTGGTTCTATATTGATTTTCTTACCATTTCTTTTAGGTTCTGGGTCAGCACTCTCTCTTTGTGAGATATTGTGGAATAATTTCAGGGAGTGGGATGATAGTTATGTGGTATGGGATATGTTGGCAAATGTATATTCGAGGTCTGAAATGATCCATGATGCGCTATTTGTTCTTGGTAAGATGAATGAACTGAACTGCCAAGCTTCAATTTCGACATATGACAGTCTTATGCACAACTTGAGGCATACAGACATGATATGGAGTGTGTATGATGAGATTGTGGCCAGCAGGATTCCATTTAGTGAATACACATACGGCATTCTTCTTGATGGTTTGTGCAGGCAGAGAAGATTGCAGGAGGCAGTAGCTTTTTTTCAAGAGATGAAAGGAAAAGAATTTTGGCCTTGCCTTGTCATGTTCAACACTCTTATATCTGGCTTTTGCAATATGGGGTTTGTTGATGTTGCCAAGTCATTTCTCTCTACGATGCTTAAATGTGGATTATTTCCTGACAGATACAGTTACAATACTCTTATTCATGGACTATGTGTAGCAGGTTTTGTGGAGGAAGCTTTGGAGTTCTCTGATGACATGGAGAGAAACAGAATTCGACCTGATGTCATTACTTATAATATTCTTCTCAATGGTTTCCGTTTACTTGGGCTGATGGATGAAGCTTGGAAGGTTGTTCGGAGGATGTTGCTAAATGGGTTGTGTCCAGACCTTGTAACATACACGATATTGATAAGTGGGCATTGCCAAAGTGGAAATATTGAGGAGGGGCTTAAGATACGGAAGGAAATGATATCACGTGGTTTCCAGCTGAGTATCATCACTTACAGTGTGTTGCTAAGCAGTCTGTGCAAAAGAGGAGAAGTTAGTAAAGCTGAGCAGTTGCTTGATGAAATGGGAGCTATTGGCCTGGACCCAGATCTTATTGTGTATTGCATCCTCATTCATGGTTATTGCAAGAAAGGAGAAATAGAGAGAGCAGTTCGAGTGTATACGTCAATGTGCTCAAAGAAAATCATGCCCAATTCATATGCACATGGCGCAATTCTGTCGGGTCTCTGCAAGAAAGGGATGGTGTCACATGCAAGACGATATTTGGATAATTTAATTGAGAATGGATTAGTAGTAGATATTGTTTTGTACAACATAATGATTGATGGGTATGTGAAGATGGGTGATATTTATGAAGCCATTGGATTGTATGATCAAGCAACTAGAGCTGGGGTTGCTCCAAGTATCATCACTTATAATTCCCTCATCTATGGTTTATGCAAGAGTGGGGGACTAAATAATGTGAAAACCTTGCTAAGAACCCTTGAGCTTCATGGGTTTGTCCCGAATGCAGTTACTTATGCTATTGTAATGGATGCATATTGTAGAGAGCGTAACATAGATGCTATGATAGAATTGTTTAATGAAATGGATGCAAAAGCCATCACACCTAATGTCATTACTTACAGCATAGTTATCAAAGGGCTTTGCAAACAAGGGATGCTGCAAAAGTCTCTAAATATTCTCAAGGACATGTACACAAAGGGTCTTGTTGCAGATCAGATTACGTATAATACCCTCATTCATGGATTTTGTGTAGAGCGGAACATGGTGAGCGCATTTTCATTATATGATGAAATGTTACAGCGCAATCTTACACCAAGTCCTGCTACATATAATGTGCTTATTAATGGTCTTTGCTTGAATAGCAACCTGCAGGGCGCGGAGAGATTACTGGATATTCTCATGGAGAGGGGTATTGGATTGTCAAAAGTTGCTTACAGCACAGTAATAAAGGCACAGTGCGTGAAGGGTTCTGTACACAAGGCTGCTATACTCTTTGATAAGATGGTGAATATGGGGTTTGAAATCTCTCTCAGAGATTATAGTGCAATAATTAATAGATTGGGCAAAAGGTATTTACTGAATGATGCGAAAAAGTTTTTCAATTTGATGATAAAGGCCGATATTTCTCCAGATTCAGAAATTTACGCCGCGATGCTTAATGCTTTCCATCGGGATGGCAATCTTTGTTCAGTATCTGACCTGCATGCTAAGATGATCAAAAGTGGTTTTCTATCCATCTAGGCAGAACTTTGGCACACATGAGCCCTATGGAGAAAGTTTATGTTGGGCAGCGATGTAGCTACCCTGAGGAAAGTTACTCCCGCTGCTACAGATTTGCAAAGAAGATGATTGTTTGAGGTATTGTGAAATATTGGCTCACATTTTCCATTATGTACTTTATTGCTTTGTAAGTTGACTTTTGAAAAAGACCTTATGCATCATAAATTGTTGAAAACTTGGACATACGAATTTTCTTTTGTTTTTTGAGTTTATCTGACCAAATTAATGAAAACCAAAAACTCACTGGTTCATTATACAATTGATATAGACATTTAGTCAAGATGTATTTGTTTTTTTTTCTAGTGGAATTAGATTTTGTTATTGTGTTTGAAGCCCTGCCAAATGAAGTTGGCTCAGCTTAGTTCTTCGCTTAATTAGCTTTGAGCGTTGATAACCCAATTCTTTTTTGCTCATATTCCTTACTCCTATTTTTTTCATCATCTGTTGTTTATGATTTTGTTTGAGTTATGCCTCTACATCTAATTACTTACGCATGAACAGATTAACAATTGGTCTCCTTGTGATGGCTTCATTCTGATGGCCCATTTTTGTTCCTACTGCCATGTGTCATTTTCTGGATGTGCCTGTCTCAAGCTGAGATAAAGGAAGGTTGGTGTTAGACTGAGGGGCCATTTGGAAACTCTAGTCTAAATAATAAGAGTTCATTAGATTAAGGCTAAATTAAAAGCTCTAATTTACAATTAGTCTGTTTGGTTAAACTATAAGAAAAGCTCTTATTTCATGAGGTAATTGGGGGCCACCTTTTAAAAATTACAATGTTTTGCATCATATTGAAAAAAACTTGAGATAATTTTCGTCCAAAACACTTGTAAATTTTGCATTGTCCACCTCCATCCACTAGCTAGAACAGCTCTATAAAAAAAAAAAAAAAAAAAAACCCTGCCCCGTTGGCTTTTTTTTTTTCCAGAGGCAAAAGCTCTAATTTGTAAATAAGCTCTAAAAATTAAAAATGCAATTAGAGGCTTACCAAACGTCTTAATATAAATAATCTGTAAATCATAAAATAAGAGCTTATTTTTGGAGTTTCCAAACACCCCTTAACACTTACCTATAAAAAGAATAATTCCTTCTAAAACTAAATTCTGAGTTCAGCTTTGAGGAAAGTAGAACTCAGTGAATGATGTTGTTAATGGACTGATGGAGAGACATTATGACATGGATTAAGCAGCTTAAGAGCTTACTTTTGCTTCCTAAATTATGTAGGGACAATGATATGCTGTGGAGGTGGGCCAGAATGATAACAGAGTGGATTAACACCTTGGCTGGAAGGCCTTCTGGAATCTGGATAACATTGTGCGCACTAAGGTATGACTACTATTTATATCAGTGATCGGTAGCTCAGTTTGAGTTTGGAACCAGCTTGAAACTTGATTTATTTTGATTGTAGCCTTTTTGTTCAAATTATATATATATATATATATATATATCTCAAGTAGTGCATCGAGTCTTTAAGCATGTTCATGATATTTTTTTTATATATTTTATTTTCGGAATACTAGCATTTTTTTCATCAATGCCTCAGAAAAGATACTAACATTTTGTTTTTCATTTTTGAGTACTAGCATTACATGACTTCATCTGAATCTGATGCGTGATTCATTCAAGTCATCTCTGATTTTTTTTTTTTTTTTTTAAATTCTGAACTTGATTGAGGTTCTGAAATAATTGACATTTCAATATGACTCAAAAATGCTGTCCTTACTATTTTTTTTTCTTCTTTTTTCTCTTTTGGTTGGTTATTTCTTCTTTTTTCTCTTTTGGTTGATTACATGTAGGTGACCCCAACATAGTTGGGATAAGGCTTTGATGTGATGGTTAATTACATGTGACTTGAACCCACAACCTCAAGGTTGCAATAGTGAGCACCTTCCAATGTGCCCCCGGCTCTTCACCAAATTGTGCTGGCCTTATAATTTAGTTGGTTATTCTTCTTTTTCTATTTTATGCCATTTGAGGGTTTTTGGCTTTTACATTGACCCACTAGGTTTTCAAATGATGGAATTAAACTTATGTTAAACTATTGGTGTAAGGCTGCAAATTGCAACACAAGACACCAACAGCTTTAGCTTTGCTAGGGACATCTAGCCTTTTAGATATGTTAATCATATGCATTGTGATTTATGGTTATGCTCTGACGCATAATACATGTGGAGACTTCTTTTAAAATGGTTTTGACTTCTAGTTAAATGATTGTGTTGCAATTAGCCATTATATATTGTGGTAGCTGACAATGGATGTACGTTTGGATACACCTACACTTGCCACATACTTCTATTCTCTGGTGCCCAGATATGGATATGACCACAGACAGGGATATGGGGATCATGGATATGAAAATGCACTTTAGGAAATCTAGCCCACGGATATGGATATGGCTGTCCTAATTTTTACCTTAGAACACTTTTGAATTATTGAGTTATCATTGTTTTTGTTCCTTTCCAACATTTTATATGTTGAGAATTAAGAAAATTAAATGAATTATATGGAATAATGGACTTGGTAAGTAGAATATACTAGACTTGTACACTAAATTATTGGTGTAGTATTGGGTACCGACACTCGTATCGGTCCAACACGGATACGCTGGGTTTGTACCAGCATCCAGGTATCATAGCATCATCATCATCCGAGATCATGCTAGGTATCGTAGCTTCTATTTACTTTTATTCTTTTTTTTTTTTTTTTGATGACGTGGGTATCCTTGAGGTCTTTGACGCAACAGGACTAATCCTCCAGGTGGCGCCTACTAAACGCACACGGGCAAATCTAGGGTTGGTTTCGAACACAAGACATTATATTTACTTTTATTCTTAATTTTATGATCAATAAGGCATAGAAATGCTTCCAAAATGAGAGATCTGTAGAACGTAGACAGATTGACTTTCTCCAAAATCAGTCGTATGGTTTATGGTCTGAATTTGGCAACTGGTGTGGTAAATGAATATCCTGTGCGCGTATGTGTGGGGTAACATCACTCAAAGCTGCAACATCATGGGGCTAAGTTAGCATGATCCAACTGTGCTACTGGCTCTTCTTATTTATTTATTTATTTATTATTCGGTCGAGCTATTATAAATTTGGAATGTGGGCTTTGGGTAATTAGACTACATGCATTGCTAGTAAAACTGTGGCCTCTGAATCAGTTGGGTTTTGAACAGTAGCTACCAAAACCAAGGGTATTTCTGAATGTGAGGCTTGACACCCCGTATATATTTGATTATATAATTTGATTTATGCTGGATCCCATTATACATTACTTTTGGTGTGTGCTGTTTGTCACATTCCTAACATCGCAGGATTACCCCTGTGCTTATTAATTGTAAGTAGTTTCTCTCTCAATCTGTCCATCCATCCATCCATCTATATTCTTTTTCTAGAACAATGTGTTTGTGGATCTTGTAATTGCTAATTGATACAAAGAATGATATAGTGAAAACCCATATCTGATTTTGAGCCCAAAGAGAATGCATATCCATTTAGTGTTTTGGATAGCTTCTTCATGAAAGCCTCTCATTTTTTTTCCTGGAGCAGGTGAATGGGGACTGGATGCTTAGGCTTGCGGACAATTTCCAGAAGAAATTGCCAACCATTGAAATGCAAGCATCTGAAAAGGAATCAGCAATTGGGTTTACTGTTCCTTTGTGAAGTTCTTTCTGTACTTATGCGGATATGGAGCAAACTTGGACATGAAAAGGAGGTTCGGGTATATATGGAGAAAGCGAGCATCATAACTCGACATTAAAAATGACCTGAATTGTTCTGATTCTCCAAAGATGACAAGTCTCCTTTAGCTCCTTCTAAAGGAGATGCAAGATACATCTCAGGCATCATTGTAAGTCCCTTCCATTCCATCTTTGCTATACTGGGTCATGACACCCACCCTGTTTGTGTCCGTCTATCCCTCTTTTGAGTGAGGAGTTATAATTTGACTGTTGGGCAATTATTTTGTTCAGGCTAAAGGATTCAGAGGCAGTCATCTGGTATACATGTCAAGGTCATATACAACTAAATGTTGTCATTCATCTGGTATACCATTTGTACCTGACTATGTAAGAGTGATATATAATCAATTTTGTATGATATAAATGTATATGTCATTCATCTGGTATGCCATTTGTACTTGACTGTGTAAGAGTGATATACTATCAATCTGTATGATATAAATGTATATATATCATCATCTTAGCCTTGTGTCACCAATCTGGAGTTGGCTTAGACGCTTAGTGTGTTTTCTCATAAAAACATGCTATGACCATATATGATATATCCTATTTTGCTAACTTTGGCGAACACAAGAGAGCCCACCATTTTGCATGCCCCTCTCTATGTTTTTTTTATACATATAAGTTTCTTAATTTCTTTAGAGATGCTAGAGAAAAACTGAATAGTTAAGGGAACTGTAGAAAATTACTCGAAAATTCTGGGAAAATGGGCAATTTTTTTTGGTGCTTTCCAGTCTAATCCATTCAGTCTAGAAGTAGTCAAAAAATTTAAACCTAATTGAGATTTCTCTTACCCTCGCGCCCTTAAATTTTCTTTTCCATGAAGAATTTCAAATACAATTGAGACTGCTGGATTTTGCAAGAAATTTGCTCCAATCTCAATCTAGAACATGTTGGGTTGGACCCACAGGGACTATTGTCACCTGTTTCCTTGCCCACTATTATCTGCCTTGCATGCATTTTCTTACCTTTTTACCCTTTGAGGAACCTCTTCTGCTTGTTATGTAAATATAAGTTCACCTTTATTTGTTTATTATCATTATTATTATCTTGTGAGTGTGCGCTGGTAACTGTAAATTTAAATTGCATAAAATATAATGCAAAATTAAAATGCCAACGCCCAGCAAGGCTATGCCCAAATTTGAACATCAATGAAAGTTATGTTGTCCGCAACTTGCCCTCCTACATCTTGGGTGATCAGATGCAAAAACCCGAAAAAGTTACTTCTGAACTGTCACCCAAGACATTTCTATAGCTCGAGCCTCTATAGCTTTTCCCTCTCCTTTTTAGAGCTTTCTCCAACTATTTATAGTATTATACTTATTTGAGGGGTGAGTTTGTCGACACCTCTACTAGCTTCTTACTACTGACTAACTGCTGACCTTACGAACCCAAGACATTTCTATAGCTCAAGCCTCTATAGCTTTTCCCTCTCCTTTTTAGAGCTTTTTCTAACTATTTATAGTATTATACTTATTTGAGGGGTGAGTTTGTCGCCTCCCCTACTAGCTTCTTACTAGTACTGACTAACTGCTGACCTTTATGTTTTTTTTGTTATTCTAAAACTGTGATGGCATTTTTGATATGATCTGATTTTAGTTTGGAGAGTTATGGATTTGTTTTTCAGTTTGATTTGAGAATGATTCCTCTACAACATATTCAAATTTGTGAAAGCATTATAGTTTTTTGGCCAATGCTTTTCATAGTACATAGACAACTCTAATTTTGTCAGTAAATTTGTTAGACATAATCTGGTTCTTGCACGATTTGAAACAAACTTGGGAATGTTGAGTCTATCATGCTTCGGCAGAAAATATTCTTGATGATTGATATGCATTGCTGCAACTCAGTTTTGGCAGCTCATCCGTGGGTGGCTGCCTGCCATTTTAAATATATTCCAAATGGACCATCCAGTTTATAGTCTTCATGGTCGATGGACCATGTGGTGATGCATCCACTAGACAGCAATTTTTGCCAATCTGCACTGTCCAATTTGTGGACTCATTCATCCTCATCATCCCCCATCAATATGTACTTGACCAATTTGTATTACTCATTGTGGATTATATATAACATGAAATCTCGGTCTAGCAAAAGACTCCTCTGATTATGCCCAATTAATTGGATGACCGCCAATTTTCCTTTTAGCTGGCTTTTGTCATAGCCAAAAATTTGACAGTTGAGAGCATCGAATTAGTGATTTTTGGGCAATACTCCTGTGTTCAATGAGGACCATACTTTGGATGTCAAGATTGGTTCTAGCCCCACAGGAGGGGGAAGTTAGCTCTATCATTGAAGAAGCTGTGTGCTGGTATGTAGCAGGTGTGTGGAAGTTTCCGTGTATTACCATGAGGTCTGCACTATCAGCTAAACTTTTGATATCAGCTAAACTTTTGTGATTCAAAGTCCTTTTGAATTGCCAGGTGCACCCAAACACCACTCTGGTTGTAATAATATTTGCCATTAGATTGGCAAGTGCAGAAAACTTTATCAACTACCGTTTTATGATAGGATTATACTTGTTTTTAAATTGGTCGCTTTTATTTTCAAGCTGTAATCATTTAAAGTCACAGATACAAGTCCCAGCTGTATTAGAAATTTGATTTATTTTTAAGGCAGCTATAAGTAGGAGTGTTGGTTGAGTATAAGAAGAAACATGATTGGATTGGACTTGTGTCCCAAGTCACAAGAGTCTTTATATACTTGTAGTGAATGATACTTTCAATTATTAAAATTTTGATAAACTTCCTACTTTAGTCTTGGCTTTTTTGATGTCTCCAAGCCTCTCTTTGGGTGATGACTCTTTTGGAAATGCCTAGGTGCTGAAAACCTATATAAATTGCTGAACCCTTGATTCCTGTCAGGTGTCTTTTTTTAGCTAAAAGAAAATACTTTAAGAAGCACTTAGAGATTAAAATATTGCATGTCTTCATTTAACTGATGTTAGTTGTATATGAAATCATAAAATAGAATGTAAGGATGATGGTGATCCAATACATTTCAGTCTCAGTGCCCAAAGCTTTACACATCAAGCGATATGACTTAGATTTGGTTTTGGACTAGTTCAGATACTATGGTTTGACCGCTTACGGAGCTGTCTAGCCGGCTTAGGAACAGCGGGCATTAGAGATATCACAAGATAATGACATTGGTTTTTGTCCAACTTTACATTTGTCTTGTTTAGGGGATTAGAATATTCAATTCCGCCGGTTCAAAAATGAATATTCATTTTCTGAATCTTACAATCATTAATCAATTAGAGTCCATTACTATGGCATCTTGCTCTTTTTTGGGTCATTTGATGCCGGTGGCCCACTAGATCAGTTCTGATGTGATCTTTCCCGGAAGCTTTCAATCCTATGACTTGATGAAAGGTGAATTTTTTATTCTTATTGAAAAGGAAAAAAGAATTATTCACAGTGAGATTATTGCAGAAACAAAAAGGCTAGGACCATGAATGATTGAATGGTCTGTTTGCAAGATAACCACCCGGCCACAGCTCTAATACCATGTAAATCTTCATTAAACACAAACAAAGGTAAAATCACTGTAAATTTTATTAAAACAAGCTTCTCTATATATAGAGAAGAGAACAACTTGATTCAAAGCAAAATTCACACCAACCTAATTCTTATCTCTAAGTAACTGACCTACCTATCATCTGTAGTCACTGAATATCTTATTATCTCCCACACTAATGTGGGACAAAACAAGTGGCAACTTCAATCTTCCTCAACTAGCCGATACCCAAAGAGAAGGGGGAAGGAAAAAAATGTCAAATGAAGAGGGCGGTTTTGCTATTGTTTAAAGCTCAACATACAACATCTTCTGCCTTTTCTTAATCATTTTATTGCCTTTCTTCAGTTGGCATTTTCATTTTCAAAACCTAAACGTGAGGCAGAAGCGTTTAACTCAATAGTTTTGTGCAAATCGGTTTGACAAGAGGTTCAACTGGGTCTAATCTCGCTATCATAAATTTAAAATTAAAATAAGTAGAAAATATGAAATCTAAAGATCAGTTCAAACCTACCCAAGCAACCAGTTCGTTAGATGATTTTTTATCCCATTCTTGACCAGCGAAGTCAAATCCATTTCAAGTTCCAACCAGGGGGGTGAGTTTTAAGTTCTTATAACAAAGCTCTTAACAATTTTCACCTGATGATAATATTTTATTGAGATATTTGAAAATCAATTTGATTTTATGCTAGGGAGATCGAATGTGGAAGCTATCTTCTTACTTAGGTAACGAATAGAAAAATACTGAGCGAATAGGAAAAATTTGCACATGGTCTTCATCAATCTAGAAAGGGCTTATGACGGGGTAGGTATACATTTAATTTTGTGGATTTTAAATAAAAGGAGCGGTGACAAATGTGAGAACTACTTGTGGAGAGATAGGTGAGTTCCCGTGACCATAGATTTGCATTAGGGGACAACTATAAACCCTTATCTCTTTGCATTGATTGCAGATGAGTTAACCGCTCACATTTAAAAGGAAATACGTGAATGCATATTGTTTGCATATAATATATTGTTGGTGGATAAATCAAGAGATGATGTGAATGAAAAACTCGAGCTGTTGAGAGGTTTAAAATCCAAATGCTTTAAAATAAGTCATACAAATATGGATTGTAACACTAGTGAGTATATACAAAGAACTGAAACTACTATGAGAATTTAAGCCTAAGAGATACCATAGAGAGATTAATTCGATTCATTCCATTACCTTGGTCGATAATTAGGAGGGTTGGAGGATTGGTCAAAATGTCAAATATAGGATAAAAGTTGGATGATTGAACTGGAGACTTGCTTTTGAAGTGCTTTGTGAGTGGGACGAATGTGAACAAAATTGAAGGAAAAATCGTATAGGACAATGATTAAACCAACTATGACCTATGGACCAAAATATTTTCTAATCAAGAAGCAACATATGCATAAAATGGATGTAACAGTGATAAGAATGTTGAGATTGATATATGGTAAAATTACGAAAGATGAAATTAGAAATGAGTGATTTCAATAGCATTTAGGGGTAAAATCAATATGGGACAAAATTTGGAAAAATCCATTTGAGATGGTTTGGGTAAGTTTAAAGCAGGCCGACAACGGCGCCCATAAGAAAAAGTTTGGCTATGTAGGTTGATGACTCACCAAGGGAAATGGGTAACCCAAAGAAGACGTGGATGGAGGTAGTAGAATTAGATATGAAGAAGTACAACTTATCTAAAGATTTGGCTCAAAATAGATTGGAATGGAGAAACATAATTCATATAGCCGACCCCAACATAATTGAGACAAGCTTTTTCATGATGATGATGATTGTTGAGGTTAACGTTCACCCTCGCTCCTAAGCGGTCATAATTGTGGTTGAGCCCTCGTCCATATCATAAAACCATTATTGTGTCGTTTCCCATCACCAATTGATTTTGGGATAAATGGTAGTTCAATGGAGTGTAAGATCCTACAATGATGATGATGTTATTTTAAACAATACTCTATATAGATAAAAAAAAATTCTATCCAAACTGTAAATACAAATCCCACAATAAGATACTAAGTCAAGAGTCTTATTCAATTCACCTTTAAAAAAATCATCATCTAAACAAAGTTTATTTTCTTACTTTCTTCCCTTTGTCATTGCCTACCAAAGAATACTAGAAAAGAACCCTACGAATCCCACAAGAAGACACTAAAAGTCAAGAGTCTGATTCAACTCACCTAAAAAAAATCATCATCTAAACAAAGTTTCTTTCTTCCCTTCGTCATTTCCTACCAAAGAATACAAGACAAGAACTCTACTTGTACATGTATATACTTCTGGGAAATTTATGGAAATAAATTTTCATGTGTTTTATTCAAGATTAGGCAGATGCTAACAAGTCCTGAGACAGCTTTTCATATCTGAAACCAAACTTCTTAGATTCATCAGCACACCATACAAAGATCCCCTCAAGCTTCCTCTGCTTCTTAAGCTCAGTGCATGCCTCAAAAAAACCATTGCCAGGACCCAAACCTCCATCTCCACTACTAATAAAACTCGCCAAAATCTTCCCTCCTTTGTAATTAGAAGCTTGTGCATCAAAGTAATGTAGAAACTGCGATACCCCAATTCCCTTATGATAGGCATAAAATTGGAAATTAACATAGTCAATTTGGCGCCCATATGTTTTCCACAATGCCAAGTAATGGCTCTGCACCGGGCTGTCATCAAAGGGCGCAATGGAAGCAAAGGTGATGACACCCTTGCTCCTCAGTGTCGATATTAGCTGCCCAATGCACAGGGCGAACGTGTTGGGGTCTGCGCGAAAATGCTCATAATCGATGTCGATGCCATCAAGATTATACTGTTGAATGATCTGGGTCAGTGAGGAAACAGCATTGTTAACCCATGATGAAATGGACTTTGGCTCGAAGTAGGCCTTGCGGCCACCATCTACTGTGTCCCCGCCTAAGCTGACTGCAACCTTGACGTTGGGTTGGTTGTTCTTGATTGATGCTATATCTGCAGGCTTCAGATTGTTGGTTTCCCAGAAGACGTTAAATTTTCCATTGGTGGTACCGTTCGCAAAGTCAATGGCGAAGGCCAGTATAAAGTGAACTTCAACGTCGGGGTTTATGGGCATGTCAGTGAGCTTCACGGAATCGGATTCAGCGCCTATGTATTGCCTGAAGAGCTTGGAGTTTGCAGCTGCCGATTACAGATGAAATCGTTAGTGTTCTGTCTTATTAAAGTTTTGGCCATTTCACACAACTTGAGATTTTATGGGCAATTTGAGTCTGGGTCTATGCTACCAAAAGGTGGAAATACATGAACTCTTGCAAAATGGGTTCAAAACAGCATACTATTCTACACATAGGCACCTGAGAATATGAAGAGAGTACTTGGAACTTACCATTGCACGTTGAGAGAGAGATGAAGAGGATGACTGCTATAAGCTTGGAGGGTTCCATTTCCTTGTTTCCTTGTATGGGGTCTCTGGTAACTAGAAATATTTATAGATGTATACACTTTGGAACGTTTCTTTTTGGAGCTTGTGCCAAAGCCACCTCTAGTTACGGCCGTCCAAACTGTCAAATACACCAAAACTCAGATCCAATGAGAAATATTTTAGCAGATTGTGGGTGGGGGTGGATTAACATTTCCAACCCGAATAATAAATGGTAAGAATTTGATTGGGGCCAAAACCTGACCTGTGAATTTGGAGTTTGGGTTCACATTTTACAAACTAGTTAATATATAACATGGGCAGCTTTGGGTTGAGACAGTACCCATGACTGGAATAGGCCAACTTGAGGCCTGATTTGTTGCCATCTGAAACGGTGAGACCTTGTATTATGCACTGTTGAAAAAATAAAAAGAAAGCCCACATGAGGGCAACCCGAAATTTCGAGTTTGGATTAGCATTTCCAACCTGATCGACAAATGTCAGGTTTGATTGAGGCCAAAACCTGACCCGCGACTTTGGAGTTTGGGCTCACATTTTCCAAACTAATTAATAACTGGGTCAGGTTCGGATTGAGCCAATAGTCATTACGGGAACAGGCCAGCTTGACCAATACAGTCCTGAGTCGTTACCACCCCTAATGGTGAGACCTAGTCTTGTGCACTGTTTAAAAACTCAAAAGAAAGCCCACATGAGACGGGTTGATTACAACTTGGTTGAGAGTTGATTGACTTACCTAGACACCAGTGCAAAAATATGTTACCACTTACCAACTTATATTTGCTATATTTTTATTCCAAGAATCTTCAGTTATAACTCTTTGAATGTGATTCTCCTTCAGAATCTATTTTTGGGTTTATAAACAATGATAGAATGTATTCAGAATGAGATCATTTAATGGGACCTTACAAATTGCTTTTCTATTGATCAGGACCGTTCATTTGGCGAACTTATCATCTATCAATTGGCCACTCAAGGTCATTCCAATTGAATAATGCCAAATTACAGCTTTTCAATCAGGCAATTGAATAAGGAGAATCTATGATCTGCCCTTACTAATCCTTTTACAGTCCAACCTGGACTGTAGTTGGCTCATGCCAGAACATAAGACCTTTGCAGAACAACAAAAGAAAGGCTACAGAGTTTGTCTTGAACAGAGACAAGAGTATCAAAACTTGGCAGTCCTGGTTGGGGTACGAGTCACTACGGGCTATACAAAGATTTAGTTCTTGTTCTGGAATAGCCTAGAAGCTAATTACAAGCTGTTTCTTCCTTGGTAGAGACTGTAATATAGAAACCTTAAGGCCTTGTTTGTTTGCATTTAAATACATAAGACTTGAATACATATGATTCATACCATAAATGGTTAAAAATGAATATCAAGGGTCAATTTCAAAAATTGAGCATCAAATAAAAATTCCTTTTAGGAAATAGAATAAAAATAAAATGAGAAACGAATTACTAGGGTGATGGCTTGATTATTCATTTCTCATCTTCTGTTGATTTTATTTCAAAAGAAAGGTCATTTGGTTCTTATTTTTGAGAATTCACCCGTGATCTTCATTTTCAACTACTTATAGCAGGAATGACAAGTATTCGGTTCCTAGGTATTATAATGCAAACAATTACAAACAGCCCTAAAAGTCACTTGTGATGTGAAACAGTTGCTTGGTAAGTAAAAAAGAATCCTAGGTTTCTCATAAGAACCGATTTAGGGTCTGTTCATGCACAGCCACGGAAGAGGAAACCTTTCTTTCCTCTTCCGCGGCAAGACCTTTCTCACGGTGGAGGTGGGACTTGTGCATCTTCTCTTGGCAAAGAAAATTGGGGGTTTTAAAGGTGCCATAAATTACGGAAGGATGGATTCCGCCCTGCACCAAACAATAGCAAGATGGAGCCGGAATTTCAGGCGCTATGTCAGCAACGTTTTCCACTGAATCTCCCCCTGCACAAATGTGCCCTTATTCTTTGTTCCTTTTCTCTTTCTTCCTGCTGCAACTAGGGATGACAACGGGAACAAAATTGCCCTGTTACCCAAAGAACCAGAACTACAAAATCTACTTATGGACTCTCTTTTTGGACCATGTAAATTTTATTAAAACAAGCTTCTTGATATATAGAGAAGAGAACAATTAAACTCAAACTAACCTAATTCTTATCTCGAAGATGTTGGATCGATTTTCTTGGTGTGGCCCACATGACCACATTTACATGTGGATCAGTCCTCTCTCTTTATATTCCATTTATGGTTTATCCTTGGTAAATGAAATATTTTTAATTAGTTTCCATTAATTGCTATATCAAGGGACAAGTTAGAGAGATTTTTCCTTCTTGATGGAAGGAGAGATTATAGCTTTTGGGCCTATAAATAGATCTTTGGGTAATTCTTGCCTATGAACGAAGGTTTCTCCGTAACCATCACTCACCTTGGAGAAGATAGGCAAAGGACAAGATAGTTGTAATTTCCTCTGAAGACCAACCTTTTATTGGACGGTTTAGATTTATTGTTTGCAGTAATATTGGATTGATTCCATAGAGATCTTTGATGGTTGAAAACATAAGAGTTTCTAGCATAAGAAACCAACCTATCATCTGTAGTCACTGAATTTCTTATTATCTCTGACACTACTGTGGGACAAAACAAATGATAACTTCAATCTTCCTCAACTAGCAGATACTCACAGAGAAAGGGGAAGGGCAAATGTTGAATGAAGAGGGCGGTTCTGCTATTGTTTAAAGCTCAACATAAACACCTTATGCCTTTTCTTAACCACTTTATTGCCTTCCTTCAGTTGGCATTTTCATTTTCAAAACCTAAACGTGAGGCAGAAGGCGTTTGACTCTATAGTTTGGTCCAAATCGGTTTGACAACTGGTTCAACTGGGTCTAATTTTGCTATCATAAATCGTAAATCTAAAATTTAAATAAGTAGAAAATATGAAATCTAAAAATCAGTTCAAACCTACCCAAGCAACCAGTTTTTTAAATAGTTTTATCCCTTTCTCTGACCAATGAAGCCAAATCCATTTCAAGTTCCAACAAGCGGGTTGAGTCTTAAGTCTTTTTTAACAATGCTCTAAACAATTTTCACCAAATGATAATATTTTAAACAATGGTCTATATAGATAAAAAAAGGCTTTCAAAACAGTAAATACAAATCCCAGAACAAATTACTAAGTCAAGACTCTAATTCAATTCACCTTAGAAAAATCATCACCTAAAGAAAGATTATTTTCTTTCTTTCTACCCTTTGTCATTGCCTACCAAAGAATACTAGACAAGAACTCCAGAACATGTTTATACTTCTGGGAAATTGATGGAAATAGATTTTCTTGTACTCCATCCAAGTTTAAGCAGATGCTAACAAGTCCTGAGACATCTTTTCGTATCTAAAGCCAAACTTCTTAGATTCATCAGCACACCATACAAAGATTCCCTCAAGCTTCCTCTGCTTCTTAAGTTCATTGCATGCCTCGAAAAAACCATTGCTAGGGCCTAAACCTCCATCGCCACCACTAATAAAACTTGCCAAAACCTTCCCTCCCTTGTAATTAGAAGCTTGTGCATCAAAGTAACGTAGAAACTGTGATACCCCAATTCCTTTATCGTAGGCGTAGAATTGGAAATTAACATAATCAATTTGGTGCCCATATTTTTTCCACAACGCCAAGTAATGGCTCTGCACTGGGCTGTCGTCATAGGGTGCAATGGAAGCGAAGGTGATGACACCCTTGCTCTTTAATGTAGATATTAGCTGCGCAATGCACTGGGCGAACGTGTTGGGGTCTGCCTGAAAATGCTCATAATCGACGTCGATGCCATCAAGATTATACTGTTTAATGATCTGGGTCAGTGAGGAAACAGCATTGTTAACCCATGATGAGATGGACTTTGGCTGGAAGTAGGCCTTGTGGTGGCGGTCTACTGAGTCGCCTCCTAAGCTGACTGCAACCTTGACATTGCGGTGCTTGTTCTTGATTGATACTATATCTTCAGGCTTCAGATTGTTGGTTTTCCAGAAGACGTTGAATTTTCCGTTGGTGGTGGTACCGTTTGCATAATCAATGGCGAAGGCAAGTATAAAGTGAACTTCGACGTCGGAGTTTATGGGCATGTCAGTGAGCTTCACGGAATCGGATTCGGCGCCTATGTATTCCCTGAAGAGCTTGGAGTTCGCAGCTGCCGATTACAGAAGAAAAATGTTAGTGTTCTGTCTTAAGTTTAGACCATTTGACACAACTTGAAGTCGGATGGGCTATTTGGTTCTGGGCCTATGCTATAGTAGATTATTCAAAAGGTGGAAAACATGGACTTTATGCCGATTACCTTTCAAAATGGATTCTAAACAGCATACTATTCTACAAAAAGGCACCTGAGGATATGAAGAGTGCTTGGAACTTACCATTGCATGTTGAGAGAGAGAGGAAAAGGATGACTTCTATAAGCTTGGAGGGTTCCATTTCCTTGTTTCCTTGTATGGGGGTGTCTGATAACTAGCAATATTTATATAGGTAAACACTTTCGGACGTTTCTTTTTGGAGCTTGTGCCGAAGCCACCTCTAGTTATGGCCGCCCAAACAGTCAAATACACCAAAACTCAAATCCAATGACAAATGTTTAGAAGATGAGCGTGGCTATCTACACTGCGAAAATCCCTCTACACACTGTAATTTTTTTAAAATAATTAAAAATAAAAAATTCCCTAAACTACCCCCCCTCTCTCTCTCTCTCCATCTCCCTGCTCCGGCCACCGTTGTCGCCGATGCCGATCCCTCTCGCTCTTCTTCTCCCTTTCCCTATCTCTCTCTCCTGCCACCAGTAGCCCCTGCCCGCCCTCTCCTTCTCCCTTTCCCCATTTCCCCTTTCTGGCAACATCATCCCTCTTCCTATCTCCCCATTTCTCTCCCTCGCTCTTCCTCTCTTCCCCTCTCCCCTCACTCGTCGCCGGCCCCCGCCCGAAATCCCTCCCTCCCTTGCTCGCCCGTTGCCCGTCACGGCCCCCGCCCCCGCCCCCGCCCTCCCTCCCTCCCTCCCTCCCTCCCTCATCACTCTCCCCTTCCCTAGCCTAGTCTTCCTCTCTCCCTCCTTCTCTTCCCTCTTGTCTCTCTCCCTCTCCCTCTCCCTCCCTTTCTCTCACGCCACTTCAGCAACACCAAAGGGATGGTGGGGGTAGGGCTGGGGTCGGGCTAGGGGTGGGTTGGGGATGGGGATGGGGATGGGGGTGGGTGGGTGCAGAAAGACCTGGGAGCAGGGATAGGGAGAGAGAGGGAAGGAGAGGGAGAGGGAGATGGGTCAGCGCAGGGCGGCGGCGGGTGGGGTTGTCGGAGCAGGGAGAGGGAGAGAGAGGGAAGGAGGGGGAGAGGGGCAATTTTGGGTTTTTTTTTTTAATCTTTTTTTTTTTTTAAATTGCAGTATGTGGATGGATTTTTGCAGTGTGGGGTTGTCGGAGCAGGGAGAGGGAGAGAGAGGGAAGGAGGGGGAGAGGGGCAATTTTGGGTTTTTTTTTAATCTTTTTTTTTTTTAAATTGCAGTATGTGGATGGATTTTTGCAGTGTGTAGGTAGCAGCACTCTTAAAAGGTTGTGGATAGGGGTGGCAATTCCAAAAAAGACTACCAACCCAACCCAAACGCGACCTGGAAATTTCTAGTTTGGATTAACATTTCCAACCCGAATAATAAATGGTCTGAATTTGATTGGCCACAGCCTGACCTGTGAATATGGAGTTTGGGTTAACATTTTACAAACTAATTAATACATAACTTGGTCAGGTTCGGGGTTGAGACACTTGACCCAATACAGGCCTGATTTGTTGCCATCTGCAATGCCAATGGTGAGACCTTGTCTTGTGCACTGTTTAAAAACTCAAAAGAAAGCCCACATGAGCCCGGTTGATTACAACTTGGTCGAGAGTTGATTGACTTGACCTAGACTCGGTCCAACTCTGCAAGACCAGTGCAAAAATTTGTTACCAAGTTATATTTGTTATATTTTTACACCGAAAATCTTCATTTATAACTCTTTGAATGAAACTCTCATTCAGAATCTAGTTTTGGGTTTATAAACAATGATCTTATGTTTTCAGAATGAGATCATTTTATGGGGCATTACAATCACATGAACTGTTCAATGTTATTTATGAACATCTAGTAGTTGTTGTTGTTGTTGTTTCCTTTTCTTTTTATATGTATTAAATGACTAGTTGAATGGCCGGCGAGTCGGCGACCCATGAAAAAGTTGTCAGGTGCTATTAGGCAAGACCTTAAAATTTTCTTCACTTCTTAGACTCAACTTATAATTCTAATTCTTAAATGCAGGAGAAAAGCAATGTTGTCTTACTAGTTAAGAGTCTTACTGTAACGTGGTTGGGTGATGTGTTTTGGGATTTTTGCGTTGTTCCAGTTCTCAGGCTGCTGTTCTCTGTGATCGATGTGCAGCTCCACATGGTGGAAGTGTTGGTTATTTTTGTTTATGAACTTCGTTGTGATCTAGGGCCTATGGAAAGAGATCAATCACACATAAGAACACGGAGATTTGCGTGGTTCGGCTTTTGGCCTACGTCACGGGGAAGACGGGAGAATTCAGTTTATAATCAGAAGAAGGTGTACATCATAGAGACCCTAAGTCTCTATTTATAATATCAGCCCAATACCCAATTACACCCAAACACTACTTCTAATCACAGTAGACCTATGATAATAGACCTACTTCTAATCTTAGTAGAACATGGGCAATACAGGGGCCCAGTTTATTTATAATTTATTCAATTGAGCCAAACAAATAACAAATCTCCACCTTGGCGAACATTGAAGCTGATCCTCATGCACTAAACACGTCTCACCGTCTCCACCTGCCCCTTAGGGCACTCAGGTACTGATCACATTAATCAAGTCCAAGCAATGCTTGAACTTGACTGTTGGAATAGTCTTGGTCATAATGTCTGCTGGATTCTCCGCCGTAGCAATTTTAATTATTGCAATAGCACCCTCGGCGATGACATCTCGAATGAAATGAGCCCTTACATCTATGTGCTTGGTCTTTTTATGATACTTTGGGTTATGTGTCAGATCGATCGCACTCTGACTGTCACAGAAAACAGTAACTAGCTTCCGTTCCAATCCCAGATCTTCAACCAAGCCTGTCAGCCAAATAGCTTCCTTCACTGCCTCTGTAGCTGCCATATATTCTGCTTCAGTGGTAGACAAGACAGCTTTGGATTGCAATGCTGCCTTCCAACTAATGGCACCGCTAGCAAAAGTGAAGACATAATCTGTCAGGGACCTTCTTCTGTCTAAATCTCCAGCAAAATCTGAATCAACATATCCAATAACACTTCCAGAAGTGTTATTACTTCTGTCATAAATTATCCCAACATCAGTAGTACCTCTCAAGTAATGGAGTATCCATTTCACTGCCTGCCAATGGGCCTTTCCGGGGTTATCCATGTATCTGCTAACTACACTAACCGCGTGTGAAATATCTGGCCTCGTGCAAACCATGGCATACATGATACTCCCAACTGCACTAGCATAAGGAACACGAGACATGTGCTCCACCTCTTCCGTAGTTTGTGGTGACAAAGTAGCGGAAAGTTTGAAATGGGCTGCCAATGGAGTATTCACAGGTTTCGAACTTTGCATACCAAAGCGCTCCATAACCTTCTCAAGGTACCCCTTTTGTGACAAAGACAATTTGCCCGCTTTCCGGTCCCTTTGAATCTCCATTCCAAGAATTTTCTTCGCAGCACCTAAGTCTTTCATCTCAAATTCACCACTCAACTGAGTTTTCAACCTGTTGATCTCAGACATGTCCTTTGCAGCAATCAACATGTCATCAACATATAGCAGCAAATAGACATACGAGCCATTGGAGTGTTTCTTGTGGTATACACAATTGTCGTATGCACTCCTGCAATAACCGTTTCCAACCATAAAGGTGTCGAAACGCTTGTACCACTGCCTAGGAGACTGCTTCAGACCATACAACGATTTCTTTAGCAAACAAACGTGGTCTTCCTTTCCATGAATTTCAAACCCCTCTAGTTGATGCATGTAAATCTGTTCATCTAGCTCGCCATGTAAGAACGCAGTCTTGACATCAAGCTGCTCCAACTCTAAATTGAATTTAGCAACCATAGCAAGTAGCACCCTGATAGAACTATGCTTCACCATAGGAGAGAACACTTCATTGAAGTCAACACCCTCCCTCTGAGTATAGCCTTTTGCAACCAGTCGTGCTTTAAACCTAGTGTCTTCCACCCCTGGAGTTCCTTCCTTTTTCTTGAAGATCCATTTGTATCCAACAATCTTCTGGCCTTTCGGAGGTTTTACTAACTCCCAAGTCTGATTCTTGTGAAGAGATTCAATCTCCTCACCCATGGCTACGGCCCATTTTACTGATTCTTTGCTAGTGATGGCATCCCGATATGTAACCGGCTCAGACTCAATACTCTCAGCTGTATTAAGAGCGTAGGCAACAATATCTTCATACCCGTATCTCTGAGGTTTCTTAATCTGCCTCCTTTCTCTGTCCCGAGTAAGTATGTAATCATCCGGAACTGCACTTTCCTCGTTTGAGCTTTGCATCTCCTCTACATCTTGTTGAACTGGGACATCTGTTTGCACTTTATCCTGTAATTTTTCTGGAGCTTCCTTCTCAAGCTCCACCTGTTTACTGACACCGTTTTGATCCTCCACCTTTCCAGCATCTTGACGCTCCTTCGGTTTCAACATAGCAGACTCATCAAAGGTCACATCTCTGCTTATAATGCATTTAGGAGATTTCCCATCTAGGCACCACAGCCTATATCCTTTAACACCATCTGCATATCCTAGAAATATGCACTTTCTTGCCCTTGGTTCAAGCTTTCCATCATTCACATGAGCATAGGCAGAACAACCAAATATCCGCAAGTTGGTGTAATCAGCAGGAGCTCCAGACCATACCTCTACAGGAGTTTTGCATTCTATAGCTGTTGATGGAGACCGGTTTATCAGATAACAAGCTGTGTTAACAGCTTCCACCCAAAACTTCCTAGGTAACCCTGCATTAGAGAGAATGCACCGGGTCTTTTCTAGAATAGTCCTGTTCATCCGTTCTGCAACTCCGTTCTGTTGCGGTGTATTTCTGACTGTGCGATGTCTTACAATACCTTCATTCTTACAGAACTCATTAAAAGCACTATTACAGAATTCCAAGCCATTGTCAGTTCTCAAGCGCTTGAGCTGTTTACCTGTCTGCTTCTCGACCATAGCCTTCCATTGCTTGAACTGTGCAAAAGCTTCATGTTTGTGCTTTAAGATATACACCCAGACCTTCCGAGAATAGTCATCAATAAAGGTCAACATGTATAAACCACCACCAAGAGATGGAACACGAGAGGGACCCCAAAGATCAGAGTGGATATAATCCAAAGTACCCTTTGTCCGATGAATAGCAGTCCTGAACTTGACTCTACATTGCTTTCCGAAGATACAATGCTCACAGAAGTCCAGCTTTCCTGTTTTCTGACTACACAGTAAACCCTGTTTAGTCAACTCATCCATACCCCTCTCACTCATATGCCCAAGTCGCATATGCCATAACTTGGTAATTTCTGAATCTGAATCTGAGGACAACACAGCTGCAGCACCTGTAATTGTACTACCTTGAAGAAAGTAAAGACCATTCTGCTTCAGTCCCTTCATCACTACAAGAGCACCCTTCGAGATTCTCATAACTCCACTTCCAGCTTTGGAGGTACAACCATTGGAGTCAAGCGTACCCAAGGAAATCAAGTTTTTCTTCAACTCTGGAATATGCCTAACATCTGACAATGTTCTCACAATACCGTCATGCATCTTAATTTTGATTGCACATATCCCAACAACCTTACAAACTGCATTATTTCCCATAAGTACTTTACCACCATCAATAGATTGATAATTGGTAAACCAATCTCTGTAAGGACACATATGATAGGAACAGCCTGAATCAAGAATCCACTTAGTGGCTGAGCTACCAACAGTAACCGAAAAGACTTCTGCACCATCAGAATTAGTCTCTGCAACATCGGTTGCAACTCCGGCAATTTCTCCAGAATTAGATTTCTCTTTCCCTTTACGCTCTGGACAATCTTTTCTAAAATGCCCTTCCTTGTGACATTTGAAGCACTTTAATTTTCTAGTTTTTGATTTTGACCTAGATCGGCCTCTTCTATTATGCTCTTTCATCTCTGTTCTGCCACGCGCTACCAAACCCTCACCAGAACTGTCATGGTTTTCAATTGCAACTTTTTTCTTTAACTCCTTGGAGTTCAAGGCTGACTCAACATCTTCCTTAGAAAGAGTTTCTCTACCATACATCATGGTATCAACAAAGTTCTCATACGAGGGTGGTAAAGAGCATAGCAACATGATAGCTTGGTCATCATCATCAATTTTGACATCTATATTTTCAAGATCTAAAATAGCTTTTGTAAAAAAATCAATGTGAGTTGAAACAGACGTACCTTCCTGCATTTGTAATGTGAACAATCGCTTTTTCAGATACAAGCGATTTGTGAGAGATTTTGTGATGTACAAGTTCTCCAACTTTTGCCATATGCCAGCAACAGTTTTTTCCTGAACAACCTTTCGCAGTACACCATCACTCAAGAACAACAGAATCTGACCATACGCCTTTTCCAGCAACTCATCATTCTCTTCATCTGATAATTTTTCAGATAGAGCATTCTTTCCCCTCAAAGCTTTATGCAACCCATTCTGGACTAACAAAGCATGCATCTTCAGACGCCACAGACCGAAGTCATTATTACCGTCGAATTTTTCAATATCGAATTTAGCAGCCATTCCGCAAATCTTTCACTGGAACTGTGTAGATCTGGTCACCACGAGCACGCTGGAAGAAACGGATCTGAAATCCAACTCTGGACAGCTAAGATATCACAGAAATAAGTTTTTGCGCTCCAATCAGTTAATCTTCTTCGTTGACTTCTGAACAACCAATCCTCTTCCACAACAACGTAGATCTGCTTGCAACGAGTCCGTAGGTTCAAACGGATCTCCGATCGGACTCCGGATCGTCAAGATATCGCGAAAACAATTTTCAGCCTTTGATTTGGTCAAATCTGCCTTTGACCGTACAGGTGCTGACGTATTGCTGACGTCAGCAGACCTTACCAGCGGGCTTCACTGCGTGGACCGGGTCAGTATGACCCGACCTGACCTGCAGAACCGACCCAAATGGAAATCTAGGCTTCTGCAAACTGGTAGGGCCGACCTGGGCTGGACCCAACCCAGAAACTAACCCAGAAAAGAATTGGGTCGTCTTCTTCCTTATGTTCTGGTTCTGTTACAGAACCAGAACCCAGCGATTTTTGCTCCTGTGACCACGGGACGACGGTGGCGGCAGCCTGGTCCTTCTCCGACGACACGAACGGGCGGCGGCGACTCCGGCGTCTTTCACAGGAAGGTGGGGCCCAGCGGAAAGAAACAGAACCAAACAGCGCAGCGAGGATTCTTCGTCTGCAACAGCGCAACGGCGGCCACCTTCTTCCGGCGATTCACAGCGGCGGCGGCGGCGGAGAGTTCCGGTCGTTTCTACACGGCGTGCAACAACTCCGGTGACGTCCGACCTTCTTCTCCGATCAATCCTACTAGAAGCGAAACAGCCCGGATCGTCTGATCTGAGCTCTTTTCTCTCCTTCTTCTTCGTTGATCTTCTGTGGCCCACTTCTAGATCGACCCTCTCAAATCCGATCCGTTGGATTTCTTCCGATCACGCCAATTAGCTCTGATACCAGTTTGTTGTGATCTAGGGCCTATGGAAAGAGATCAATCACACATAAGAACACGGAGATTTACGTTGTTCGGCTTTTGGCCTACGTCACGGGGAAGACGGGAGAACTCAGTTTATAATCAGAAGAAGGTGTACATCATAGAGACCCTAAGTCTCTATTTATAATATCAGCCTAATACCCAATTACACCCAAACACTACTTCTAATCACAGTAGACCTATGATAATAGACCTACTTCTAATCTTAGTAGAACATGGGCAATACAGGGGCCCGGTTTATTTATAATTTATTCAATTGAGCCAAACAAATAACAAACTTCATTTGCTGATTGTTTGCGATGCTTGCAGTACTATTTTTACCTTCCCAAAATATCTTGAGAAAAATGTTCAATTCTGATTGGAGGTCCTGGCTCCAAGTCAGCTGACTTTCCAATAAAATAAATTGTGAAAATCCCTATGAAATCGTGGCACATCCATAGTTTATAAAACTCAACCGATGGAAGGGCACAGAGTCAAGTAACTCAGATGAATGTGTTTTGGGTTTTTGCAGAGTCAATTTGACTTGGTGCCATTCGAATTGAATTATGGAGTACTTTTTTGGTACCCTAGCGAAGGGGACAGGACCGATCGAGCCCTTGAGTGAGGGAAATACAACTCGGGTGAGGTGAAGAGCCCTTGGGTGAGGAAATGTGGCATGTCCAGGGTCCATCCCTAGGCAACCAAGTGAGAATTGATGCATCATACCACTGGGGTAAGATGCCATTCTCAATTCTGGTGTATTTGGCCCGATCCACCTCGTTCCTTTCTTTTTGGAGAGAGAGAGAGAGGTGGTTAAGGTCATTTTCTACATCATTTGTTAAGGTAATAGCATTTTTTAAAACTGCTTAATAAGACACAAAAGTGATCTTTGGTTAAAGTTTCTTCTTTATGAAACTGATTTCAATCTAGTAGATACTTCCATAGATGGGAAATGACCTTGAACAATCCCAAGAGGATAGCGCCCTCCTGAATGCACGCCAATCATGGGGGAGGGGACAAAGAAAGGTATAGGAGGTGGAGTAAAGCTCGGGCAAAGATTATGGCTCGTTCCCCTTTGATCATCCTAGCCTCAAGTTTTTAAGAATATAATTGCAGTATTCCATCAAGGCCCAACTCAAGGGTGCACAATGGTGATACTAGGGGTCGAAGCTACCATTTAATGGTTGAGAGGTGGGAAAATGGGCAGAAACGAGGAAGGAGCTAGAGGGTATCAAGTTATTCAATATAACAACCAAACCAAGTAGTTTCAGAAGACCCTACAGTCTCCTCTATTCCTTTTTTGTAATGCCTTTTGTTTTAATAGATTTATCCTGTCAGCCATCAAAGAATATATGGTGCATTACAGTCATAGCAGTGTCAAATTGAGATGTGTTCATTTTGAGGAGTTGGTCAGTTGGGTTGATTATAGTCACTAAATAATTGATTGCTCATCATTTGCAAGGACTCTTAATCTTAAAATTTTATGTTCCAATCTTCTTCTTACAGATCTGCCTGTCAAAAGCAAAAAACTAAGACTCAAAACACGCACTAATTATTTCACACAAACAAGATCCATGAGACAAAACTAAATACAAATTTCATTAGGTAAAACTACAATTGCAGTGTACCCCGATTGCAAATGGCACTGTCCAGTCAAACACAAATCAACAACCAAAACTGTACAGTCCCAAAATACTGGGCCTGATGCGAACCCACTGGATCCAGATGTTTCAAAGCCTATAAAAAGAAACCATTGACACAAACTCATTATCTATAGAGATAGGTTCAAGGCAAACATCATTACTATTGTTAGAGTTCCTTAATTCCATGCTACAGCATGATCGACATACATATATATGACTGTATGCTAGGATAAAACAACCCCACTAGACTTTCATGAACTTACTGGTTCATCATTTGCCCTGAGGAAGAAAAGGAAAGGCTTAGAATCCAATAAAAAAAATTTAAATAAAAATAAAATAAAAATTCTTTATTCTAACTTAGAAACATCATTTCAAATACTAAAACATAAAACGTTTCTTGAGTGCACTGCTGCAGCTAGCTCCTGTGGATCGCGTCGAGTTTGTGCTTATCCACCTATCTTGTTCATTTCCTACAAATAAAGTTCCATGCATCATTTACAAACAAGACAAAGAACATAAAGAATCCCCATTGTTTATAAATATGAAATGTTCCATAATTATATATAGACATCTTTAGATGTCAAAATAATCTCATTGGACTCTGCATAACCACCACTGATTTTTGTGTCTCTGTCATGCACTGTTGAAAAACTTGCAATTTGACTTGGAACATCATAGGCATACTCGGTCAGATTAGTCCGACTAGCCCATCTACGTGACTTTCCAAGCTGAGTCAATTTGGTTAAAGAGTCAAGTTCTTGTCGTCACAGAAGCCAATGGTCTGGAAGTTCAGAACCGCCCAATGTGAGACACTGAGCCTCTTATACTACACAGTATTTTTATCACAAATATAAGTGAAAATACAAAGCCATAGCCTAATAGGACGCGAAATCAAACTGTATTTATTACATTAGGAAATAGAAAACTGGAAAGTTGGATTTATAAAATGTATAGGGCTAATAAGCTAAACAACAACAGAACATTCCTACACATATCTTTCAATCTCCTGCTTCAAAAACTAGAAAACTAAACTGTATTTATAAAATTAGAAAACAGAAATCAAGAAAGTTAGATTTATAAGAATGTATAGAGCTTATAACCTAAACAACAACAGAACATCCCTACACATATCTTTCAATCTTCTGCTTCAGTGTATTGCATTTTATATCCAAATTGCTATGTACCACAAGCCAACTTTGGAAAAAGAAGTTTTGAAAATAGAATGAAGTGCAGAAACCATGACGTCTACCCTTCCCTCACCCCTGAAAACTAATAAGCCACATGACAAACACATAGGTCCCAAACGGATTAAAAAAACAAAAAACACACTAACACACACACACACACAGAGGGCCCAACTGTAGGACCCATGCACTAGAAATGGGCCGCTAATTGGTCTGACTACAAAACCTGTTGTTTTAAAAGAATCAAAGCTCTAAGTAAAACAAACTAACCATTTCTTGTGCTGTACCATGGGAAAGGCTACCCAAATCCATTTCAAGTTCCAAAAAGACAGTTGGGCCCTAAGTTTTTATAACTGTTAGCCTTAGTGGATTTGGGCCCACTGCTATGTCAGCCCAACATTGGCCCCAACCACTTGAAGAAACAACGCCCCTCACTTGTATGTATCTCCTCCGTTTCCTCTTTTATAAAGAAGAAATGGAAGAGGCCATTGAAGACCTCTTTATGCCTCTCTTGAATGGTCATTTTTCCATGGTTTTACAAGGAGAATGGTGGGGAAGAAGAAACACACAGATCCAAAATCTCCATCTTCTTAGATTTTCTTGTTTCTTTGGGCTATTGAGGAGTGGGCTCCACCCGAAGGGAAATATGGAAAAGTATTTTTGCTGCCTCTACCAAAACCTCGAGGTGTTAGTAGAGGCTGCGGAAATACTTTTCAATATTCCCCTTCGGGTGGAGCTCACTCCTCAATATCATTAGATTAGAACGGGGATAAGATATTGCTTTAGATAACCATTTCTACCAAAATCTCGAGGCGTTAGTAAAGGCTGCAAAATACTTTTCAATATTCTCCTTCTGGTGGAGCCCACTCCTCAATATGGGCAAGACTTCCAAGAAACGATTGAGGAGGGCAAGAGAGGAGGAAACCATTTCTTGATATCCAATCCATCAATCCATAAGATCACTCATTAGGCATCCATCTCTTAGCCTTTGGAAAATAGGGAGTGACTAAAGTGGGAGACATTTCTAGTATATCTTTTATGGCCTCTTGACAAATACATGCTCTCATCCCTCTCGTGGATCGGTCTCCTGCGCTATAGTGGACTCGTAGCACTTGATTCAAGGCTTCTGCATTGATCTCCGACTTACAATAAAAATGCTCGTAATGATTTTCATCTGATGATAATATTTTAAACAATGCTCTACGTAGATAAAGATAAAAAATGCTATCCAAACAGTAAATGCAAATCCCGCACAAAATACCAAGTCAAAAGTCTATTCAATTCACCTTTCAAACAAGCACGGTGACAACGTCATCCAAACAAAGTAGCAAACAAAGTTAATTTTCTTGCTTTCTTCCCTTTGTCACTGCCTCCCAAAAGGATACAAGACAGAACTCTACTTAGACATGTATATACATCTTCAAGGAAACTGATGGACCTACATTTTCATGTAATACATCCAAGATTAAGCAGATGCTAATAAGTCCTGAGACTGCTTTTCATATCTAAAACCATACTTCTTAGATTCATCAGCACTCCATACAAAGATCCCCTCAAGCTTCCTCTGCTTCTTAAGCTCATTGCATGCCTCAAAAAAACCATTGCTAGGACCCATACCTCCATCGCCACCACTAATAAAACTCGCCAAAATCTTCCCTCCCTTGTAATTAGAAGCTTGTGCATCAAAGTAACGTAGAAACTGTGATACCCCAATTCCTTTATCGTAGGCGTAGAATTGGAAATTAACATAATCAATTTGGTGCCCATATTTTTTCCACAACGCCCAGTAATGGCTCTGCACTGGGCTGTCGTCATAGGGTGCAATGGAAGAGAAGGTAATGACACCCTTGCTCTTTAATGTAGATATTAGCTGCCCAATGCACTGGGCGAACGTGTTGGGGTCTGCGCGAAAATGCTCATAATCGACGTCGATGCCATCAAGATTATACTGTTTAATGATCTGGGTCAGTGAGGAAACAGCATTGTTAACCCATGATGAGATGGACTTTGGCTGGAAGTAGGCCTTGTGGTGGCGGTCTACTGAGTCGCCTCCTAAGCTGACTGCAACCTTGACATTGCGGTGCTTGTTCTTGATTGATACTATATCTTCAGGCTTCAGATTGTTGGTTTCCCAGAAGATGTTGAATTTTCCGTCAGTTGGTCCTTTCGCATAGTCAATGGAGAAGGCAAGTATAAAGTGAACTTCAACTTCGGATTTTATCGGCACGTCGGTGAGCTTCACAGAATCAGATTCGGCTCCTATGTATTCCCTGAAGAGCTTGGAGTTCGCAGCTGCAAATTACAGATGAAATTGTTAGTGTTCTGTCTTAATTAAGTTCAGGCCATTTGACACAGCTTGAGATTTTATGGGCTATTTGGGTCTGGGTCTCTGCTATAGTACAGCAGCCTTCAAAAAGTGGAAATACATGAACTTTATGCTGATTACCTTATAAAATGAACTCTAAAATAGTTTCATAACAGCACACTATTCAACACAGAGGCACCTGAGAATATGAAGAGTACTTGGAACTTACCATCGCATGTTGAGAGGAAGAGGAAAAGGATTACTGCTATAAGCTTGGATGGTTCCATTTCCTTGTTTCCTGGTATGGGAGTTTCTGGTGGCTAAGAACATTTATAGAGGTAACACTTTGGAATATTTCTTTTTGGAGCTTGTGCCAAGGCCACCTCTAGTTACGGCCGCATTACGGCCGTCCGACCAAATAGCCCAAACTCAAATCCAGTGAGAATGGATTAACAGAATATGAAAGGGCGGCAACCTGACCCATCTCTCGTTATGGCCAACCCGACCCAAATGCCACCCAGTAATTTCAAGTTTTAATAAGCATTTCCAACCGGATCAATGGATGGTCAGGTTGATCGAGGCCAAAACCCGGTCGGTGAATTTGGAGTTCGGGTTGACCTTTTCCAAACTACTTAATTAGTAACTGGGTCAGGTTTGGTGGGGGGCTTATTTTTTATGGGAGCATGGGCTGTCTAAGGGAAACATTTGAAGGAACTTTCACCAACAACTGCCCCTAAAACCTAATGCTTGGGTCCTTAGTGAGAGCTAGTATTGTGCACTGTTTAAAAACTCGAAAGAAAGCTCACATGAGGCAGGTTGATTGCAACTTGGTCAAGAGTTGATTGACCAGTCCAACTCTGCAAGACCAGCACATAATTTGTTACCAAGTTGTGTGTCATATTTTTATACCAAAAATCTCCATTTACAATGAATGGGGGCCATACAAATTGCCTGTCTAATGATCGGACCATTCGCTTGGTGAACTTGTAATCAATCAATCAGAAACCCAAGGTAACTCCAATTGAATAATGTGAAATTACAGCTTCTCAATTGAATGAGGAAAATCTGTGATCTGCTCTTACTAGTCCTTTTACAGTCCAACTTAGCCTGTTACTAGTGTGGCAATTGGTTCGTTCCAGAACATAAGACATTTGCAGAACAACAAAAGAAGGCTTAAGAGTACGTCTTCAACACACAGCATAAAAACAATGGCTCTTGGTTTTTAGTGTAAAATGAATGTTTCTGGAGTGGTACGGGATATCCAAAGATCTATTGTTCTGACCAGGAAGCTGTTGATATGGCCTAGGAGCTAAATCCAAAGTTGCTTCTTCTTAGTTTGTTTTGGCCAAGAAACTGTTGTTACGGCCTATGACATTGAATGTGACTAGTGATCAGAAACTGTAGCTTAATAACTCAGAAGAATCAGAGGTTTCTCATAAAAAAAAACACTGATTTTTTTAATTTTAAGTCAGTTATCAGTCTGATGTAACCGTCCTCTATGAAGATTTTGTTTGATATGTGACGAAAAACAACGTATGGCAAAGAGTAGCCAGAATCATAATAGATGGATTGGATACTCAGATAGCCACCATTGTAAAACGGCCATGAAAAAGGGACCATCGAGAAGTTGATTTTGATCTCTTACGAGGCCAATGGTGTCCTAAACCAAACATCTCGGTTAGTGGTCCCAATCACAATGTTTAATATTGTCAGTGCACCCCAAGCTTATTCACTAGGGACCCATGTATTTAGGCAAGCACTTAAAAACTCTCTCACTTCTGAGACTGAACTTTCAATCCTAATCCTGAAATGGCACAAGAAGCAATGTTGTCTGTGGGTAATAATTTTGTGAGATCCTCATAAGATTGATAGTCTGTCCTGCCATCAGTCTTTTGTTTCCTATGGTTATTAGGCTGATTACTCTTGCTACCAGGGCTTAATCCTACCATCTTATTTCTTTGGCTGCAAATTTATGCCTTATACTATTATAATATATTAAAAGCCAATGGTTTTGGATTCAACTTTTGACTAGATTCTTTTCAATTTTGACTTTTTTTTTATTAAGCCTTGGTAAAAAACTGAAAGTGTGTGCGTTATGAGATTGAAACACATGACGTTTTGCCACTATAAATTACCAACCTAACCACTACACCACACAATACCAATATCTAATTGTTTAACAAATAAATGTCAATAGTAATTAGATGGAGCACAGGCCTTAGCTATATGGGTCATGCACGGTTATTGTGCTAGTAATAAATTACTGTATGGTGATTTAATGCTGGTGTAGCTCCACCTAGTGGAGGTGATGATTTACTTTGGCTTATGACCCTGTTCTTTTGCTGATTGTTTTGAGGCTTTTTTTTCATATATATATATATATATATATATTTTAACACTACCTTCACCTTCCCAAATGAATTTTAAGAAAACTGTTAGGAGTTACCCGGAGCACAGTTGGGAAATGCATCTTTGGAGATTGCTAAATGAGACCCATAAAAGTGATCTTTGGGGTGAAGTTTCTTCCTTTAAGGAAATAAATTTCAATCTAGTGGAATTTTCATGGATGGCAAATGACCCTATCCAATCCCAAACAGTGGCGCCCACCTGAACGCATACCAATCACAGGGAAAAGACCGATGGAAGGTACAGGAAGGTCGTCATTGGAACTAAAGGCTAGTCAAAAGGAGGACTGAAGCACGGGCAAAGATTATCAATCCCCTTTGATCGTCCTATTCTTGAATTTTTGCTCTCAAAGGTTGACGAGGATATAATCAAAATGTTCCATCAAGACCTTATCCAATGGTGTACAATGGTCAAAATAAGGGTTGAAGCTATTACTTTAATGCCGAAAGGTGGGAAAACAGGCAGAGATGAGGAAGGAGACGGGGTGTCAAGCTATCCAGTATAATGACCAGAGCAAGAAGCATCATATTTCAGAAGATCCTACAGTCTCCTCCAGTCCTTTTTTGTAATGCCTTCTGTTTCAATAAATTTATCCTGTTACCATCTCAAAATAGAGGGTGCATAACAGTCACAGCTGTGTCAAATTGGGGAGAGGTTGGTCAGTCGGATTGATCATAGCCACTAGCTTCTTGATTGGTCATTATAGGCAAGGACCCCTCTTAAAATTTTATGTTCCAATCTTCTTTTTACAGATCTACCTTCGAAAGCAAAAAACAAGACTTAAGGGGTCGTTTGTCTACACCCATTTACGTATGTAAATGGTGAATATACGTAATATTTACGCATTTTATGTTCCAATCTTCTTTTTATAGATCTACCTTTGAAAGCAAAAAACAAGACTAAGGGGTCGTTTATCTACACCCATTTACGTATGTAAATGGTGAATATGCATAATATTTACGTATCAGTCATATTTGTCTACAAGTATTTACTCATCTTGTGTGTAAATCAGATGTATAAATGGTGTGAAAATGAGCTGATTTGAATACCTATTCAGGTGGGAAAAGAGAATACCAAGTCACATGTTATTTCAAAGAATACCCATCGGAGGTGGACGGTTTGATTTTGAGGCAATTTCGGTCAAAGAAGTTCTGGGTTCGAAACCCCCTCCAGCGCATTTAGAAAAATAATAATAAACGAAGAATTTCCATTAAAGAGGTTCTGGGTTCGAAACCCCACTCCAACGCAATTACAAAATAATAATAAAAGATGCATCAAGACCAATTAAACCTATTAATGAAAACCCTCTATGCATCTTATCCCCTTTTATGAAAGTAACCTCTCTATTTCTCTCTTGCCTTGCTATAAATTTTTTTTTATTTATTTATAAAATCTATTTCTTTAGTTGATTAACATTAACATAAAACCAGTGAGATGCATGAGTTAAATTTATGCAAATTGAATAATGAACTAAGATAATATTGAACTAAATATTAATTAATAAAAATATTAATAAGAATCATATTTTCTTTACCATCAGACTATAATTTCCTTAACCAAACATATTGAAATGTATTTTTTTAAGGTGATCATTGATAGAAATGTATATTTTTTAAAAATATATTTCATGTTGAAAGATGTGTTTTTTTTTTTAAAGGATCGAAAATGGAAATGAAAACTTTGAAATAAATTAGACATTTTTTTGTCTCCTTTTCATATCATTATAGTAGAATATAATTTAATGATTAATAGGTATCATTTACAAAATCGTTTAATACATATACACATATCATTGAAACAAACATAGAAAAATGAATGACATGTGTAAATAATGCGAAAATAGTGTTATTAGACAAACGTTGTAAAAAGAAACACATGTGTAAACGTTACATACTTAAAATTTGAATATTCATCATTTATATGTGTAATTGTATTTATATATCTCACGCGTAAAAGACAAACGACCCCTAAATAATGCACTAATTACTTCACACAAGCAAGATTCATGAGATAGCACTAAATACAAATTTGGGGCGTTTGGCCACAGGTCCCTCAAAATTACATTTTATTGCAAAAGGTCAAAGTTCTTTTTCCGTAGAGGCAAAGGTCCCTTTTCGATTTCTTAATAGTTAAAAAGTCTAAAATGCTTCTTCTAGACATCCTCGCCACGTTAGTAAAAAAAGGCCAAAATCAGCCCATAAACTTTGTGAAGACAAAACGTCTGTACAAATATTACGGATTTCGAAAAAAGGGGAAAAGTGATTCAACAAACCAGATATCATCATATTGCACTTATTTTTCTTATTCTTTTTCTTCTTCTTCTTCTTCTTCTTCTTCTTTATTGTCTGATCCATCTTCTCCTTTGTTGGATTCATCTTTTTCTTCTTCTAATTCATTTTCTCTCAATCCAAACAAGAAGTATGTTGAATATTACAACATTTGCAACTAGTGATTATCATCAAATCCTAGCAATCTGCATATCATAGGAAACATAGATATATCAAACTCAGATAAAATCATGTCTAGATCAGACAAAGTCATATAAATTATCTGAGTTTGTTTCACAATTCGGATAAATTTACTTCAAACCCAAATAAATTTCGCAAAAACTCAGATAAATTAAAACAAAAAAAAAAAACCTTAGATAAAATCATGTCTAGGTCGGACAAAGTCATATAAATTTATCTGAGTTGTTTCAAAACTCAGATAAATTTACTTCAAACTTAAATAAATTTTATAAAAAGTCAGATAAATTAAAAAAAAAAAACTTTGATAAATTTCGCAATAACTCAGATAAGCAGCAGTCTCCGGGCAGAGACTGCCCTCTTTCCCCGGCAATGGTGCGAAACTAGAGATTTTCTCAGATCTTCACTACCTATGCCCTTACTCTGATTTTCTCTGCAATTTCCGGTCGTCTTCTCTGCAAACTCAGATCTATTCCTTCCTCATCGAAGACCGTGCGCTGTAGCAGAGCCCCAAACCTCTTCTATTATGGTTTAGCAGCAGTAACCAAGAGACGATAATATGTTGTCTTTCTCTTTGCCAATGAGTAAAGTCCCTTGTTCCAAAAGAAAAAGACGGAAGAAGACGGAAGTGGTCCTCCAGGACAACAAAGAATGAGAGAGAACTTGGCCTAGGAATGAGGGAGAATGGACGATTGACTTTTAAAATTCATGCCCAAACTGTTGAAATGGGTAAATTAGTCATGAAAATATATGATGTGGCATATTGAGCACCTCTCACCAAAGTATCTCTAGCTGTATGGACTATAGAGATTAAAGAAAAAGTTATTGGACTGGATGCCTTAGAAGACCGTGCTTAAGGACTTGTGGCTAATTTACCCTACAAATTTCATTAGGTAAAACTACCCAATTGCACTGTACCCCTGTGGCACTGTCCTTTCAAGCACAACCACCAACCCAGAAACCGTGCAGTCCCCAAACAATGGGCCTGATACAAACCCACTGGGTTGAGATGATTCAAAACCAATAAAAAGAAAGCCATTGACACAAACTTAAATACTGGTTCATATAGGTAGTTTCAAGATGAACATCATTGCTGTTATTATCATCGTTACGAGAGTTCCTTATTTCCATATTACAGCATAACCCACTTGACATCAGAGGATATGACAACTCTCATGGACATACGTGTATGCTAGGATAAGACAATCCCACTAGACTTTCATGAACTAACTGGTTCTTCATTTGCCCTGCAGAAGAGGACGGGCTTATAGGATGCACCAATGAAAAGTAAAGAAAAAAAAAGGAAAAATTTTACTCTTTATTTTATTCTAAGAAACAACATCATTTGAAATACTATACCATAAAACGTTTCTTGAGTGCTGCAACTAGCTCCTGGGGATCACGTCGAGTTTGTACATATCCATCTACCTTGTTCATTTCCTACAAGAAAGTTCCATTCATCATTTACAAAAAATTCAAAGAACATAGAGAAACCCTCATTGCGTACAAATATGAAAAGTCCCATAATTATATACTTCTTTAGTCACCAAAATAATCTCACTGGATGCTGCAGAACAACCACTGATTGTGTCAATGTTAACTGCCGAAAAACTACTATCTCAGCTTGGAATATCATTGGCATAGTCAGTCAGACTAATTCGACTTGCCCATCTATGTGACCTTCTGAGTCGAGTCAATTCGGTTAATGAGTCAAAATGAGATCTTCAACAATGGTTCTTGTTTTCACAGAAGGCAACACACTGGAAGTTTAGAGCCGTCAAATGGGAGACACTGAACTACTTGCACTACACAGTATTTTTTTATCACAAATACAAGTGAAAATACAAAACTAGAGGATGTGCAGAAGCAAAAAGGTCAAAAACTAGAAAATCAAACTGTATAACATTAGGAAATAAAAAACAATAGTCAGCTAAGAAAAAACAGAGCATGCCTACACAGCTCTTTCGATCTCCTGCTTCAGTGTAGTGCATTTTATATCCAAATTGCCATGTGCCATCAGCCAATTTTGAAAAAAGAAAAATTGAAAATAGAAAGAAGAGCAGAAACAACGCCATCTACCCTTCCCTCACCCCTGAACTAATAAGCCTCGTGGGAAACACATGGTGTTAAAGTGATAATAGACCCGGCCCATCTCGGCCCAAAACTTGTATGATAATAGGCCCAGCCCACTTGTATATATGAGATCTAGTCAGAAGATAACTTTGTATATGCTAGGATGTCCTTCCTTCTTTAGAGATAATTAGGTCTTGATTCCATGATTTGTGGTGATTTTTAGCCTAAACTTAGGCAATGTAAAGTCTTTATAAAGAAGTGTAATCCAGGAAATCATTACATCGAATGAGAATATTTCACAGAACTCTCTCTCTCTCTCGTTTCAGTATTCTTTTCAATATGCCTATGAATGTCATGGTATTAGAGCTCGAGTTCTAGGAGATCTTTTTCCTTCTTCATTCCGAGAGATTTCTAAAGCTTCGTTTCTTCTCTTCTCTCTGCCTAGGATATCTCTGATCAAGGTGGCCCACCTCTGATCAAATCACTTGTAGCCAGCAATCTACATGGTGATGATCGACTACTCTTCAAAGATTTTTTGAAGATTTTTATGGTTTTTTTCTTCATCGGATCAGGTGTTATCTACTCTCTTGTTCTTTTGACGGTTTTGGCATTTTTTACTCAATAAGATGTCGTCTTAGCCGTACAATTTTGTGGATACTTTTCCAAATCCAATCAAACTTGGACTAGAGGACACATTTTTTATCTCCTCCAGGATGATGTCCTCTGATCTATGATTGGACCACGTTGTGGGGCCCACGCATCTCTCCTGCACTGGATCTCAAGGTCATCTGGCTCATTTTTTTCCTGTTCTGGGAAATTTTTGCTACATTTCTTCATGCTGGGTTAGTACACTCATCTCTGTAATTTTGATCATCTGTGATTGTTTTGCTCCACTACTCTGGTTCCTTTCGTTACTTTTCTACACTCTCTGGTGGCTGTTCTGTATGTCTTCAAGTTTTTTTTTTTACTCTGCTGCCTGTTATTTTGTTGTTGAACATATCTCTGCATTAATATCATGGAGAAAGGAGATCTCACTTTGATCAAGTTTAATGGTAAAAACTATACCACTTGGGCTTTTCAATTTCAAATTTACCTTAAGGGTAAAGAACTCTAGGGTCATCTGGATGATTCCGATCCCAAACCTACTGATGATAAGCTTCTAACTAAATGGGAGGTTAAAGATTGGCAGATCATGACCTGGATTTTGGGGTCCATTGAAGCACAGTTTATCCTGAATCTTCGCCCATACAAGACTGCTAAAGAAATGTGGCTCTATTTAAAGATCTATTTGCAAGAAAATTATGCTCGAAGGTTTCATTTAGAACATGAAATCTCGCAGTTTGTTCAAGGGACCTTGTCGATACAGGATTACTACTCTCAGTTTACGAGTCTGTGGACTGATTACGCTGAGATTATTTATGCTGACCTTCCTGCCGCCTCCTTATCCACTATTCAAGAGATCCACCAAACAAGTCAGCGGGATCAGTTTCTGATGAAGTTACGGCCTCAATTTGAAACTGTCCGCTCCAACTTAATGAGCAGGGTGCCATCCCCTTCACTCAAATCATGTTTGGGCGAACTTCTTAGAGAGGAACAGTGCTTGGTGACTCAGACAACACTTACAAATAATGCTCCTCAGGCTGCTCCTATCGATGTTGCTTATATAGCCCGGGGTAAGCCTCAAGCCCGGGACATGAGCAAGGTCAAATGTTTTTGCTGCCACAAACTCGGACATGTTTCCACTCAGTGCGACCAGAAGTTTTGTTCCTACAGCAAAACCAAAGGTCATGTTCTTCCGGAATGCCGGACGCGACCTCATAATAGGGCACAGCAACAGAGAGCCTACTCTGCACATCTTCCTAAAGCTTCTTCACCAGTCATGCCTGCACCACCTGCTGCCACTTCTTCTTCTACCCTTACTCCTGAATTGGTCCAGCAAATGATCATAAATGCTTTCTCTGCACTTGGCCTATCAGGTAAACCAACCTCTTCAGTATCCACCTGGTATATTGATTCAGGGGCCTCCAATCACATGACACACTCTCCTGCCAATATGACTCGTATTAGGGAGTATGATGGAGACCTCTGCGTCAATACTGTTGATGGTGGCAGTGTTCCTATTTCTACTGTTGGCCAGGTTCCTCACTCATTGCCCTTGCATAATGTTTTTCTTTCCCCTCGCTTAACCACAAATTTGTTATCCGTTGGTCAAATTGTTGATAGTAATTGCTCCATCTTTTTTTCTCACTCTGGTTGTGTTGTGCAGGATCAGTTATCGGGGAAGGTGCTAGCGAAGGGCCCTAAGCAGGGACAACTGTTTCCTCTCCAGATTTCGTCACATGAAAAGCCTCCTTCAGAGTCTGCTTTGTTTTCTCATTTTAGTCATAATAAATGCCAGTTGTGGCATAATCGTTTAGGACATCCTAATTCCAAAACTTTGATGTTTTTATTAAATTCTGGTTTAATTACTGATAATAAAGTTTCTTTTAAGGATGTTTCTTTTAATTGTGATAGCTACAAGATGGGGAAAGGGAAAACCCTTCCTTTTCCTCTTCATGATTCTTTAGCAATGAAATGTTTTGATATTGTTCATAGTGATGTCTGGGGTATTGTACCTGTTATCTCTCATTCTCATTATAAATACTTTATTACATTCATTGATGATTATAGTCATTTTACTTGGATTTATTTTTTGCATGCTTAGTCTGATGTTTTCTCGGTTTTTAATGTTTTTTTGTCTTATGTTGAGAATCAGTTTTCCACTCACTACCCTTAAAATTCTTAGGTCCGACTCAGGGGGGGAGTATGTTTCTAAGGACTTTCAAACATTTTTGAAATCCAAAAGCATTATCTCCCAGCGATCTTGTCCTTATACTTCCCAACAAAATGGTGTGTCTGAACAGAAAAACCGACATCTCTTGGACATTGCTCGTTCACTTTTGTTAGCATCTTCTGTTCCCACTAGGTCTTGGCCCGAAGCCCTATCAACCGTTGTGCATGTCATCAATCGTTTACCTTCATCTAGATTAGACAACCAAACACCGTTTTTTAGACTTTTTCAAAAGAATCATCTTTGACCATCTTCGTCGTTTTGGGTGTGTTTGTTTTGTTCTTCTTCCTCCCACTGAGCGCACTAAGCTAACAGCTCAATCCTCCGTATGTGCCTTTCTTGGTTATGCTCTTAATAAAAAAGGCTATCTATGTTACGATGCTACAGCCAACAGAATTCGGGTTTCTCGCAATGTCGTGTTTTCTTAAAATCAATATTTCTTTCCAAGGCATGCTGATTCGAATGACTCTGCCTCGTTCTCTTTTTTACCAACCTTTTCAGATGCAATACCCCCACCTGTTACTCGTTTTAAGCCAAATTTTGTGTATAAACGACGGAATATTACAGATGATCCTGTTCCTGGGTCTCTCGCTACGCCTACCCTGATTACACCAGATCCTGCACCTGATCCACCTCCGGAGCCTCCTGCCCTGGATCCTGCACCAAATCCACCTCCGGAGCCTCTTGCTCTTCGCCGATGCATTCGCAACATAAAGCCACCTGATCGTTATGGCCACTCTGTCCTCTATTTCTATCCCTAACTCGTACTCTCAGGCTGTGCAGCATGATTGTTGGATACAGGCTATGTAGGAAGAACTTACTGCTCTTCAAACAAATCATACATGGGACATCGTTCCCTGTCCTTCATCTGTCAAATCCATTGGATGCAAGTGGGTATACTCAGTGAAATTGAAGTCTGATGGATCCTTGGATCGCTATGTGAAGAATGCATTTCTTCATGGGGATCTTAAAGAAGAAGTCTACATGGGTCTCCCTAATGGAATTCCTTCTTCTTCCAAGACCGATGTCGCTCATTTAAGACGCTCCTTATATGGCCTTAAACAGGCACCCCAAGCCTGGTTCGACAAGTTCCGAACCACTCTCCTTCAGCTTTCTTTTATACAGAGCCCGTATGATCCTTCGATGTTCACACTTCATTCATCACAAGGATCCACAATTCTCCTTGTCTATGTCAATGATATCATTATTACTGGCCCTCACAGTGATATGATTCGACAGATACATGCCTCTCTGCAAGACAAGTTTCATATGAAGGATTTGGGACCTTTGAATTATTTCTTGGGTTTGGAAGTTCATCAATCCAAGAAAGGCTTGTTTCTTCATCAGCACAAATATGCTACATGCTACTGACCTACTGGATCTCGCCGAGCTTGCTGATTCTAGTCCAGTCGACACTCCATTGGAAGTAAATGCCAAACTTCGTCAACAAGACAGATATCTCCTTCCTGATCCTACATTCTATCGTTGTTTGGTTGGTAGCCTTGTCTACCTAACCATTACTCGACCAGATCTCTCTTATGCTGTTAATCTGGTCAGCCAGTTTATGACAACCCCCCGACATCATCATTTGGCGGCAGTCAAACGGATTATTCGATATATCCTTGGTACCTCTACCCGCGGCTTATTTTTTCCAGTTGGCACACCACTTACACTCACTACATATTCTCATGCGGATTGGGCCAGCTGTCCTGACACACGCCGCTCTACCACAGGATGGTGTGTTTACTTGGGAGACGCCTTGATATCCTAGAAATGTAAAAAGCAAGATAAAGTCTCAAAATCTTCCACGGAATCAGAATACCAGGCCATGTCTTCCGCTTATTCTGAGATCCTATGGCTACGTGGGTTGCTCTCAGAGCTTGGATTCTCCCAGACTCAACCGACTCCTCTTCATGCTGACAACACAAATGCCATTCGAATCACTGAAAATCCGGTGTTTCATGAGAGGACCAAGCATATTGAAGGGCTGTCACTTCATTCGGGACAAGTATGATCGTAAAGTCATTACTCTTCCTCATATTTCCACTGAGTTCCAGCTTGCTGATATCTTTACCAAGGGTCTTCCACGCCCACGGCATGAATTCCTGGTTCGCAAATTGTTGCTGGTTGATTCACTGCATCAATTTGAGGGGGAGTGTTAAAGTGATAATAGACCCGGTCCATCTCGGCCCAAAACTTGTATGATAATAGGCCCAACCCACTTGTATATATGAGATCTAGTTAGAAAATAACTTTGTATATGCTAGGATGTCCTTCCTTCTTTAGAGATAATTAGGTCTTGATTCCATGATTTGTGGTGATTTTTAGCCTAAACTTAGGCAATGTAAAGTCTTTATAAAGAAGTGTAATCCAGGAAATCAATACATCGAATGAGAATATTTCACAGAACTCTCTCTCTCTCTCTCTCTCTCTCTCTCTCTCTCGTTTCAGTATTCTTTTCAATATGCCTATGAATGTCACATGGGTCCCGACTCCTAACTCCCAACTGTAGACCAATGCAATAGAAATGGACTGCAAATTGATCTGACTACAAAACCTGTTGTTTTAAAATAACAAAGCTCTCAAGCATGATAAACTAACCATTTCTTGCACTGGAGAACACACCATGGGAAAGGCTAGCTCACCTGCTTATTTACTATAACTTGAGAACAAGTTTTGGGACATCAAGACACAGGAAATGACCAGGAAAGTGGGCCCAAAGTGTGATCCAGATTGGTATATTTTAAGAATTCCAACAACAGTATATATGTGATTCCACAACTACTATAGATTCCATACATAAAAAACACTGACTTAACATCCTAAATCTAAAACTATATTCTAGTGGCCGTTCATGCTTTAGTAACCATTTTTGAGATATGGTCATAACCATGAAGGACAATCACACCCATTTCCAGTAAATTTCTCCAAGCCCTCTCCTGTCCAAGGTAGCTTCTCTTATGAAGCTACTGGAAGAATTGATTAAGCTCTTGAGATCCAAGGAATCTATTTAATGATGATTTTGTAGTTGCAAAATGAACACTAGCATAGAAAATGTTTCTTCATGAGTATTGGACATGACCATGATGATGTTTGGAAGAGAATTGCTTCACATCAAGAGAAGAAAAATTATATCTTTGACTCTCCGTAGAACAAAAAAGAAAAAAAAATGAAGGAAATCCTGACAATATGGAAAATACCTCAAACCACAATTTTAGTTTGGGCCTTCCTGTTGTGATGTCATAGTTCTTCAAATCCAAGAAGAGGGGATGAAATCTTTCAAAAAATGGACCATATGCAATATCCACCTGAAGGTTGCAAACATCACACATGAATCAAAGAAGTTACAAAATCAAGGAAAAAAGTACTTGGGTAAATCTGCATTTCTTCATTTCACCTATAGATTAAAATATCATGTTAGCCATATCTCATTAATCTTGTGTTGGCTTTCTGAGTTCTAATTTAACTTTCTTTCTTTCTTTTTCTTTTCTTTTTTTTTTTTAAATTAGATACTGGCCGGGATGCACAATCCATGGAGGGGGTTCATATACAACTTAAAGCTGTGAGTTCTACTTAAACTGAAACATATGCAATGACAATAATACCTTTATTTCAAACTTAGGTGCATAAAAGCGATGTCTCTGTGAGTGTGTTAATTACAAAAAAGGAAATCTATCAATTTTTCTTTATTGACACTGATTTTTTTTAAAAGAATCTATCAATTTTTGCAACTTAACCAAGAAGGTACATGTGAAACTTATTCCTCGATCATCCAACATGATATGAACTATATCACTTCAAATACAAATACAAGTTGGAAAATTCTGTCTGTTTTGATGTGGGAAGTGCATAACAATACTTCATCAACCTTAAAGCAATCACTCCATTTTAGAATAAATCCATAGGAACATGCATAGATGCATGATACATGAAATATGATGAAACGGAAAAAAAGAAATCCAAAAAGAGCCAACCAGGGGGTATTGCTACCACAAGTGTAAAGAACGAAATTAACGTATGCCACCAATCTGATCTCATTTAACACATAAGATTTTCCCAAATCTATATTAACAATAGACAAATACACATAGTTTTGAAAATCGGAATCGTATCGCAAATTGTTCATACCCATGTAGGATTTTTTTTTTCGTAATAAAATTGAAAACTAATTACAAATTAAAAAAGTAGTTATTCATAACCATCCAATTTCCCATTTATAGAAGTATAAATACAATGATAAATAAGCCTATCATACAATCATATCAAGAACATCATGACATATATTAATACATAATAAATGATATGTGTAAATAGTTTAATAAGTTTACGGTATCAATGTACATATTTATTTTTTGTTATCTTTAAATCAAAATAGAAAAATATAAATAAAATCCAAACCATCAATCTTACACAGTAGGATATCTCTTGAAGTTAAGAAAGTGTTCATGAAGAAAAAAAAAATAAAAAATCTTTTTTTTTTTTTTAAATGAAGAAGATATAAACAAGCATCATATGTACAATTGAACGCTTTAATTAAATGCATGTTCTTTATTTATCTTTAAAACCTCCCCAAATTCGCAAATATTCTTAAGAGGTTTTGATAACTACTAAATAACTTTTAAAAGTAAAAACACTAGACGAGAAAAACAATAAAGAAAGAAAAAAGGTAAAAGATTGTTATTATTAATTTAGTGGTTGTAGCTATTCCCGCTCAGCTGAATCACTTGAATCAAAGGATTCAACAAAACGAGTCTTGAATCATAAGATTCATTTTGTAAATGGGATTCGTTGCATATTACAAATCGTTTTCCTTGAGATTCGAGATACGAATCATAGGATTCTGATAATTATGTAGATAGGAATCATCTCAATGTCAATAAGACGCATACTAGAACAATGAGCCGTAATTCTAGTTTGAACACAATTATCACGGTGCATATGGATATATATTCAAAAGTCAAATCAAACACATCCAGAAAAACTGAAGAGTATTTTTTTCCCCCCACTTTTTTGGTGTATACAGGGTTTGAACGTCAGGGAAAAGAAATTCAAAGGGAAAAGAAGAATGTTGGATGCTTTGCAACTTGTAGTACAAGATAAGATAGGTATCAGAAGAAGAACCATATGATAAAACAAAAGGATGGAGAAAAATGTCACTTTTCAAGTTGTCCATACTCCATAGTCCATACAATAATTAAATGAACTAAAGCCCTTCTCAAATGAATAACAACCAAAAGGAAAAACTTACCAAACTAAACTGACCAAGGAAGAAAGGCCCATCATCAAACTTTGAAAGAGCACTTTCAAGGTGATCTAAAGGGCCACCTGACGCAGATCATTTATGCAGTCAGGTCAGTCTGTATTTATATAACTTGAAATGGATAGAAAGACCGAAAGCTTTCATACTCACCAATTTCATTTGCAACATCCCCTTCTGAAGAAAATGCATAGCGCATGATTGCAGTGAACGTATCAGTGTAAGAAAGCATCTCTTCCGCGAACTTTCTCTTGGCAGGATCCTACAGATTGTAAGAGGTTGACCATCAAAATAATGCAAACAACGATAGATAACACCATGGTATGAAAAAGCCTCTCTCAGCTTACCTCAGGGAGAAGAGAAGGGCCCTCAAAATTGCTATCAATGTATTTGATCAGATCCAAGCTCTCCCCTTTAATTTCATTATTGTGTTCCAATGAAGGCACCTGTAAAACATCAAATTTCATTGGTTTTTCTTTTCCGTATAATCTTGTAATTGGACAAAAATCAGTGGCAGGTGATTTTTGATCACTTGATGCCATCCATTTTCTGCTGTAATTTCATTAAAATGTCAAATTTTATAAGTTTTTCTCCTAAATAATCGCCCACAATCAGTGGCACTGAAGTCATTATCACTTGATCTGATCCATTTTCAGGTGTAATTGATATCAGTGTATTCTAAGAAAATTCAGATTTCTGAATTTATCACTTCAAACAAAAACAATTTGGAATACAGAAAAAATCCCAATTTTTTAGCTGAAGAGCCATAGTAGTGAAACGCTTCCATTCACTTATTGCTTAATTGTCAGAATCAAGTCTAATACACAAACAAACAAAGCAGAAAGAACAAAAGCATGGCAGATTCAGAAAGAAGTACCTTATTTGGAGGATAGACCTTCTCTTTGTACCAGGCAGGCCTGTTCTGTAGATCAATAGGAACCAGCTTTATGACATCCTGCAGCCCCTACTCTCGAAAAAAGTGGGGGAAATACCAATGGAATAAGACTAATGTAGAAATCAGCAATACTTGCAGTGTTAAGAGGCACACATACGCATCAGAGATTTTTCACATGAGAATTGGTGCTGTTTGGATCAAGGATCAAAATAGGCGTTGTAGTAGGCATAGCGGTCAAGGGCCAAAACGCTACGTAGCGGTGTTAATTTTTTAAATGGTCAGATTTTTTTGAATCTTGTATAGCAACCAATATTGAGTGTTTTTTAGTGATTTAAAACCATAAAAGGGTAGAGAATTTTAGGAAAGGCTATTGAAGAGAAGAAATAGGAAAAACAGTATTTAAAATTAAAATTATTTGGCTCTACTAGGTTTTAGACCGTAGCTGCACTATTTTCAAAATAGCGTAGCGGCCACGACTGCTAGCACCAATAATGCAGCGTTACGTTATGCAACGGCCGTTATTTTAAACCATACTTGTGATAACCTGCTTTGGGTTCCCACCAAAGATCAATCTATCCCCTCTCTGATTTGGCACTGACCCAATTGGGCACTCTTTTGACTGTTACTAAACAGTAGACAGTCAAACGCCAACTTTTTCAAGATGTTTTCACCATTGATCTTTGGGGCCTCAAATAATCTCCTCCATATGAGAGAGAGAGAGAGAGAGAGAGAGAGAGAGAGAGAGAGAGAGAGAGAGAGAGAGATATGGATGGATGGTTATGATCAGATACCGGGATACGTACTAGGTGTCTTTCTTTTCAACCTCTCTCTCCCCTCTCTCCATATATAGAGGCAGTTGGGTTCACAAGTAGTTAGGCTTTTCTTCTTCTCTTTTCCCATTGTTAGGAAAAGGGAATTGACACTTCTCAATTTAGATTGAAAACCCATGATGCATATTCATTTAAGCATTGAGGGTATGTTTGTGCAACAGAGAATTCCGGACTCCACAGAATTCCATTTCTGCGGGAGAGAGGAACCCTCTCTGTCTAGGAAAATCAGTGCATTTGTTTCCTTTTCTACATAGAAAATGTGACCCCACCAAACCACCGAAGAGTGGGCTCAAAGCAACTTTCCTCTCTACCGCAGAATTCTTTCCTTGCACCACATACTCTTGAGTGTCAAATATCAAGGGGTGAGGATGATGGGGTGGCTCTGATCTTTTACACAGTCCTGGGTGTCAATAGGATCTTTTGTATCACCAATACCACCTGCTCCCTTAAAACCAAAATCTAATTACAGAGCAGAAAAAATACCTTACAATTTCTTGTAATCCACGCGCGTTGGGCATAAGGGCATATATAGGACGTATACAACCTTCAGAAACAAACACAGGAAAAGGAGGAGAAATCAATAGTCGCTGTAGGGCTAAAACTGAAAACAACCAACATCATTAACTGGGCTTCTAAGCTCTGACAAACCAATAAACTAAAAATAAATTACAAAAGCGCAAGAGGCAGGAACTAGATCATTGATGGGACACGCCCAAACAGTCCGCAGAATGGAAGATCCTAACCATTTGTTGTTCAGTAAGGATCTTACAATCAAGAAGAGGTCAATCCAAGAGGGAATCACCAGAGCAAACTCTATAAATAATTCCTAGCTTCCTACCATCCATTCCTCATCATGACAATGAGCATTAAAAACCCAACAATAATAATCTCCAAAATTATAAAAAAAAAAAAATTTGTGATAAGTATAAATTCAACCTGGTTGTCCCATCAAAGAGGGTTGGTGGTTCTGAACTGGAATCCAGAACAGGGGGAAGAACCTCATGCACTTTTCTACACAAGCACAAAAGAAAAGGAGAGAAACCCAAGTGTAAGTAGCAGAAGAACATTACACCAATCAGTTTAATGGTACCCAAACATGGCCAAACAAAACGGAATCATGGGAAAACACATGAATTAGAGAAACCCCAGAAAGCAAATCCCATAAAATAAAATAAAAAAAGAGATTACCCAGTTGCCATAGCTAGATGTTGGAGCTCCGATCGGTGGTAGAGTGTGTCACAACTTGAGTTTGAGAGAGCCGATATTATTGCTGTTGATACATTTATAAGGTGTTTTACTGCAAACGTAAGAAATCGGACTTTCAGAAGGCTAACATTCAGAAATATTACGATAGGAATCGTATGGTTGTCAGCCATTCATTCTACCCACCACGACATTGATGGACACTATTTAGTGGGGCCCGGTAAAATATTCACGTGAAGAGTGCCTGACTTCCTCATTGTGGGGGCCACCTCCAAGCCGAAGAAGGCAGATTCCACCGCCCAGAATTACAAGCCCTCTAGCAGTGCCGTACGTTTAGCGGAGATCATGATCAGAAATTTTACCAAGGAAAGACTTCAAATTAGTCCCTGAGTAATTTTAGAAAATTTTCAATTAATTTCAGCAACATTCTCTCTCAATTTTTTTTTAAAAGTACCTATGTTACCCTCAATCGAAATAAAATCTACATTTACTTCCTCACGGTGATCAAGGACGACCGAATCCCCATGGCAATCAGACGAATATAATGGTTTGCCGAGATCATATTATGGCTTTAAATAAAGGATAACTTGAGTATTTTAAATAAATTAAGGGAAAAAGTCGATGATATAGTGATCAAGGACAACTAGGTCTTCACGGCGATTGGCTGCATATAGTGGTTGCCGAAACTATATTATGCCTTTAAATGAAGGGTAATTTGGGCATTTAAAGAATATTAAGGTAGAATGTCGATGATTAATATATTTAAATAATCAAATGTCCTTAATTGAAAATTTTATAGAAAATTTTGGAACTAATTTAAAAAGTTTTGAAATTTGTATCATTTTTTGAAATAAGGGGAAAACATAAAACCTTATTTGGAATTTCTCCTTTTATAAATTTATGGTGTTGGCAATTTTTTTTTTTTTTTTAATAGCACTTTCTTCTCTTGGCATTTAGAATTGCAATATTTCTTTATTAGAATTTTGAATTGCTACAATTCGAAAATTCACAAATCAATTATCGGCTGATCTGACCAAATAGTCCACTGCGGGGTCATGTCTTACTTCATGGCTGACGTCACCACCACATCATCTTTTCCTCCCTCGTATGTGACTCCTTACCTTCCTCCACTCAAAGTATAAGGACTTTCCCTCTCATACAAAATACTCTGTTTCCCTCATTTAAGTAAAGAGGGAAAAAAAAAAAAAACATAAAAGGATAATAGGCTTTGACCAAAGACCTCCAAAGAGAATGGATACAAGCTACATGATATGCATGCCAATTGCCAAGACTTGCCTCATCCACAGATCCCTCATCCCTGACATTCATGCCGACAGTAGCGGACCCCACACGGGTGCGAATCATGATAAGTAGTTATGTTTTGGAACAAACTAAGGATTATCACGTGGATTTTGAGAGTGGGCTTATAGTTTCTAATGAAAATTTTGTAATACATCGTAATTTATGGTGCCGCCACACTTTCGTAGTTGTACTTAGGTTCACCCCTACATGCATACCCGATTGTAAGAGGTTGACCATCAAAATAATGCAAACATTGCTAGATAACACATTGTACGAAAGAGCTGGTCTCAGCTTACATCAGGGAGAAGAGAAGGGCCCTCAAAATGGCTATCAATGTATTTAATCAGATCTAAGCACTCCCCTTTAATTTCATTATTGTGTTCCAGCGAAGGCACCTGTAAAATATCAAATTTCATAAGTTTTTCTTTTCTGTATGATCTTGTAATTGGCCAAAACTCAGTGGCAGGTGGATTTTGATCACTTGATGCGATCCATTTTCTGGTGTAATTGCATTAAAATGTCAAATTTTATAAGTTTTTGTCTTCTGTATGGTGTATAATCACGCACAATCAGTGGCACGTAAGTCATGATAACTTGATCTGATCCAATTTTCCAGTGTAATTGATCTCAGTGTATTCTAAGAAAATTCAGACTTCTGAATTTATCACTTCCAACAAAGATAATTTGGATTCCAAAAAAAGCCCAAATTTTTAGCTAAAGAGCCATAGTAGTCAAACCTTCTGTTCTGTTATTTCTTAATTGTCAGAATCAAGTCTAACACACCAACAACCAAACAAACAAACAAAAGAGACAGAACAAAAGCATGAAAGATTCAGAAAGAACCACCTTACTTGGAGGGTAGACCTTCTCTTTGACCGGGCAGGCCTATTCTGTAGATCAATAGGAACCAGCTTTATGACATCCTGCAGCCCCTACTCTCGAAAAAAAGGGAGGAAAATGTCAATGACTACACAAGAAAGCCACTTTCTGTTCTGAGGCAAACATACGAAAGTAGCATGCCTCCCAAGAATTTTGAACTTACGACCACTTGAGCTTTTGGTGCTTTTGGTTATTAATATGGTATAAAAACCAATGATCATGAGTTCGAAATCCCTGAGAGGAGCTTTTAGTGTCACTAATTATAAACATAATATTGGAGCAAGATGTTACAAGTTCGAAACCCCTAGTAAGCATGTTACCTCCATCCATTTGTTTTGTATGCTGGGTTCTAAATTCGAAAGGCTTCCCATTCGAGGCGGGATATTGATATACATTGTTGTGCCATTCACTAACAGCTCGAGCCTTTTGTGTTACTAGTCATTAATAGAAAATACCAATGGAATAAGACTAATGTAGAAATCGGCAATAATTGCAGCATTAGAGGCACGCATCAGAATTTTTTCACATGAGAATCAGTGCTCTTCTGATAACCCACTTTAGGGTCCCACCTAAGATCAATCTATCCCCCCCAACACTCAGTACCTGTGAATTGGCACTGACCCAATTGGGCACTCTTTTGACTATTACTAAACAGTAGACTGACAATGCCAACTTCTTCATGATGTTTTCACCATTGATATTTGGGGCCTCGCATGAGTGATGTTCAGATACAAACTTCCCTTACCGTCTTACGGTACAAGCCACTCCCTTGAGACCCCACAAATCATGGAACGGGCGTGGATTGAAAGATCCAAGTGGGGCCAATGTAGATATCAAATTTGAAGTAAATCTAATGCATCTAACTCATTCATCCATGGTCCATAAGTTTAATAGCTTTATATAAAACAATAAAATTGGTCCTCAATCTAACGATTCACTCTATTCGTATCTATCAAAACCAGGTGGGACTCGTATAAATATGAGGGGTGGGTTGGATGGCCCGCTTGGATGAACAAGCAGGTGTCACCACAAGGTGGCTTTGTACCATAAGGCGGTGAGGAAAGCTTGTATATTATTATTATTATTATGTATGAGGAATTCTCAAATACTCCCCATTTTGCTCTCCTATGTTTTTATGGCGTGGAGTCCACCTTGAGACAGTCCACCTTGAGACAATCTGATCAATAACCACCAACCCCCCCCCCCCCCCCCCCACCCCCCCCGATGAGATAGTCCACCTTGAGACAATCTGATCAATAACCACCACCCCCCCCCCCCCCCGCCCCCCTAAATTGGCATAAAGCCTAAATTGCGACACTCACTCTACAATTAGTCACCGTAGGATTATAATCACAAGAAAGTGATGTGTCTATCAAGAATAAAGGGGTTATGATAATCTAATGGAGTTGAGATTTTTCACATATGAAGATCTTGTCCAAATCATTCCATCCAGTGGCATTCCATGATATTCATACACCATAGTGGGCCCAAGCGGGAGGGGCGTTTTTTGTAAAAACCTCCTCGGGAGGTTTCTAGCTCTCCTATATATATATAGAGAGAGAGATCCTATATATAGAGAGAGACGGATATGTACTAGGTGTTTTTCTTTTCAAACTCTCTCTATATATACACAGAGAGAGAGAGAGAGAGAGAGAGAGATCCTATATATGTATATATATACATATATAGGATCTCTCTCTCTCTCTCTCTCTCTCTCTCTCTCTACATATATATAGAGGGAGTCGGTTCACAAGTGGTTAGGCTTTTCTTTTTCTCTTCTCCCCTTACGAGGAAAAGGAAATTCACAGTCACCTCAATTTGACATTCTCAAGTTAGATAGAAAACCCATGATATATATTCCTTAAGCATCGTGGGTGTGTTTGTGCAACACAAAATTCCATTTCAACAGGAGAGGAATTCTGCTTCCCACCGCTCTCACATGAAATCAAAATCATCTCGGTTCAGGAAATTAAGTTCGTTTGTTTCCTTTTCTTCATAGGAAAGGTGCCCCACCAAACCAACAAAGAGTGGGCTCAACAATTTTAACGTGGAACCCTTTCCTTACACCAACATACGCTTAAGTGTCAAATATCAAGGGGTGAGGATGATGAGGTGGCCCTGATCTTTACAGTGTCCTGGGTGTCAATAAGATCTTTATATCACCAATACTCTCGCGCATGATTGTCATACAAAGAGGTGGGCTCCACATCTAGGTTGCAACCTAAATTAGAAACCACCAGCTCCCTTCAAACCAAAATCTAATTACGGAGCAGAAAAAATACCTTGCAATTTCTTGTAATCCACACGCGTTGGGCATAGGAGCATATATAGGACGTATACAGCCTTCAGAAACAAAGACAGAGGAAAAAGAGGAGAAATCAATTGTCGGTGCAGGTCTAAAACTGAAAATGGCCAACATCATTAACTGGGCTTCTAAGCTCTGACAAAACAATAAACTAAAAATAAACTACAAAAGCACAAGAGGCAGTAACTAGATCATTGATGGGACATGCCCAAACAGTCCACAGATTGCAAGATCCTAATCATCTGTTCAGTAAGGATCTTACAATCAAGAAGATGTCAATCCAAGTGGGAGCCACCTGAGCAAACTCTACAAATAATTCCTGGCTTCCTACCATTCCTCACAATCACAATGTGCATTAAAAAACCAACAAATTATGATAAATGTAAATTCAACCTGGTTGTCCCATCAAAGAGAGTTGGTGGCTCTGAATTGGAATCCAGAACAGGGGGAAGAACTTCATGCACTTTTCTACACAAGCACCAAAGAAAAAGAAAGAAACCCCAACTGTCAGAAGCAGGTAATGGTACCAAAGCAGGGCCAAACAAAACAGAATCACGAGAAAACACATGAATTAGAGAAACCCAAAAATGCAAATCCCATGAAAAAAAAAAATGAGATAGTGGGGTGGAAATTAAAGAGATTACCCAGTTGCCATAGCTAGGTGTTGGAGCTCCAATCGGTGTGTAGAATGTGTCACAACTTGAGTTTGAGACTGGTGAAGTTATTGTTTGCTGTTGATCCATTTATATAATAAAAGGTTGGGGCACGAGATCTCTAGATTTGTCCACTCAATTAATCAGTTCAAAAGTGTGCAAAAATAACAAATATGCAGCGGAAATAAAATCACAAACGCATACCACATATGGACACCAGATTTTTACGTGGCTAATCGGGTGAAAAACCACGGATCCGAACTGGATCTAATCAAGCACTATGAATTTCACAATTACAAGAAACTCAGATTTCTTTCTCAGATATCCTCTACCTAAGAAATGAAGTTACTTTGTGTCGCTTCACGCTTCAACGGCTTCACACCGCTGATTGTAACAGACTCAATCCAGCGCTTGACTCCTCAGATATTCTCGCAAAAAGATAATCTTCTACAAAGTATGCAGAAGATACTGGTTCTAGAGAACTTGGCGGCACAACTTCTTCATAAATCTTTAGAGAGGAATTCTCTCAATTAAATCTCTAATTCAGAACTTGAGAGGTGATTTCTCTATTTGAAACAGCCCTTGAGTTCTTTTTATAGCATTGGATTCGTGCCTCAAGTATTATAATATGATTAGGAATCAGCAATACAAATTTGAGACAAATCAGGATAGAAAACAGGGAAGTTTCTAAAAATTCACTCAGGTTCGCTCGAGCAACTAGGGCGTCCGCTCGAACGGACAAGCTACTGTCTTCAAATTTCAGACCATCGCTCATGCGATTACAAAGGTGGGTCGAGCGAAACACATTCTGTTTGGGGTTCGTTCGAGCGAATGCACTGGTCGCTCGAGCGGACCACAATCTGTTGATCCAGAATTTCAGCGATTTTTCTCCCAACTTTCTTCTTCTGAGTCTTTAGCCTTCTATCTTCAGAGTCCTTTTCTAAATACGAAGTACAGCTCATTGGACCTCTAGAGTTTTGTCCAATCCATGAGTTTAGCCAACACAAAATTCTAACATATAATGTCACAAATGAAGAATTTGGTGAACTAAAAAAGGATAATAAACTTTGACCAAAAACCTCCAAGGAGAATGGATAAAAGCTATATGACAAGCATGCCAAGACGTGCCTCATGCTAAGATCCGATGTCCGTTACATTCATGACGACCGGCGCTTCTGTGGTCGAGTCCTGTTCCTCTGTCCCACCTATTACACTATGAGCGTGTGATACATTTCCCCAACCCCATTGTGGGGCCCACATAGAGATCATCTGAACGGTTCAAGATAAATTTCAGCCCATCCAACCCTATATTCCCAAATGTCAGCTGAAAAAGAGTGGGTCCCATCATCTATTTGAGTATTATGATGGAAATGTGATTTAAACCACATTGGTTGAGATGTCATGCCAGCGCCCACTCATATTTCTGCTAAGAGATCAATCGGACGGTGAGACCCACTTTTTTTAAATTACCATTTGAAAAAACATGATTTGATGAGATGAGATTCATCTTGAATCGTCCAGAGTATCTCTATATGTGCCCCACAGAAGGGTTTCCAAAAAGTGTTACACGCTCAACTTGTAATAAATAGCTGCTGTAAGGTATCTATATTCTTTTGTGGCCTGGATTCGGGTGGCTAGATTTCTGCTCGGATAATTTAGCTATTGAAAGTTCACAGAGACTAACTTCTTAATTTTCTCAGTCGAAGACATTACCGGTCACCTTTTTATCTCTTTTCTGTCTATCAAGGATTTTATCGCACAGCTATCCTAAGACCTTACAGCAAATGATGTTGTAAAAGTTATAATATTGTTTTTAAAATATGCAATTTTGTAAAATATCTCACTAAGACTCTGCTTTTTGCATTGCATTTTTAACTCCTTCTTGTTGTACGAAAAAATAGCTTTAAGAAAACCAATTTTCTTCATTTCTCCTTTTCTATTTTTGTCAAATTCTCTTATTAGATATCATTTGCTGGGTAAAAATCTAAATCTTGCTATGTGTTTTACATTTTGTATCCATGAAGAAAATGTTTTTTTATACCACATAAAACTCCTTTTTTAATGTCTTCAAAGGATGAGACAGGCCTATGTACCCCTTGCAGCGCGTGAGATGGATGAACCGAATCATAAGAGATAGAGATTTTTTTTTTATATACCCTATTAAGATTTCTAAAATTTGTAAATAGGCTCTGTATATTTTTTTTTAATACCTTTCATGTCTCAAAAATCAGTAGCCTTCTCACCTCCCATGCAAATAGATCAGGGGCTTGGATCTTCCTTCCAAACTCCTTTTTTTTTTTTTTTTAATAGAAAGCCTTGTATAACTGTCTTTGCCATGCTCATGAGGAATCAATAGATCATGTATTTACCCAATGCTCCGCTGCCAAACGAATTTGGAATTTTTTCCCAAGAAAGATCAATAGTAAGCTGGTTTTTATGGAAAATGAGAAATGACCATGTCTCTAATCATAGCTCATTTTTCCTACACCTGTCATTTGGTTCCAATGAGTTGAATGCATCTAAACTTTTTTTTTTTTTTTTTTTGTGACAACTTTGGGTAGGTGTTCTTCAGGATATCTAGTTCCCTCCTCCAACCAATCATGTTAACTGAGTTTTGATGGGTCTTTTAACCCATTTTCGTAGTCCACAAGTGTTGGTGAAATTATTAAAAGCTGTGCTGGTACCTTGGTCATGGCTTTTGCAGGTAAGGTGGTAGCTACCAATGCACTTGAGGATGAGATTCAGGCGCTATTAGAAAGGATTGAGATATGCCAAAGGATAGGGCTGAAACATGTTATTATTGAAGGTGATAGTCTCATCCCGATCAATTCTCTTAAAAAATACAGTAATCTATCTTGACAATTTATAATGGTGTGGAGAAAGCTCATGCAAGATCTCACCAATTTTCCTTGGTTGGAACCTCATTCCCGTAAAAGATCGGCCAACAGAGTTGATAATTCTCTATCTAAATTGAATTTCCCAAGACTAACACTTCTACCACCTATTTTGCTTTTGACATGATCAATACTTGAATGATCTTTCACTTGGCGAACAACTATGTTCAGATGTTCTCCACAGTGTAATGAGTAGGCTTTCAATTACCATAAGTTTTTAGAGTATAATGATATTTTTGCCATCCTTTTATCCTTTTATGTATAATTTCAAAAGCTCAGAGTAATATTTTCCATAAGCTTGTAGCATTAAGATCAACTATACTACATTTAGCAAGAGAGGATATCCTTACTTAAATCGATTTTTTTTTCAATACAAAGCCCATTTCATTAATTCCAAATTGATTCTAAGTGACAATCAACTCTTGTACCTATAATTAGTTATAATTGGTCCAATCCATCCACAAATGAAAGTTTCAAAATATAGGATTAGGTTGCATATGCATGAGAGAATCATTGAGAGAGAACCGATGAAATAAGAGTTATTGAGAGAGATTGTTGGGACTTAGCATAAAATAATAACATTTTTGTTTATATTGATATATTCATTTTTGTTTAATGGATGTACAACCAAAATAGTCATTTTTATAATAAATAAAAAACTCAACACAAATTTTAAGGACACCTTTATGAAACGGGAAATTCTAAACTCACCCACATGGTTTGCTGAGCACACCCACCTTTTTAAAAAAAAATTACACACGACGAAAATACCCCTCTCCCTCTTGTGACGTTTTGATTATTTTAATTATATAAATTATTTATTTTACTATTAATATGTAATTGATTGTATTTTAGTTAAATACGCGAATAGTCTAAGTGGAGACCACGTTGAGCTTAGGTTTAGTAATTTAGGTTTGTTCGATAGGTGGCTTAACCCATAGTTAACCTTGGCTCAGTTTAGTATGGAACTCTTCTCTAACTAAAACTCTTGTTCTCTTCTAAACCAAACTCTCATCTATTTAGAAACTCTATTTTTTTTAGAACTTAAGTTAGATTAAAATTTCTATTCTCATCCTCTATTTATACAACACTACACTATTTTATTCTCCCACACAACTCTCTCTCTCTCTTCCAAATATTCTCTGGGATATCACTTGGGCTTTGGCTATAGGAATTCTACACCGTCCCTCCCAACCACAAAACTCAGGCAAGTACGTAACTATAATTTATCAATGTAATATTTGTTCTTCGTTGATTGACGTGTGATGCATATAGAAACCCTTTGCTGCCTTTTTCTCGTGACGTTATTGTTATGTTAATTTCCTCTGTGATGAGATCGGAGATGGGGGTTTGATTTACTTGATCTTCCGATCCTTATGTTGACCGCAGCCCACTTTTTTTTCAACTTCTGTGATTCTGTAAATTCGTGTATCAAGGAAGATAGATTAACCATTGAAAGCTCATGGAGGCCTAGACTTTGCAGCAAATTCCTGGACTTGGAATCGTTCGGAATTATAACTGTGTTGGACTGTGATCAGGTGGGCCACTTTATACTAGATCTAGTCCGTGGATCCGGAGGTGGACCCACGGGCGACCATAGTAGTGGTAGACCCGTGGGGATTGGTTCCCTTTTGGCCCCTCACCTAAGGGTTTACACAGTTTGGGGCGTAGATCACAAAAAGGGAATTTTATTTTGAACATCAGGCCATGGTGGGGCCCATTGGATGATTTGATTACAAATCTAGTTCGCACATTCAACCGTATAGCCCTGGGCGACCTTATTGATGGGGTCTGATCTTGGGTCTTAATTAGGGGGGCCCCACTATCCGAGTGACATAGGTTTGTTGGCGTGGAAGCCTTGTTGCATAACTCGGTTCTGTGAAGAAGGCTGGGACTTGTAACACATGGGAATAAAAGAGGTGAGAGTGGTGATGACTGGATGTGCCTTGGGATAAGGGATCCCATGTGAGTTAGACAGAACACGAGTCCTACCAAGCCCCTAGAAACTAGAATGTAGGAAATAGGACCCTTAGCCCTTAAGAACCCAATTAGACTCTTGTGTTGGACTGGCCACGGTTTTGAAAAAAGGATAAAGGCCTGGTGACATTACATGGTATTATGTGAGGTTATAAAATAGTAAAAGTCTAGTGTAGTGTTGACCTGGGCACTTTTGGGTAATGGAATCTCATAGAGACACTTAGTGTCGCTTTTCAATAAAGGACCCTTGGTTTCAAGGAACTCAAATCAGACCCCTTGGCGTATTTTAAATGGGATTTAATTTGAAAATTGTTATAGGTGGAATCCTCAGGTTTTCTAAAATTATAAACTAATATTAGTATTTATTATTATTTGCAAATTAATTTTGAATGATATATTTGGTTTTAATGTGTTAAAATTATATTTTTGTATTCTTATTAATTGAATCGATCATTGGACCTGAGTAAGTACCATTCGGGCACACGGTATCTTACTAACGTGGGGTTTAGTGCTTCATATGACCTCGGGGATATCCTAATGGATTTGAGCTCAACCTATCTCCATTGGAAAACCCTTAATTGGGTCTATGCACCATTGATTGAGTAGGGATGCATTGATCTTTTATCTATTAGAGATTCATGTGGTTGTTGAGTACGAGACCTAATGTTTGACCTTAGGATTGACTTGTCATTATTCATTGACCTTCGGGTTTGCATACATGATTGATATTGATATTGGTCTTTTAGCTGCATACCCTATGTTGATTGGATATGGACCGTGATGTGGCATGACAATCGATTGAGATATTGTAGAGATTTATGTGAATGATTTATTGGTATTGATTATGGATTATTGTGCAGCCAACCCTTCACTTTAACTTAGGTTTCTGTGTAAGAGCATTACAAGTCACTAGGTTTACAAGTCACTAGGTTTACTTTATTATGATATGTATATATATATATATGTACATCGATTGGGTCATAATTGAATGACTGCAGTTGTAATTGGACGGCTGATCACCGATTTGTGCGGACACTGTAATATCCGAATTGATTGTTGACCAGTATTCCGGATTATTGATCGGTTTATGACCGCCGACGTGATTGAGATAGTTATGGCTGACCACCCAAAGCAATGGCATTGCTTATGTGTAATTATTGTATTACTCTATTGTGTAGGTTGGATTTAGGTTATACGTTCTTTTCATCATTGTCACATTGTTATTCTCTTATGATTATTACCTATTATTACTCTCATTGATCTTGTGTTTCATTTATAAATTATGTTTTCGTGCTTGCTGTTTACTTTGTTTATTGGTGCATAGGTACCAACCCTTACCCTGTCGGGGAGACGAAGGTGGGTCAAACGTTTCAAGCATTTGAGCCAGTTGACGAACCTGAGTGGAGAGCCAATGATGACTACGGAGCCGTCTGAGTCTGCATGGGAGTGACTTTCATCATAGGGATTACTTTAGTACTAAATTATTCATAATGAACCTAATTTTATTTTGTTGTTGTTTAGTTTATTTGGAAACTTTAACTTTAAATATTCAGTGAGTTATATGTTGGTCTGATTTTGAATATTGATACCAATTGATTTAATGCTTCCGTAAATATTTTATTATGACTCACCATCTTTCAAAATTTTGTGGGTCCATATTTGGGAGCTTGTGTTGCATTAAACACATGAAATTGAATGTTTATTTTTATTTTTCACATTATTCCTTGGTTGTCTTTTTGGGAATGTGACACCTCTCCTTCCTTCTCTCTCCCTCTCCCTGCTCCGACGACCTTCGGTAACCTCCGCCCGCCATCCCCTCGGTGTTGCCGAAGGGGAGGGAGCGACAGAGAGAAAGGAAGGGAGAGGGAGAGGGAGACAGACATGAGGGGGAGAGGGAGATGGAGAGGGCGGATGGCGAGGAGAGGGGGGGATAGGGAGTCAGAGGGAGAAAAAGGGAGAGGGAGGGCGAGGGCTGCGACAATGGGCGGCGGGCAAGAGGTAGAGAGCGGGAGGGAAAGAGGGGGAGAGGGAGACTGAGCGGGGAGAGGGGAGATGGAGAGGGCGGAGGGCTGGCGGTGAGAAGGGGGGAGAGGAAGGTAGAGGGAGAAAGACGGAGAGGGTGGGCGGGGGCTGCGACTGCGGGCGGCGACGAGAGGCAGAGAGCAGGAGAGAAAGAGGGGGAGAGGGAGAGGGAGACTGGGCGGGTGGAGGGTGGGGAGAGGGAGAGGGCGGGTGAGGAGAGGGAGGGAGAGGGAGAAAGGGAGGAAGAGGGAGAGGGCTGGCGGGGGCTACGGCGGCGGGCGGCGGGAGAGGGTCGGCGGTGGGTGAGAGGGAGAGGAAGAGGGCAAGGGCGAGGGCCGGTGGTAGGTGAGAGGGCGGAGGGGGCTGACGGTGGGTCAAAGGGAGAGGAAGATAGAGAGAAGGAGAGGAGAGGAGAGGGTATTTTGGGCATTTTTTGAAGTGTGGGTAAGCTCAGCAAAATAGGTAGGTGCGTTTAGAATTTCCCTTATGTAACACCGTGTCCAACGAAAAGCCACGAAATGAGTTTTGCTTTTATGCATTGGTTGCTTTTCTGTGATTTTGTGTGATGCAAATTTTGTTAGAAAATAACACAAATTTCTATTTTTTTAAATTCCACTTGGGAGGTGGTGTTGGTTTATATTGGCCTATGAGCCAGTTCATTTGCTGAATTTTTTTAGGCTTTTTGATATTTGCAATACTATCTTCACCTTCCCAAAAGTTTTTAAGATGAATGGGGAGTTTCCCTTATCACGGTTGGAAGATGCTCGTTGTGATTGGAGGTTGTGGGTTCCAGTCAGCTTACCTTTCAAGAAAACAAATTAGGAAAGTTCCTATGGAATCATGACAGAAGCCATAGTTTTAAAACTCAACTGAAGGAAGGACATCGAGTTAATTTACTTAGATGAACGTGTTCAGGATTTTTGCAGAGTGAAATTGACTCGGTGCCATTCGAATTGAATTTTGGAGTACTTGGCCCACCTTATCTTTTCTTCTTCTTCTCCTTCTTGTGTGTGAGAGAGAGACCCATAAGAGTGCAAGTTTCTTCTTTACAAATATGTTCCAATCTAGAGAAATTTGCGAATATGTTTCCATCTAGAGATTTTTTTTTCTATCAAAATTTTTTTTTCTAGGGAGATTTTCATGGATGGCAAATGACCCGCCATGTTCAACACACGCCAATCGCGGGGAAGATGACAGAAGGTTACAGGGAAGTCGCCACTTGAACTAAAACGATGGTCAAAAGTCGGACTAAAAATCAGGCAAGGTTCATCCATCACCTTTGATCATCCTATTCTTGAATCTCTCCCCTCAAAGTTATAAAGGATATAATTGCAATGTTCCATCGAGACCCAATCCAAGGGTGTACAGCGCTACAATGGTGGGAAAACTGGAAGAGATGAGGAAAGAGCTAGAGGGGGATCAAGTCGTCCAATATAATGGCAATAGCAACAAGGAGCATCAGATGACCCTACACTAGTCTCCTCTAGTCCTTTTTTGTAATGCCTTCTCTTTTAATAAATTTATCCTGTTACCATCTTAGAATATAGGGACGACCAGTCATAGCTGTGTCAAATCTTCTTTTTACAGACCTGCCTTTCAGAAGCAAAAAATTAAGAATCAAAACATGCACTAATTATTTCACACATACAACATCCATGGGACAACACTAACTTCAAATTTTATTGAGTAAAACTAATCAATTGCAGTGCACCCCTGGTGTATTTGGCACTGTCGAATCAAGCACAAACCAACAACCCAGAAATTATATGATTCTGAAACAATGGGCCTGATACAACCGCTGGGTTCAAATGTTGCAAAACCTATAAAAAGAAAGTTGTTGACACAAACTTGAATACATATCTATATAGATAGGCTCAAGACGAACGCCATTACTATTATTATCATCATTATTAGAGTTCCTTATTTCCATATAACAGCATAACCAACTTGATATCACAGGATATGCCGACTCTCATGGCCATACATATGTAACTGTATGCTAGGATAAGACAATCCCACTAGACTTTCATTAATTAACTGGTTCTTCATTTGCCCTGCAGAACAGAGGGAAGGGCTTAGGATCCACTAATAATAATAAAAATAAAAATAACCCAAAATTTTACTCTTCTTATGATAAGAAACAACATCATTTCAAATACCATACCATAAAATGTTTCTTTAGTACTGCAACTAGCTCCTGCGGATCACGTCGAGTTTGCACATATCCATCTATCTTGTTCATTTCCTACAAGGTTTTATGCATCATTTGAAAACAATTCAAAGAACATAGATAAACCCCATTGTTTACAAATATGAAACGTCAGCAATAATTATACACATCTTTAGTTGTCAAAATAATCTCATTGGATGCAGCAGAGCAACCACTGATTTTGTGTCCTTGTTACAGATGAAGAACTCATAAAAATAGGCTTGGAAGATCATAGGCAAACTCAGTCAGACTAGTGCGACTTGCCCATCTGAGTGACCTACAGAGTTTCGTCAATTCAATTAATGAGTCAAAATGAAATCTTAAACAATGGTTCTTGTTGTCATAGAAGGCATCAGTCTGGAAGTGAAGAACTGACCAACGGGAGACACTGAACTTCTTGCACTACACTGTTTTTGTATCACACATAAAAGTGAACATACAAAACTAAAGAAATCGCACAATCAAAGAAGTCAAAAACTAGAACATCAAGCTGTCTTTAATACATTAAGAAATCAAAAAGGCAAAAAAGTAAGATTTATAAAAATGAATAGAGCCAGATTAGTCAGCTAAACAGCAACCGAACATGCCTGCACATTACTTTCAATCTCCTGTTTCAGTGCAGAGCATTAAGACAAACTAACCATTTCTTGCACCGAAGAGTACACCACGGGAAAGGCTAGCTCACCTGTTCAATTACTAAAACTTGAGAAGAAAATGTTTTGAGACCTCAAGAATAGACACAGGAAGTGACCAGGTAAGTGGACCCCGAGTGCGATCCAGATTGGTATATTTTAAGAATTCTGACATCAGCATTTTGTAATTCTGCAACTACTATAGATTCCAATTATGAAAAACTGACTTAACATCAGAACTCTATAAAAAAACTAGTCGGCCATTCATGCATGATTCATGGATAGGCTTTCACTACTGTGGTCAATTTTTTTCCCCTTTTCTTTTTGAGAGAGAACACCACACATTTAGATAGAACAAGAAAACAGCAAGAGGCAGGACGAGATACCCTGAAAGCAAGGGAAAGCAAAACAAAACATGGTAAGCTGTAGGCAACAATAAATGAAGCCCTGCCCACTATTACTTGCGACATGACCATGAAGGAGAACCATATCCATAGCCAGTGAATTCGACCAAGCACTCTCCTGTCCAAAGTAGCTTCCTAAATGAAGCTATTGGACCCACTGATTAAGCCTGTGAGACCCAAGGCATCTATATAATGTTGATTTAGTAGTTGCAAATTGAACGCTTGCATAGAAAATGTTTCATCATTGATCTTGGATTTGATCATGATGATGTTCACAAGAGAATTGCTTGATCGAAGATAAGAAAAATGATATCTTTGATTCTTCATAAAACAACCAAACTAACCAAAAAAAAAAAAAGAAGAGGATTGTAGGAAATCCAAGGTATATGGAAAATACCTCAAACCACAATTTTAGTTTGGGCCTTCCTATTGTGATGTCATGGTTCTTCAAATCCAAGAAGAGGAGCTGAGTTCTTTCGAAAAATGGAGCATATGCAATATCCACCTGAAGGTTGCAAAATTACATATAAATCAAAGATGTTACAAAGATCAAGGAAAAAAGAACTTGGGTAAATCTGCATGTCCTCATTTCACCTATAACTTAAAATCATGTTACTGATCCCATTAATCTTCTGTTGACTTTCTGAGTTCTAATTTAACTGAAATATATGCAATGACAATAATACCTTTATTTCAAACTTAGGTGCATAAAAGTGAGATCTCTGTGAGTTTGTTATTTACAAAGAAGAACTCTTATCAATTTCTATTTTCGTGCAGGAGATGCATGTCAACACTTCAGCAATCACTTCATTTTAAAATAAATCCATGGGAACATGCATATATGCATGATATATGAGATATGAGGAAAAGGGGGGAAAATCCAAAAGATGCCAACCAGGGGTATTGCTACCAGAATTGTATAGAAAGAAATTATTGTATGGTACCAATCTGATCTCTTTTAACACAGACAATTTACCTAAACATAGTAACAATAAACAGATAGGTATCAATCTCAATGTGAATAAGACTTCATACTAGAACAATGAACGGTAATTCAAGTTTGAACACAATTATCAGGGTGCATATATATATATATATATATATATATTCAAAAGTCAAATCAAACTTATCCAAAAAAACTGGAGCATTTTTTTTTCTGCTTTTGGTGGATACAGGTTTTGAGTATCAGGGAAAAGAAGAATATGGGATCCTTGAATGTTTTTCAGCTCGTACTACAAGATATGATAGGTATCAATATTAGAAAATAAAACAAAGGGATGGCAGAAAAAGTCAGTTTTAAAGCTGTCCATAGTCCAAACAATAATTAAATGAACTAAAACCCTTCTCAAAAGTATAACAACCAAAATGCAATTAAAAACTTACCAAACTAAACTGACCAAGGAAAAAAGGCCCATCGTCAAACTTCGAAAGAGCATTTTCAAGGTGATCTAAAGGGCCATCTGATGCAGACCATTAGCAGGTCAGCTTGTATTTATAGATAACTTGAAATGAATAGAAAGACCAAAAGCTTTCAACTCACCAATTTCATTTGCAACATCCTCTTCTGAAGAAAATGCATAGCGCATGATTCCACCGAACTTATCAGTGTAAGAAAACATCTCTTCTGTGAACTTTCTCTTGGCAGGATCCTACAGATTGTTAGAGGCTGACCATCAAAATAATATAAACATAGCTTGATAACACATTGACCGAAAAAGCTGCACTCAGCTTACATCAGGGAGAAGAGAAGGGCCCTCAAAATGGCTATCAATGTATTTAATCAGATCCAAGCTCTCCCCTTTAATTTCATTATTGTGTTCCAATGAAGGCACCTGTAAAACATCAAATTTCATAAGCTTTTCTTTTATGTATGATCTTGTAATTGGCCAAAAATCAGTGGCAGGTGAATTTTGATCACCTGATGTGTTCCATTTTCTGGTGTAATTGCATTAAAATATCAAGTTTTATAAGTTCTTCTCTTCTGTATAATCGCTCGCAATCAGTGGCGAGCGTACATTTCGAGTGATCACTTGATCCGATCCATTTTCGGGTGTAATTGATCTCAAGTGTACTCTAAGAAAACTCAGATCTTTGAATTTTATTACTTGTAACAAAAACAATTTGAATCACAGAAAAGAGCCCAAATCTTTGGCTGAAGAGCCATAGTAGTCAAACGCTTCCCTTTACATTGTTGCTTAATTTTCAGAAACCAAGTCTAAAACACAAACCAACAAACCAGACAGAACAAAAAGCATGACATATTCAGAAAGAAGGAAAGAAGCACCTTATTTGGAGGGTAGACCTTCTCCTTGTACCAGGCAGGCCTATTCCCTAGGTCAATAGGAACCAGCTTTATAACATCCTGCAACCCCTACACTCGAAAAAAAAAGGGAAAAAATGAAAATAAAAACCCAATGGAATAAGACTCATGTAGAAATCACCACTAATTGCAGTGTTAAGAGACACAACACATCAGAATTTTTTCACATGAGAATCAGCGCACTTGTGAGAACCTGCTTTGGGGGGCCACCTAAAACCAATCTCCCCCCCTCAACACTCACTACCTGTGAATTGGCACATACCCAATTGGAGGCTCATCTGCCTGTTACTAATCCTTAGACTAATGATTTGACAAATGCCAACTATCTTAATATGCTTTTACGATTGATCTTTACTCTCTCTCTCTCTCTATATATATATATTGATCATGTGTTACACATCTCTCTCTATAAATATATATATAGGGAAATATTCATGTGCATCTATCCCTCACCATAGGGTAAGGGATGCTTCCATAAATGGTATTTTTCAAGTAGAAAAGGAGGATTTCAAGTACATAGAGTGAAGTATAGAAGGGGGATTCATGTACAAAAAGGGAAAGTGTCCTCACCCTATGGTGAAGGATAGATGCACATGAATATCCCCCATACCCATATATATATATATATATATATATATATCAACATATACACAGGGACAGAAAGAGAGGCGAACATATGTGCACGTGATATAAATATACAGATAGACTCACAGTTACAGCCAATTCAGGTTTGTATGCTCCTCTCCTCTTATGACGAAAAGGAAATTCGCACTCGCCCCAAAATTTGACTTTCTCAAGTTAGACTGAAAACCCATGATATAGATATATAGATAGACTCACAGTAACAGCCAATTAAGAGTGTGTTTGTGCAGCATAGAATTCCATGCTCTGTAATATTCTGTTTTCATAGGAGAGAAGAATCCCGTGTTCCTAGCCCTCATATAGAAGATTAAAATACTGTCTATTCAGGAAAATCAATTCAAATTTTCTTTTACCACACAGAAAAGGTGTTCCAACATACGACCGAAGAGTCGGCTCAAAATCATTTTCTTCTAAATCGTTGAATCCCCTAGTCTCACAAACATACTCTAATGTTTTGAGTGTCAGATATCAAGGGGTGAGGATGATGCGCTAGCTCTTTTCCACAGTGCATGGTGTCAATAAGATCTTTCCATCCCCAAATGCCCCCACAATTGTCATGCATAGAGGTGGGCCCCACATATAGACTGCAACCAAAATTAGATACCATCTGCTCCCCTAAAACCAAAATTTAATTATGGAGTAGAAAAAAAATACCTTACAGTTTCTTACAATCCACACGCGTTGGGCATAAGGGCAGATATACGACGTATACAACCTTCAGAAACAAAGACAGAGGAAAAGGAGGAGAAATCAATTGTCGGTGTAGTGCTAAAACTGAAAACAACCAACATCATTAACTGGACTTCTAAGCTCTGATAAACCAATAAACTAAAAAATAAAATACAAAACGCACAAGAGGCAGGAACTAAATCATTGATGGGACCTGCCCAAATAGTTCACAGATTGGAAGATCATAACCATTTGTTAGGTAAGGATCTCACAATCAAGAAGAGGTCAATCCAAGTGGGAATCACCAGAGCAAACTCTATAAATAATTCCCAGCTTCCTACCATTCCTCACCATGACAATGTGCATTAAAAACCCAACAATAATCATAACCAGCAAAAGAAGAACAACAAATTATGATAAGTATAAATTCAACCTTGTTGTCCCATCAAAGAGGGTTGGTGGCTCTGAATTGGAATCCAGAACAGGGGGAAGAACCTCATGCACTTTTCTACACAAGCAAAAACAGTAAAGCAAAGAAGCCCAAGTGTAAGTAGCAGAAGAAAACATTACACCAATCAGATTGATGGTACCCAAACATGGCCAAACAAAACAGAATCATGAGAAAACACATGAATTAGAGAAACCCCAGAAAGCAAATCCCATTAAAAAAAATAAGGATTGTGAGGTGGAAATTGAAGAGATTACCCAGTTGCCATAGGTAGTTGTTGCTTGTTGGAGCTCCAGTTGGTGTGTAGAATGTGTTGAGAGATATGATATGGTTTGCATGTACATGCTTTTATAAGGGATTTTTTTGTTAACGTCAGAAATGACGATTTGTTGAAAGAAAAGAAGGAGAGTGTCGTTTTTTTTACTCTGGAAATTAGAGGCCACTGCTAATGTCAATATTACGACGTATGGTCGTTCGTCAGCCTTTCATTTTAGAAGCCGTCGCGTTGCCCACTAAGCTACGGCTTTGATCAATCTGTCTGCATGATTGCACCTCCAAGCCGGAGAGGGTAGATACCGCCGCCTACCATTACAAGCCCTCCACCCGGGCGTTTCCTTTTCTTTTCTTTTTATTTCCGCTCATTAGGCAATTTATTAGGTCGGTAAAAATAATATAAAGGCTGAAAGTTTAGCGGTTCGCAATTTTTTAATTGGTCCATTCAATAAATCATCCTAAAAAGTGTGTAAAAATAATAAATATGCAATGGAAATAAAATCACAAGCACACATTACAAAGACACCAGATTTTTACATAGAAAACCTTAACTGGGTGAAAAACCAAGGATCCGAATGGGATCTAATCAAATGCTATGAATCTCGCAATTATAAGAAATTTAGATTTCCTCCCAAGATATCCCTTACCTAAGGACTGAAGTGACATTGTGTCGCTTCATGCTTCAACGACTTCACACCGTTGATTGCAACAGACTCAATCCAGCGCTTAACTCCTCAAATCTTTTCGCAAGAAGATACTCTTCTACAAAAGATACAGAAGATACTGGCTCTAGAGAATTTGGCAGCACAACTTATTAATAAATCTCTAGAGAAGAATTCTCTCAATTAAATCTCTAATTCAGAACTTGAGAGGTGTGTCTTGCTTTAGAATAGCCCTTGAGTCCTTTCTCTCAATTAAATCTCTAATTCAGAACTTGAGAGGTGTGTCTTGCTTTAGAATAGCCCTTGAGTCCTTTAAATAGGCCTTAGGACGTGCTTAAGGTTGCCTAATTTGATTAGGATTAAAATAAGCAGTTTGGGCACAATTAGAAAGAAGTTTTTAATTTTCGTCAAACTCTGCAGTAATGTCCGCTCGAGCGGACCCACCATTCGCTCGAGCGAATGAGGTTATGTTTCATGTCCGCTCGAGTGGATACACTGGTCGCTCGAGCGGACCCCATTCTGGTTGATCCGGAATTTCAGCGCAAATTTTCTCCAGCTTTCTTCTTTTAATGCTTTCGGACTTTCTTCATAGAGTCCTTCGAACCTTCTATTTTCGGAGTCCTTTTCTAAATAAGAAATACAACTTAATGGACCCCAGAGTTTTGTTCAACCCATGAATTTAGCCAACACACTCAAAATCCTCACAAAGGCTTCAATTTTCAGACAAGGTATGACATTAAAAGTATAAATTTTCAAAATCTCCACCCTCGAAAAAAAAGAAGTTAGAAAACAACCTTATTTCTCCACTAAATGGCAAAAAACCCACTTTGTACACAATAAGTCAAAAAATTTCCCTACCAATACACTAATAAAATATCACCATAACCTCATTATATTTTATTCTCTCTCAAATTCGCTTTACATTATTTTCACTTTAATAGTAAATTGTTAAATGGGAGTTAGGATCCATTGGGCAACAGGGATCTTGAATGAGATTGGGTTTGAAAAAGAGACGATTCTTGACCCTTCCAGCTCCATACATTCAGTGATATAGGCATCAAAAGCAGACTTAGGAGATTATCATGGAATGTTGTGAACACTGGCAGACCTACATACAGATGACCGGGCCGGCCACCTCAAGTCAATTTTTAAATTGCCTTAGATAAACTGTATATGTAATGGCAGGTTAAGTCAGTGGCAGACCTATCACCCCGGGTCAATTTTTAAATTGCCTTAGATAAACTATTTATGTAATGGCAGTTTAAGTCGGTGGCGGACCTACCACCTTTTAAATTGCCTTAGATGAACTGTGTATGTAATGGAAGCTCAAGTATCCAGCACAGGATGCACCACAGTTGGCGAAGGGGGTGAAGGAACTACCATCAAAAGCAGGGTTTGGGCGTGTCAAGAAGGACAAAACTCGTGGGCTAAACCATGGGACATAGGTCCCACTGACGCTCATGTATGCAAAGGCAAACATCCTAGTGTGCCAACTCTCTATTCATACCAACATGGATGGGACCCACCACGATGACATGGGGAAGGCATTGGTCCCACTCAGAGATGATGGGGTCCTTATAATTGGCTTAGGACCTAGGTGATGAGCACCTGGGGCGACTCGGACAGCCCTCAAAAATCGATAATGGTCTCCTAGCCATTCCCAAAAAACTGCCCCACCCCCAAAATATTTTCTATCTCTGTCTCCTTGTTGAAATTACAAATGCTTTGGAGTAAGAAAAAAAAAGGAAAACTTAAAGAACCTATTAAGCCCATACCACATTTCAACATCCCTGCCCCATTAGTATGGAGATCTCCATTTGAGTCTGTCTCACTATTGGATTTATCATTTGATAAAAAAATAGAAATAAATATACACATAATAATTTCAATCACATTTTTTTATGAAAAAATCAATCGAACGGTAGGATTAATTCTGATTTGATATCGTATATATTTGAAGACCTTTATTTTGCAGGGCTCAGATTCAAGTATATGGGCTCCACTGTAATGTTCTACTCTTTTTTCGTAATATATGTCCAAGTGCAGTGAAAAGATCAACATTGCTCAAAACACGAGCAAAACCATATAAGAATGAAGAGGGTGTTTTAGATGCTTTACACGTAGCCCCATTAAACAATATAGGCTATTCGATCTCATTCATCAAATCGAAAGGCCTTTCACATATAAAATTATAGAAATCTAGTTTTAACTATTTATTTATTCATCTTCTTTTTAATGCAATACAATTTTTTCTTTCGCTATTTGTTGGTATAGAAAAAAGTCTAGCAAAGTCTAAAATATTCTCGTCCTACCCAAATAAAATTCCAGGGTCCACCAATGGTTGTGAACCTATAGAAATTCAGTTTTTGAAGGTTATGGGCCGCTTCGTCTTCATTCCTTCTGCAGAGTCCAATCTCCCACCGATGAAATTCGAGATTAAGAAGTCTCTTCCATATGATAATCAAGTCACACGATAATGAGAGCTCTTTTGTGAGGTTTTCCACCAACACTAGGCTATCCCCTTCCAAAATCACTTTTTGTTGATACCATTTGTTATACACACCGCTGCTCCTTGAGTAAGAGCTTGTAAACTCCGCTGCCAAAGGGCTTGCAGCTTGTATGGGGCCTGCATAAGCAGCCTTCATTAAGCCCCTATGATCTCTGATTATGCCACCCACTCGGGCCACTCCTGTTGTCGATGTTATATTCCATGCACCGTCTGTTGCTGGAGGGAACCAAGCTGATACGATAAATTTTGCAAAAAAAGATACTGAGTGATGGATGAAGGAAGTAAGGTTCCATTGGCAAATGGCTTGTTTGGTTTTTCAAAGGACAGACATTGGTCTAATTGGTCTCTCATTTTCCAGATGTACTGAGATATGAAGGAAGCAATTTTCCTATTTTGATTGTTAGCTACTTGCTAGAACCAGATGGCAAAGGTTCTGTAAGCCTTCGGCTTAGGAATGAATCGACAGAGGGAGACCTTCCCAGTTCCCATACCAGCTCGGTTATTGGGCATTTTGCAAAAAGGTAGTCTACGGTTTCACATTCCTGTCTACAGAGAGCACATAAGGGGTCCTGAACCATACTGATTTGGTGTAGGTTTTCTTACAGAAACAATCTATCAAGTAGTCTCCACATGAAAAGGCGAATCTTTGGAGGGCAGGGCCGTCTCTTTAGCAGAGCTCACAAGGAGAAATTTGTATGAGTTCAAGGTGTTGGGCAATTTTTTGAATAGTACCTTGTTCTCTTGACATTTGGAATTGCAATATTTCAGTTCCTACGACTTGAAAAGTCACAAATATCTTTTAGAATTCTTCACCTCGTTCACAGAACAAGAGTTCTTGTATTCTGTTAATACCAGGTTGCAATATGGACAGGGTCAAAAACTTGAGCTTGCATGTCCTGTTTAGGGCAAAATGAAATTTGGGTTGGCTTATTGGGGTTTGAGTATTCGACCAGTGGTATAGTAATCAGTGCGGAGGGGTTTGTGTCTCACCAGCTAATTTACGAAGAGTGGAGGGGCACTTATAATGGGGCCCACATGTTGCAAATCTGAATAGCTAAAATTGAAAACACTCTCCTCCAATGGGCTGTCGCTAATTTTACTATAGTAGGCACTGGTGCCACTACAAAATTGAGCATTATAATAATTAAACTAGCTCCAATGAGATTAGAAAATTAGGAAAGTATTTAGGAATTTAACGGGAAGAGATTTTAGAAGACAGCGGTGGGTGACGTGGCGTCCCAGGAGCTCTCTATTTCGAATCAGAGAGAATCCAACCCCTCACCGGAGCTAGTTTAATTATTATAATATCGAATATGTTCCTATTTATTCTTACGGTGCATCTTTATAGCGAAAACTTCTAGCAGGCCTACCTTATAATCCGTCTAAACCATTCACACACACGGGATCCTCGTGGATATTTCTGCTTTCCTTGCCCCTCACTATGATCTGTGGGGCGGGCCAAAGTGGTCCTCTACAACCATATGCACATGCATGGGCGAAACCAGAGGGGGCCTTGCAGGGGCCATGCCCCCCCCCGCCCCCCCAAACAAAGTTTCAAAAACCCCCCTTTTTTTACAAGATTTTTATAAAATTTTACATCCCCCCCCCCCCCCCCCCCCCCCCCCCCCCCCCACACACACACACACACACACACACACACACACACACCAAAAAAAAAAAAAAAAAAAAAAAAAATCAGAAAAGCCCCTGTATGTTTCTAAAACTACATTTATTTTTTATGTGGCCCTCCCACCCAAAATAGTGTTTCTACATAGAACAAACCCAACCCCAACCAAACCCACCCAAACCCCAAACACAACCTACCCCCCCCCCCCCCCCAGAATTTCTAGGTCTGCCCTTGTGCACATGTAAAATCATGCTCACCAGATGCACAAGAACATTACCATATTTATATACATATGGGATTGTGTGCATATAGAAAAAAGCGATAGACAAAAAAGGTAGAAAAAACTATCCATGCTTGTGTAACAATTTTTCGCGGAAAAGTGGCATGTCTTTTATAGAAAACTCATTTTTTAGGCGTTTAGTGTGAACAATTCCACAGAAACGCTTTCCTGCCTAGTCAGCATTTTCCTTGATAATTATGGAAATAGATTCCCTATTAAGGGGGTGTTATGAGAAATGGATTTCCTCAGAAAACTTCTCCCTCTTTTTCTCACTCTTGTCCATTTCAACCAAAACCCTACAACTCTTTCATTTTTTATTTCTTTAAATAAATTATTATATAATGTTGAATAAATAATATACATGTTACGCTATTTTTCTTCAAAAAATTACTTCACCAAATAAGAAATTTTGATTTTCTATAAGGAATCTACAACCACACCAAACAACTTTAGCACCAATTCAACGAGGAATTTTTTATTTTTATTTTTACACCAAATATGAATAGATGAATTTCTAAATTCTACGGAAATCCTTTTTTTAGGTTTCCAATTCTATGGAATTTGCGGACATGGCAATTTCCCCTTTTCGTGAAAAAGGTGTGTACACAAATGAGCCTTAAGTAAAAAATCAACCACTACGGATAGGGAGAGGGAGAGGGAGAAGGGAACACGTAGAAAAGACTGTCCATACTACAGATTTAAACTGTTGTTTATATCAACATCTTTTCTTCTCATCCAATTTGCTCCCAACTCCCAAGGGAAAAGGGGGTAATTTTGACCCTTAACGGCTTTTCCTGTCGTGTGACGACGATTTACAAAATGAAAAGGGAAATGCATAATGTAACATCTGATAATCATTAGATTGAATAGCTAATTTGACTTTTTATGGATGGGCAAAAGCTACAAATTCTAAAGATACGTTTATGTAACACCATTTCCAACGAGAATCCACAAAATGAGTTTCGCTTTTATACACTGATTGCTTTTCTGTGAGATTTTGTGATACCGATCTTGTTAGAAAATAACAGAAATTACTAATTTTTCAAGATGCTGCGAAAGATCATTTCCTTTTAAGCATGGAAGGCAAAATTCCACCGAATTGCTTTGCCGCGCGAGGAAGTTACACGAACATGCCGTAAGTGTACCCAAAGGGGCTTGCTTCACAATGCGTGGAGTCATTGTTTACTAGGTTTTATTTATTTCATTTAAAATCCTTAAATCAAAGTAATAGTAAAAAAATAAATGATAAAGATATTAAATTTTCAAGTATTAGAGAAAATTTTCTTTTTACTAGGACTTGAAATTGACTCCCATACTAGTGATGAATTTTTAACACACTTACGGCATGTTTGTGTAACACTTTTCTGCGGAAAACCCATTTTTAAAGCATTTGGTCTGGAATAATTCTACGGAAACGCTTTCCTGCCTCATCAGTATTTTTCTTAATAATGGTCGAAATGATTTTCCTATGGGGGTATAAGAAATGGATTTCCTCAGAAAACTTCTCCCTTCTCACTTTTGTCCATTTCAACCAAAAACCCTATAACTCTTTCATTTTTTATTTCTTTAAATAAATTATTATTTGATATTGAATAAATAATATACATATTATGTTATTTTTCTTCAAAAAATTATTTCACGAAATAAGAAAATTTAATTTTCTGTAAGGAATTCACAGCCGCACTAAACAACATTAGTACCAATTCAACGAAAAAAGAAAAAATGCACCAAACATGAATTTCTAAATTCTACGGAAATCATTTTTCAAAATTTTATTTCTATAAAATTTGCTGACTTGGCAATTTGTATTTTTCGCAGAAAAAGTATATATACAAGCGTGCCCTTTCCATTTCTTCGACTTGTTCAATCATTCTCTACTTCTAATCCACCAAAGCCTCCTACTCTTACTCCATGTGGGATTGCAATGACACAAATACTAAAAGCTGGCTTTGTCTTAAGTGAATTTTAGTTACAATGCAATCTCAGCTACAGACTTTGTACATCAAATGATAACTTTTACAATGTCAGAGTCACATGAGAGGCCCCGGCGAACGGTTGAGAACGCCCGCTTAGATCGGGAGAGAGAAATGTGAACCATTTAGGCTATTCTGGTTGTTTTTTGTCTTTTTTTTTTCTTTTTCTCCTAGAACTCAAGGAATTCATGACTACCTTTTTTTTTTAAATTCTCTAGTATAGTAGGATTCCTGAATCCTCTTTCTTACTTTAGGATCCAAAAATTCCACAAAAAAAAGCAAGAGGGATGGACTTACAAAATCTTATTAGGGCATTTAAAACTTTTTAGGTGGTTGGAGTTTTAAAATTCTTGAGAAGCAACAGGGCAATTGTAACACCTCACATTCTTGTCAAAAATTCTAGCTCAACCAATTCACATAAGTATGCTATCTAGATTGTTACCATTCCGGTGATCTTCTTTTCATTCATGTTGTCGTTTTCCATTCATCTTTTTTAAAAAATAAAATATTTACTTTTTCACTAAATGTATTAATGATTTCATTATTTGCTAGATTTTATTAATTGCATATCTAAAAATTTTAAATCAAAATAATAGTAAAAATAAATGAGAAATATATTATTTTATCATCATGGTATCAGAGCCACGTTCTTTTTATTACAATAGAAAAATGGTTCTAATACCAATGATAAGATTATTATACACTTATCACTTCATTTGTATTAATAATTCCTTTCTACTTATAATTCATCAAAACCTGCTGCTCTTAACCGATGTGGGAATTGGAGTACCGAGAAGCCAATAAGTTAATAAGCAAAGCAAAGCGATTATTAAGGAAAAATATTTTGTCCTTAAGCGAATTTTAATCGTTAAAATGCAACTCAGCTACTGGCTTTAGACGTCAAATGATACTTTCAGTGAACCCTCCTTTGAGCTTCAATCAAATGAGTGCGCAATAGAGAGAAATAAAACAGGAGAGGACCCATTCTAATCACATGGTTAATGGGTTCTTTATTTTTTTCAATGTATCTTTACTTTGGAGTATTAGATTTTCAGATTATAGTTTGAAAGACTCAGAAAAGGTGATGAACTGTACATGTTTCATTCTAGTTTTACATTATATTATTTAGTCTTTGTCTCTGATTTGTATGTGGATGTGGCTCTCCTGGTAAAAAGTGACTCATCAGTCAGCTCCAAAATTTATAGAGTTAAAGAGTGATGTAGGCCAATTCATGAGTCAAGGTTTCACATTTATGGTCAAGGTTGTCCCAGCCGATTCGCTCCAGTAAAATAGAATGTTGGGTGTATTTTGGATTTGCACCGGATCCTCCACTGCTTTTGTAGCACACTCTTTACAACTTTTCAAGCTAGGACGTGGGCGTAGTGGAAAGCACATGAGGAAAATCAATGTTCTCAGGATGATAACAAAATCCTGAATCCACAAAGAAGAACTAGGGGGAAAACAATAAGAAAATTGAAATTCGTATTATTTTTTTAATAAAAATATAACAATGACTTATGTGTTGAGAGATATTGGGTTAATGGTCAACGATTCTTGTAATTATCTCTTGTGATTCTCTCCTATTTTTTAGAGATAATATAGTTGTACATTAGAGATATACATTAGAGATATAGCTTGATTGTAGGCTTGATTTTAAGGTTGATTATAGGATCTATACTAATACATCACTATATATGTAGCTGTACAAATTATTGAATACATGAATGAAAAAACCATTATTCTCAAAAAGTCTAATTTTCAAGTTGGTATAAGAGCTACGAGATTTGAATCATTACCATTCTTTCATTGAACCCACGTCGCCTTCAAACCACGAGCAAGTCAAATTCTGAAGCATCTGGCACCAAATCTGCTCCCATTATTATTCAGACCAAAGGTTCATCGTTTAATGCAGGGTGATGAGTCCTAAAAAGCGTACATTTTCATATACATTTTGGACCATTTTAAGGGCTTATTGATATTAAAGAGCTGCATTTAATGTCAAATTATATTTTTATGCATTTAGGATTCATTGTAGTGCATCCATGCATAATTTTCTCAAAAATCACACTTTTTGCATAAATTTATGAAACTTGCCATTTTTTGAAATCTAATTTTGAAAAGTCGGTTATTTTGGGTGCATCAAGTAGAGTCTCATGCATAGTACATTCAAATTCCTCACATGTGATTATTGTTGAATTTTTTTTATTTCAATTTTTGTAGGAGAAATCGAGAATATGGGACCCACAATGGTGAAATTTGAGACAGATCAAGGGTAGGACAACTTTCGCGGTGGACCCACATATCTTGGTATTTTTGGAGAGTTTGAAAAGTCAACAATGGAAAGCTAGATTTGTGATTTTAAGATCGAAAAAAAGGAAATTTCAAATTTGGTAAGATCTAATTCTTACTAAGTTTGAAAACTCAAAAATCAAGAAAGGAATTCAAAAAAGGAAATGTGTGCTAAAATAGTTGACTGATCAATCAAAGAAGCTTGGAAGCAACCCAAAGATGGAAGGGGAGTCAAGGAACAAGGAAAGAAAGATCCGAAGATCCCTTTGGGCATCCACATGGTCCCACACACCCCGTTGCACGACTAACATTCAGTAGGTGTACAATTATTCTCGATTTTTTCAGAAATAGTAAGATTAAAATGGCCATAACTCTTAATCCAACCATCGGATTAGTGCAATCTACCCACCGTTGGAAAGCTCTTTTTTAGTAAATATCCGTGGAGCTCAAGATTGTGTCAATTGGAGCTAAAACGAGGAAGATATGACCTCTGCAAGTTGGTGCGATAAATTCTACTCGGGATTGCAATTTTGTACATAAAAATCACAAAAATCTCTCACTCACCTTGCTATTTCTTTGGAGACTTGTTGACCAAGGAAGAGACTTACCATACAAAGAAGATTGCATGCTACACACTTGGAACACAGAAGGAAAAATCTATAAATTGATGGCATAGGCATCCCTCTCCTCTTATGGGAAGATAAACCAGCTCTATCTAGACTACTACACTACATCTTCTTCCTCTCTCTTTCTCTCCATTGAAGTCCTCAAGGAGATTTGGCCCGGAAATCACACTACACCCATAGGTTTTTTTTCATCTAGAAGAGGCTTCTCATCCTAGTATGTGATTGTCATTGTTTATTTTTTTATCTTATGTAAGACTTTGCGTATTAGTAAAAGTGATTCTTTCTCTTTTCAATTTTTCTTTCTTGTACTTGGGTGATTGGTGCTTGTTTTATGTTTCTTTTCTTGTTGATGTTTAGATTGACGACCCAAAGGCCCTAAGACCATGATTCAAATTATGACCCTGTGTAGAAAAGAATTTTGAAAGAGAAGAATACACTTCCACACATTTAAATTTATCTTCTTCCACACATTTAAATTTCTGTTAAAACCATACATTTACTTTTCTTGTTTTCACCACACATTTAAATTCTTGAACTTTTGTTTATTTTCTTTATTTTTATGATCAATTCAATTTTATGTTTATTTTGTGCATAGTTTATGATTGGAAGTGGTGATCATTGCATGCATATTCATATTGGTGGAGTTCAGAAATTTTAAGTTGCTAGTTATTTGAGTATTCAAAACTGAATCAAAATTGGAATCGGAGTTTTAAATTGAATAAGCAAGAAAAATCATAGATTCGAGTAAAGAATCTTGGCCAAATATTTTTTGGAAATTTGGATCTCAACATAAAGTACACAATTCTGCATATTGCTGCAAAAATTTCAGGATAGATTCTGAGTGAAAAGTTTGCGATTAGAAGCCTGATCAAAACACATTATTTTTCAATGAGATTTGGGGAATTAAAGTTTGATCAGTGTACTTTCAAATCCCAGAATTTCAAGCAAAAATAATTCTGGAAGGATGGTGAACCAGTGGCTCAAACATGGCTGGTCGGACCCACCTGTGTGCAGAACTTCTGCACAGTTTCAGTTTTTAAGTCATGTTCATGCACCCATATCTCATTCGTTTTAAATCGTTTTCCACTTCCATTTTTTTAATTTGATTCATGCATCATCATAGTTCAAGATCTAGCTATTAAACTCAGTTTTAGGTTGCATTAGATTAGGAGAAATCATGCATTAAAACAGCCTAGCATACTAGTTTTTCAGACTTAGAATTTTTTTTAGCTTTGCATAGCACGCATTGCATTACCAACTTTCTAACTTAGGTTTCTTTTGTTTCTAGTTTAGTTTCTTAGTTTTATTTTTGGAAGTTCTAACTTGTGTATTATTCCGCAGCAATTTTAGTTTTTTAGTTGAGGATTTTTTTAGATTGAAGAAGTTTTCTTTTCATTTGATTGTAATTAATTTAATTTTTGGAAAGTAGGAATGATAATGTAACTTTTCTAGTTTTTTAGGCTAGATCTAGATTTCTAATTTAGGGCAAGTACAAGTTGAAGAGAAACCTTAATTTACATTGCTCCTTGTGGATCGACCTGGTCTCACCAGTTTATTACTACATCACGGCTATACACTTGGAGCTCACGATCACATGGATTGTGCTAAATGAGATAAATTATGATATGTGGTCTCAAACCATGGAGATGCATATTGCTGAGAAGGAGAAACTCTCCTTTATTCGTGGCAATTCACAACCACCCACTGAGAAGGATGATGGATATGAGCAGTGGTATGCAGACAATCAAAAGGTCAAGAGATGGCTGTTGATGTCCATGTCCCTAGAAATTATGAAGCGATATATTCGTCTACCCACTACTCGAGACATTTGGAAAGCTCTTTCTAAAGCTTTTTATTATGGAGCAGATGAATTACAGGTTTTTACCTTGAATCAGAGGGCTTTCTCTTCCAAACATGATGGCAGACCACTCTCTGTGTATTATGGAGAATTAACCGAAATTTTTAGTGAGTTAGATCATCGTGATAAGGTGATCATGGAGAGTGAGACAGATGTTGCATCTTACCAAAAATCGGTTCAGCAACAAAGGGTGCATATTTTTCTTGCTGGATTAGATGGTGAATTCGAACAAATCCGTGGTGAAATTTTGAGGAAGGATCCTATTCCTGAATTAGAAGAATGTTATGCACTGGTCCACCGTGAATATGTTCGACGCACAACGATGAATGGAGAACCTGAAAATTCTGAAGCCTCCGCCATGGTGACTCGAAACAGGTCTAATCAGAACTGGCCTTCTCAACACCAGTAAGACCAAGCAAGGTTCAACTATCCTAAGACCGCTAATGGTGCCGACAAATCTTCCTACAAATGTACCCACTGCGATCAAACTGGTCACACAAAATATCGTTGTTTTGAACTTGTGGGTTATCCAGAATGGTGGGATCATAGCCGTGATCCACGGAAGAGGAATTCCAAGAAGACCTCCACTGCTGCGGTTGTTGAAACAAAGACAGAGGGTGATGTTGCTGAAAAGGTCTCGGCGTTGGCAATAGCAGCAGGTAATGGTGGTAAGGTTTCAAATATGTCTACACCTGTTTCTAATAGTGCGTAGACAATTGATTCCGGTGCTACAGATCATATGACATTTGATTCTAGACAGGTCTCAACCCTTAAACCTTTCTCACAAAAATTTGTTAACATTGCCAATGGTATCTCGGTTCCAATTATTGGGGAAGGATCCTTGTCCTTCACTGACACTTTGAATTTGGATTCTGTTTTAGTTGTTCCATCTTTGGATTATAATCTTTTATCAGTTTCTCAAATAACCACTGCATTATTTTGTGTTGTAATTTTTTGGCCTGAGTTTTGTGTGTTTAAGGACATTCGAACAAGGCAAACGATTGGTTGTGGTGTTAGGCAAGGGAAGCTGTATTACTTAGACTTGGTGTCAACGAGTTCGGACGAGTTGCGTAAAGCTTTAACAATGGATGGCTGTGAGGGGGGAAAGACGAAATCTTACATCTGGTTATGGAATCGACGTCTGGGGCATGCTTCCTTTGGTTACTTGAAGAAATTATTTCCTAGTTTATTTGCAGAATTTGATGTTTCTAGTTTCCAGTGTGATGTTTGTGACGTTGCAAAGAGCCATCGTGCTTCATTTCCATTAATTTTGAATAAAAGTCCAATTCCTTTTATGATCATACATTCTGATGTTTGGGGTCCATCTAAAGTTACCACCTTGGATGCATCACGTTGGTTTGTTACTTTTATTGATGACTGTACCAGGATGACTTGGGTATGCTTGATGAAATCTAAAAGTGAAGTAAACTTTTTATTTCAAAATTTTCATAAAATGGTTCATAGTTAGTACAATGCACAGGTTCAAGTTCTCCGCAGTGACAATGGAGGCGAATATTTGAGTTCTGAATTTCAGCGGTATTTGGAAGCACACGGAATTATTCATCAAACTACTTGTTCCAATACACCCCAGCAAAATGGGGTGGCCGAGCGAAAAAATCGTCACTTGTGGGAGGTTGTCCTTGCTTTGTTGATAGAAGCCCATATGCCGTTATCCTATTGGGGAGAAGCACTTACCTCTACTGCATATCTGATTAACCAAGTACCCTCCAGCACTATTGATTTCTGAACACCTTCCCAGGCTCTCGCTGAAGCCGTTGCTACTCCAGCCGTCCCAAATTTACCCCCCCCCCCCATGTCTTTGGTTGTGTAGCATTGCGATGTGTCTTTCTAGGGTACGCTGGTTATTAAAAGGGGTACGCTGCTTATCAAAAGGGGCACCGATGCTATCATCCTCCAACCCAACGAATGTTTGTTACAATGGATGTCGTTTTTCATGAAGACTTGATGTATTTTTCCTCTGAGCCTAAACTTCAGGGGGAGTACCAGGAGCATGTTCAGACTCTAGACTATGATGATGTTCACATCTCTGAAGAAGGGGAACTCTCTAAACTGGGTAACCGGGATGCGGGTAACTTTGATACAAGTGATATAGATTTGGCTGCTAGTTGTGATGAACACCCAGAAACTGAAGTTGTGGCTCCGCCTCTGTCTAAATCCCTCAATGAACACCCAGAAACTGAAGTTGTGGCTCCACCACAAGCAACTGATACGCTAAACCAATTCCTTTCTGAGGATGTTCCTGATTTAGTGTCTGAACCATCTAAAAAACAATTACCACCGCGTCACACCAGAGGTATCCCTAAACCCACATATGAACCCGAACTCTCTAATAAAGTTAAATATCCCATGAGTCATTATGTGTCTACCCATCGTTTGTCAGAATCAAATCAGTCATTTGTAAATCAATTATCTACCGTATCTATTCCTAACAGTGTGCAGGAAGCCTTAGGTTACCCAAGGTGGAAAGTAGCTATGAATGAGGAGATGAAACCCTTGCAGAAAAATAAAACTTGGGGACTTGTTGACTATCCACCAAAGAAGAAACTAGTTGGATGTCACTAGGTTTATACTGTGAAGTACAGAGCATATGGTACAATTGAACGCTTTAAAGTGAGGATGGTGGCGAAAGGGTACACCCAAACCTATGGGCTTGATTATACAGAGACATTTGCACCTGTAGCTAAAATCAACACAGTTCGAGTCTTGTTGTCTCTAGTTGCGAACCTGGATTGGCCATTACAACCGTTTGATGTGAAGAACGCCTTTCTACATGGCGAGTTGTCCGAAGAAGTCTACATGGATCTCCCACCAAGATGCATAATACCAGAAGTGCATTGTTGGAAGGTGTGCAGATTAAAGAAATCACTGTATAGGTTGAAACAATCTTCGAGAGTGTGGTTCCGAAGGTTTACAAAGTCTATGAGAGCTTTTGGCTACCATCAGAGTAATCCAAACCACACATTAATCTTGAAAAAACAGCAGGGTAAGATCACTGCACTTATTGTGTATGTGGATGAAATGGCGGTTACAAGAAATGATCATGAAGAAAGGAAGGCTCTACAGAGTTACTTGTCCAGAGTCACTTGAAATCTTTCCTTGGGATCGAAGTGTCTCGATCTGATAAAGGAATCTTTCTGTCTCAAAGAAAATATGCCTTAAATTTGTTACTAGAAACTGGTATGTCAGCATGTCAACCAGCTGATACACTAGTGGAGGAAGGATTGAAGTTATGTGTAGAGTCTAATCAGGTACCAGTTGATAAAGGGAGATATAAGAGACTCGTAGGAAGATTGATGTATTTAGCTCACACAAGGCCGGACCTTGCCTATGCTTTGGGTATTATCAACCAGTTTATGCATAATCCTGGAGAGCAACATATGAATGTAGTTATGCGCATTTTGAGGTATCTGAAGTCTGCTCCTGGAAAGGGAATTTTATTCACTAAAAATGTAGATTGTCAAAGCGTGGATGCATATACTGATGCTGACTGGTCTGGAGCAATAGATGATAGGCGATCTACTTCTAGATATTTTACCTTTGTAGGTGGTAACCTCATTACATGGAGAAGCAAAAAACAAAATGTTGGTGTACGTTCAAGTGCAGAGGCTGAATTTAGAGGTTTGGCACTTGGAGTATGTGAAGTATTGTGGCTAAGACTTCTCTTGTGTGATTTGGGCTATCCGCCTAGGCAACCGATTCACCTATATTGTAACAATAAAGCAGCATGTGATATTGCTCAAAATCCAGTTCACCATGATCGTACAAAGCATGTGGAGATAGACAGATTCTTTATTAAGGAGAGGTTGGATGAGAAAATTGTGGAGTTGCCTGAGATTCGATCAAAGGATCAATTGGCCGATATCCTCACCAAAGCAGTTTCAAGTCGAGTGTTCTCAAAGTTTTTGGGCAAGTTGGGCATGTTTGATATCTATGCACCAACTTGAGGGGGAGTGTTGAGATATTGGGTTAATGGTCAACGATTCTTGTAATTATCTCTTGTGATTCTCGCCTATTTTTAGAGATATATGTTAGAGATATAGCTTGATTGTAGGCTTGATTGTAAGCTTCATTATAGGATCTATACTGGTACATCACTATATATGTAGTTGTACAGATTATTGAATACATGAATGAAAAAACCATTCTTCTCAAAAGTCTGATTTTCAAGTTTATGTTGTATCTAAAACATAAGCTTTTTATTCTAAATAGTAAATTACTAGATTAACATTCTAAATAGTAAACCCCAAAATAGTCAAAGTTACTAGATTAACATTCTAAATAGTAAATTCCAATTCGCCCCTCTAATAGACCTAAAAGCTATGAAATTCAAATCCTTCAAATAAGATATCAGTTTTTATTTATAAAACTCAAGTCCCTTTCATATCCATAATGTGTCCTTCACGTACCCATCACATTTAAGGCCTTTTTGTTTGCACCAAATTATGTAGGAACTCATGGTTAAATAAGCTCCACCAAAGGATTATTAAAGATGTGAGGGGTGAAAGACACAATGGTAGGGGTAAATGATATAGGTAGTGATATAGATGTGACCTTGACTTTACTAGGATTTACATGATCGGGGTGATTTTCCATCGTCCTTGATTCAGTTACCATTAAATGGAGGTTATTTGATGGTCTGTTTTGCATATTCACCTTTGGTCTTCCTTTTTAACTACTTATGATATGAGTTTCCATGTATTTTATGCAAACAAATAAGGTCTTAACACAAATTCAAAGTCTAGAGTCTAGAGTCTAGAGTGACAAATTCACTAAAATGACCAAACAAAGAGAATCACAATCACCAAGTAAATAAACACCATTAAAAGTGACTTCATTACTTCCCAACTGCGCGGCCATAAGTATAACATATCCACTTGAATTGTGGGTAGTTTCATAAATATAAAATAAAATGTAAGACAACATTCTGAGCAGCAGAACAATAAAGCTTGAGTTTGAAAAAAGTTCACAGTGAGAGCACCAATTAAGAATTCAAACAGCTATAAATGAAGTCCTCCCCATCAGTGGGATGTCCTCAAATTTTATTCAAATAAAAGTCAGTTACATGTTCAATCAAATGTTGGGTCCAAGTCCTATTTTTTGATAAATTTTGGGTCATCCCATTCAAGACGTAGGCTCTCATTTTGAGCAATTTAGATTTTCAATATGTGGGCCTGTGCTCTCAAAACCAGAATCTAATTATGGAATAGAGGACATACCTAGGCCTGTCAATGGGGGCCGGGCCGGGCCTGGGCCTGGGTTGTCCAATCCGGTCCTGAAAATAGGACGGGCCTGCTAGGTGTTGCCCAATCCCGGCCTTAAATTGAACGGGCCTACATCAAATCTCGTCCCGTACGGGCGCGGGCTGGGATAGGTCTGGGCCTGGGCTTTGCCCGATCCTGAACATAAGCAAAATATTTTCTAATTATTCCTATTATCACCAAACATCTAATGTGAACCGGACTTTAAACCCTCCTCCTTTTTTCCGGGCTTAGGACCGACAATGCAATGCAACAACTATAAGCAACATGGCGGAGTTAAAAACTTTTTTTTTTTTTTTTTTTGCCGGTGACAGTAGAAAATCAATAGAAATGAATGAGTATCCTATAGACTATATGAGTCAAGTAATGTAGGAACAGTTATAACCTTTTTTTTGTTTTTTGCGGTGAAAGTAGAAAATCAGAAAATCAATAAAATGAATGGGAATGAGTGTCCTATATGGATCAAGTAATGTAAAAAAGAAATCAATTGACTTTGTAGCGGGCCGGGCTAGGCTTCAACGGGCTGGGTTATTTCTACCCAATCCCAGTCCCATTTTGGGCTGGCTTTAAAATGTATTGTCCAAGCCCAGCCCACTGGACTCAAGCTTTTTTAAAAGCCCTATATTTTCGGGCTTGGGACGGGTCGGGCCGGGCTTTCTACTCTTCTCAACGCGTCCCATTGACAGGCCTAGACATACATTAAAATTTCTTGCAATCCACGGGCGTTGGGCATAAGCAGGGCTGCACAAAAAGTCCGGTATCACTGCAAAACCGAATCGAACCGACCGAATCGGGCAGTTTATATTGGTTTATAGTTGATCAGTTCAGTTAACGGTTTGGATATCATAAAAACCGCTTAAACCAAATCGTCTGTGTACATTAACTTAAATATTGCTTTTTTACTGTTTTAGCCTTACAGTTTTGTTCACTACTTTCATAGTTACATTCAACAACTCATTCTTACATGACCTTAATACTGCCTCTGTGCCTCATAGTTGATCGGTTTTGTGTCAGTTTTTTCCCCGCTCTATTTTTAGCTTTTGAGATTTTCTTTTCTTAGCTGGATGGTAGAATTTCTATTATATAATATGTTTGTGTGCTTGTGCTTAGTCCAAACTCTCTTTTTGGAGTAGAATTATTTTTTATATGGATAATTGGAATGTTGGATTTTTATGTTTGCACTAAACATTAGAATAAATGCAAAGGATGGGGTCTCATCATTTTGAAATTTTCAAAGTCTAATTTAAAAAAAAAAAAAAAAAAACAAAAACAACGGTTTAACCAACCGAACCAGACCGAACCATTTGATTCAGTTCGGTTCGGTTTAAGTCCTCTCCATCGGTTGGATCGGATCCGTTAATTAAAAAACTGACAGGTTCGGTTTGGTTATTAGTTTTAGTGTTAAACCGATCCGAACCACGCACATGCAGCCCTAAGCATAAGGGCATATATAGGACAAATACAACCTTCAGAAAGAAAGAGGGAAGGAGAAATCAATTGCAAAACTGAAAACAACAAACATTGTTAATTGGGCCTGTATGCATAACAATTAACAACCCCATCAACTAAAAATAAATAACAAAAGCATAGGAGGCAAGAACTAGATTCCCCATTCAATACACACCGGACCCTAGAAAGAACGATCATGATCACTAGTGGCGGACCCAGGATCTTTAATTATTTGGGTGGGGCGGACAATGGTCAATTAAAAATTGAAAAAGGTCAAAATCAACGCCAACTACCGATAATATCCACTTATTTCATGGTTTAAAGACATTGCTTTTGATTTTGATTTTATTTTTTGGGCAAACTAAGTATAAAGAACTCGTATCTTGTTACTAACCCTCAATTCATGCATAAGACTTTTTCACTACAACAGTCATTTTCTCAAAAAAATTAGCCTTTTATTCAAATCAATGGGACTATACTACAATAATAATAAAGAGACTATAGAGAACTCCAAAGAGTTAAAATCATTATCATACCAAAAATAATACATCTTTCATTGTTTCCTTAAGCTCCTAAGAGTTCCGCTATGATATGAATTCAAATCAGACCAAAATAATCATAAACATTATATTGTGATTCAAGAAAATCTAAGAAGAAATCAAAATAAAAATAACTAAAATTCAAGACCCAACAATAATTCAAACAAAATCCAAAGCATGATGTTTTGGGAAAATTTTGGAGTATTAGGTGATTGTCATTGAGGAAAAAAATAGCAAAACATAAACTACATAGAGCAAAAAAGGCAAAACAAAAAAATAACATATAAATCATAAATCGAACTCCATCAACACAAACATCATATTAGGAAAAACTAAAAGAAGAAAAATACCAGTAACAATATACAAACCAAATACCCTAATAACAAGAATGAACTATATAACCAAAATACAACAAAATTGCCAAAACGATCAAGTTGCATATGAATTGTTTCAACATTATATGTAGTGCGAGTTTGTATGAGATAACAACTTTCTCTATGTGTAGGAAGAGTGACACACATTTTCAAGAAAAATATACAAATCAAATAATTCAATCCATCGAAGCTATTTGCATGAAGGCATTTTGGCCATATCTATTTGATTCAAAAGTAGAAAATCTCATAGTTGACCCTTATGCTATGCTATTGTGTAGAAGTCGAACTGCCTAAACTTGAGGTGGAAGAAGGAGAACGATTCAGTGAAGATTTCCAAGGTTTTGTAGGTTTCATTCAGGAGATCTTTGAGACCGAGAGCAGAAAATTATTAGGGTTTTTTGAGACTTGAGGTAGGGCAAAGACTTCACTAGAATGGGGCATGGGCCAACTTTTCACCGTTTTTGGATCAAACTTGGGGCGACATGGGGCGGTTGCCCCAAGTCTGATTAATGTAGGTCCGCCACTGGCCCACTAAGTCAACGGTCGTGATAACTCATTTTCAATCCTAGGGGCACGTTTGGCAACAATCCTCGCTAGGGAGAGGAATCCTTTCTTTGGAGAATTTCTTTGATAAGCTAGAAACAAGTTATACTCAAGGAGGATTTTCGAAGGCAGTTCCAAGTTTGGTAGCCAAGAGGAATCCTACCATCTACATTATGTTGGGTCCAATGGTTGGAACTTTTTTGGCAAATTTCTAATAATCTATGACAAATTAAGGGTTGGGCTTTCATCCCATAACTAATTTGATCTCTCTAAAGAATTTGAACGGCTCGAATCTTCCAAATGGCCTCACATAAATAAAAAATAAATATTTTAATTTGAAATTTCTTTTCCACGTATCTCAAGATTTATAATGGATCAATGGCTGAAATTTGACAGCCTGGCCGTGCTTTTTCTTCTTAAGATGATGTATGGTATGGATCATGACTTGGGGGCCCACATAAACCCGAAAACTAAAAAACTCAGACTATCAAAAATCCCTTATTTATTACTGTAGTAAATCAATGGTCAATAGTTTTTTGCCATTTTCTCATCATCCATCTTTAGTCATGTTGCTAGATTTGACTGGCCAGACGTTTGAGGCCTTTTAGAGCAATTGAATGGTTCAGATTCAGCATAAGGGGCCCACAAAATTCCAGATCTCGTGATCCATCGGTTTGATTTCTTTGTTAGTATCTCAAGATATATGAAAAATCAACGGTTGGTTTTTGACATACGAGCTGTTTTGAGGATTCTAAAGATGATGAATGGTTGGGATCATGAGTGTGGGACCCATAAAAACAAAAATCACAAAAAAGAAAAGTTAACCTTAAAACTACCGTCCAGTTACTATAGCTCTGCAAATGCACGTGCGCGCAACTTTCTCCTTTCCGACAGCCGGGGGGGTGTGTGTTTGATCCTAAATATATTCAGACGTATGGAACAGAGGACTCCTTCAAGGCTTTTTCCTCTTTGTTCCAAATTTGGGTTTTCTATGGAAGCGAGGCAAACTGCTAAAAATCCTCACCATGGACGTTTGCCAAACGTGCCCCAGGTGGGGGCTAATAGTAATTCATTGAGAGCAAGAGATGGTGGGGCCCACCACCAAGCTGTACAATCCGACCATACCTAAAGTTGCAACCATCTAAATTAAGGGTGTGATATCACTAAGGGCCGGATTGGATAGGCAAAAAGTAGAGTAGAGTGAAGTTAAATGGGCCTAATAGATGAAGTAATGTTGTGAGCCACAAGTACTCCATTTCACTTCAACTCTAAATACTTCCATTTTCTTGAGTAAAAGTTGATTTTACTCCAAACCTTAACTTCAAAATAAGCATCCAAATGGAGTGAAGTGAAGTACACTACTTTAACTTCAACCTACTTCTCTTCACTCCACTCCACATGTGAAATCCACTTCATTTTATTCCACTTCTTATTTATCCAGACGGGCCCTCAAGGATGCAACTTGGCTCGGACCAAACTTTTTTACGATGGTCAAGTGGTGCTTAAACTTACTTAGTTGGGCTTGATTGCTATTGAAGTCTATATTCGACTTCGATTCATTTTTTACAATCAAGTCTTGCCCCCACTGGACTTGCTTTTTAGCAAAGCTAAAGTTAGTTTAAGCTCGGCTTAGACAGACTCAAGTGATGTTTGAAACAAAGTTGTTTCAATTAACTGTTCAAGAAAGAAAGGGTCTCCGATTCCTAAACCCAAGTCCACCTTATTATAGTCTGGGTATCCGGTCAGTCAGGCTCATCAGATAGGCCAAATGCACGGTTATTGGGTTCTGACCCGGTCTGTATTTGGGCTGGACTTTGATCCACTAACAACCCTACTCAACTGTGGTATCAAAATCTTGCAGAGTATTTTATAAATGATGCGGTGCTCTTCAATGGAGTTTATGTGATTAACTTATCAAATCATAGTTGTAATTTGCAAGATATATACAATCCAATGGTGAATCTTACTTTGATAAAACGGGTATGTACCTAGGCATGTCTTCATTCACATGACGGCTTAGATTGAGCAAAGTGGCCCCACAGTGGAGATCTGTTGAGGTTCGCTGAACTTGGTGGTCCTTGTACACTAGACCATTATCTCAAAAAATCTATCTAAATGAATGGTTTTTTCATTACAAGAATCTTCCATATTTTAGCCACAGCGAAAGAAGAAGAAGAAGAAGAAGAATTATATATATAAATAACGTTGGATCCTGAACATGAGATAGCTCGAGTGGTTACCAGTGTCCTTTCTCACCCACAATGGAATTGACCCTCGGCACTAAAGAGCATGGTCACGAGCGTACTCAGCGGAGGATAGAGGCAAAACATACTTGGGTCCTGGGGGAAGACAAAGGTGGAGCATTCAAGAGAGCAGGCAATGCATGTAGGACCTCAGGGAGATGACTCTTGGGTTAGGATAGTTTAGTAACTAATGTTAGACCGAAGGAAGAAATGATAACTCAACCTGAACATAGCAAATGATGGGCCATCACAATGACTTACCGGGAGGTTTGATTTTTCACAGTTGTTTTCTGCATCTGCAATTTGGACGACCCTTTCCAAAGACAATGATGCAAATGGCTCGAAATTCATAGCTGCCATCTTCATCACAGTTCTCTATTACCTGTGGAAGGCCAGAAACTATGCAATTTTTTAAGACCGCATGCCTACCTTTCATTCCATCCAAGCTCACCTATCTGAAGCAATCTCGTTCTCCTTGAAGCTGATTTTGAAGCCTTTTGCCAGCAACCAACTAAATCTCTTTGCCTCCATGCAAATCTCCATCAATTCCTGAGCTTGGCATCACTCTTTGTGTTCGTATAATGGATCTCCTCTGTATTTCTTCCCTGCGTTTCTCCCCTCTCCTCCTCTCATCTGCCTTTTTTCCCAGCGATTCTCCTCGCTGACCCTTTCTCACTTCTTGCTTTTCTTTCTTTATGTTTCTGTCTGTTGTGGGGTCAATTATTGGACCCATTTATCTTCTCTTTTTCTTTTTTTTTGTTTCATACAAATTACCCTGACAAAAAAACTCCATCGTTCAAGGATTCAAAAAAAAAAGTGGGGTGGACCTTTAGTGCTCTGAACCTCGGGAACCTCCTCTTGGCCGTCTCGATCTCGCTTCGAAAATGCGGTTCAGGGTTTTCGGAGCAGATCCGTCCACGCCATTGACGGCTCCAAGAATTCAAGTCAATGGGGTCGACAAAAGACTTATCTTCCGCAAATCGAATACGTTTATTTTCCCCTTTATCAACATCTGCCATCTACTTTCGATAATTAGCCAAATATAATATAAAATTATCAAATAATCTATTTCCGATAATCCAACAAAATTAATATTGAATTCTCAAAAAAAAAAAAATTAATACATTGTTATTATTAGTTCTTAATCTAAAAAGAAAATCCAAATACATAAAGTCCTACAGCTTCTCTCAATAGGTTTTCATATATTGAAATCATTGCATAATAACTTCATTATCAACACTGGCAACCACATTTTTTTTAATATATATGACCACATAGTCATTCATCCATTGATCTCATATTCGATTACGCAACTTGCTATTTACGTATTTCATTGCTAAAAATGCTCTTTCTACCGTTGCAGACTTGCAGTTGCTACTGGTAAAATCAAAGCCAATTTTAAAAGCAAATAAACCAATTGGCATACAAAATCCTTCTTTTTCTCCACTAATTTTCTAGCAATGTCACAAATTCCTTTAAGTTCTAAAAACTCGTTGCTAGAGTGCGGGCCCAATAATTTTTTTTTATATTTTAGTAGACAGTTGGCCCATTAACTTAGGCGGTAGGAATTTTATAGTGACTTTTGTTCACTACCACAGCAACAAATTAAATGTATAAAGTTAGCTAATGTGGGGGTGAAACTCTTAAATTAGGTGGGGTCAAACTCAAAAAATTATGTGGGGTCAAACTCAAAATTCCAATTCATGAGAAAAAAAAGTTACTTTTAAATATTCTTTCATATCTCAGTGAGATCACTGTGACAACGCCCATGGTCCACGCAGCGTGGTTCAACTATTCTCGGAGTGCAATTCAACCATCCGTGGAGCCTCGTTTGACTGAATATAGAGCAAACTGTGCAGAATCATCTAATCAATGCATGTGTTTGGTTGATGTAAAAGGAAACAAAGAATCATTTTTTTATAAAGCCCATATGAATTAGAATTAATGAATTCTTTTTTACATTTTTAAATGTAGACGGTAAAAGAGGTGTGGTAAAGGCATCATGGTGAGTCAATAATAGAAATGTGAACATGAATAGGTTTTCTCGTCTTTTTTGCTCATCAAAGTATATGGCTAATTTTCTCTGGAGATAAAATGCAAAGAATATCATCCATGGTACAAAACTATTACCATGCAAGGCCGGCTCTAGCATAAGGCCAATAAAGCCATTGCTTTGGGCCCCAAAAAATAATGCCCAAAAAAAGGCCCCATAATAGCAGGTGGCATCTTTTGAAATTACAAAAAATCAAACTTATCAACTGTCATCCCATTTTTTTCTCCCCAAAATATAAAGCCCCTAATAACTCTGTCTTCTCAAGAAGATAAGACCAAGATTTTTATAAGGCCTTAAAGTGTCATTTATGGCCTATTATATTTCCAAATCTACCCCTTATATTACAATTGCTAGGAGTCCAATTGATTTTAGCACACCATTATATTTCTAGCAGTCTATAAAATCTCAACCATACATTCAGTCATGAATTTTCTTTACAAGTTTTTCTCATTATTTTTGTGCATCTTATTTCAATAGGGGCTCATTCAGATTTGATCCATGATGTGGTTGTAATAGATCCATAGCGCCCTAATAATAGATCTTAAAATTTAAGATAAACAATGGGCCCCCGCCGGAATTTATTCACTTGCCCATAGTGCATATGAGGACTGTGCATCTGGAACATCCAATACATGAAGCACAACTCTGAAGTCCACCTTGGATAGTCCTGACTCATGGTGCGTATGCGCACCATGCGCATGTGAAAATGCTTCGAGCTCCACCAGTGGCAGATTCAAGATGTTTTTTTTAGCAAAATAGGCAGTTGGATTTTGTGACCCAAAATTTCCATGAGTTTTGGGGATGGGACCAAAGTTTTCATGTGGGTTTTGGAGGTGGACTTAAGATAGATTAGCAAAACTTGGATATAAAAACTTAATTAGTAACTTTGCATCACAAAAACGAAAGAAAAATAAATTTAAAAAAATATTTATAATAATAATAAAATATAGAAAATGCCTCATTTAGGATTATCGCTTTAGGCCTCGAATTGTCTCGAGTCGGCCCTGTTACCATGAAGACAACATGCATAATATCATCCATAGTACAAATTTGAACTGTGGATAATTCTCTTTTTTCTCCTTATTAAAATAGATTCCAAGTGAAAAGATATAATTTTGACTCTCAAGTAGTTCTTTTTGTCAACTTTTTTTGTTTTTTTTTGCTAACAGAGGGTTCTCAACTCTTTGGACTGAACTAATCACTCCGGACCCAGAGAGAAGTCGGTTAAAACCCCTGTGACCCCTAGGTGATAGTACAAATAGACCCAACCTTCGGTTCCTGAAGGGGGAGAAACCGGAGTCGATTCCAAAACCTCTAACTCCAAAAGAGAGAGGAACCGTGGTCCTGACCACTCGGCCAACCTCTTGGGTTGTCATAGTTACATAGTTGGCTTATCTTAGCTATATATTTAGTAATTGTCATAGTTACATAGTTGGCCACATATGCGAAATAGTTAGCCATGTATAAAAAATAAATAAATGAAATTCAATTGGTTAATTCAACAGCTCACCATCACCTTAGACAAAATAGTAAGGAGTTCAATGAATAGAATGTTTTTTAGGTCAATAGTGAGATACCTTGGAAACATCCAGAGATCGATCCCTAATTATACTGGTGATGGTTGTGAGACTTTTAGGCAGATGTGTATCTATCCAAGAGTGAACACCATAGCCAAAAAAAAAAAAAAAGACCGATCCTTTGACAAGGTATATCTAAAGGGACCCACTTCATGTTGCGTAATCAAGTGTCCATTCATTATAAATTATTTTATTATTTTCCTTACCTATAAATGATTTTATTATTTACTCGACTTTATTAAATACAATTGAAAAAAATAAAATAATAGCTAAAAATAAATGATAAATATATTTTTCTTCCCACATGGTATCAGAGCAAGTTTTTATCACCATTAAAAATCTACTCTAACACCATGAAGAAGTTTTACTATACCTATCATTTCACCTAGGTTATTTATTCTTTTCTATTTATAACCCAATGAGATTTGTTGCTTCTAATCGATGTGGGAAAGTTGAAACAGCCAAACCAAACCACCAATATAGAAATTAAAGGACCCAAACACAAGATTTGATATGGGTCTAACATTTGAAACCCTTTCTGGTTCTAGTCTTGCTATGGATTTTATAGTTCATGCACCAAACCAAATGTCCGATGCTATTTTATATGTATAAAAATATTAAATTAGTAATACTAGTATTTGTGCCCGGAGTGAGTCAGGGTTGAGGCCCTATATATAATGTTCAGACCTAGGTTTAGACATTTAACTCAAGTTTAGATGTGAATACAAGTTCTGTAAATTGGAGTCCAATTAGATAAGGGTCTCCTCTCTTTTTTGTTGAATTGGTAACTTCTATTAGTAAATTTACAATTGGATCTTTGTATAATATATATGGACCTCACCTAAACCCTATTCTTTAGTTGATCCTTTCATAGTTTATTCAATTAGTTAAACACACAACTTCTTTTAAAAATGTATTTGCCGAGGACCTTCCCTGACAGCGGCACTGAGGTGCATAAAGATTTGGTGACGGACGTTGGTTGGACTTTGCTCTAGCTCTCTCTGCTTTTTATCTTAATTTGATGCTCACTTTTATTTCATTCCATTCCTCCCTACAAACAACCATGCTCTACACTACATTAAGGGTTTGCAACTAATAACGAAAGACCTAAGGACTTAAAACGAAGAAGAAAAAAGAAAATAATAATGGTGTTGATGATGAGATGATGATATGAATATATTTTTCATTCTTTTTACCTTTTTTTATGCTTGATAACAGTTTTGATTTGTGAGTTTTATACCAGGAGGTCTGAAAACTGGATGTCATTTATTATATACTAAGAATGATTTCTTCATCTTTTCCACCTATCCAAATAGATTTATGGGAAAGTGGGTAATTTAGGGTGGATAAAACAGGAAAATTGTACACATTAGAAATTTGATTTGTGGATAATTTTCGTTTCTCCACAACCATATACAAAACCTTTACTACCTTTCTTTAAAGAATTTTCTTAAAGCAAACAAGTTATTTGGAATTACAAGGAGACAAAACCAGCAAACTTGTCAAGTGTTCTAAAAGGCAAAATCTTGTCATCATTTGCACATTTATTATAATTATTTTATTCTTTTCTAGAAGCATTAATGTTTTCATTATTTGGAAGATTATATTTAAAAATTAATTGAAATAAAACTAAAAATAAATAATAAATATATTAATATCCCTTTATGGTATCAGAGCCATTATTTATATAATTAAATAATAGCTCTAACACCATTAAAGAAATTTTAATATACTTATCATTTTGTTTTATCATGTAGCTCCCTTCTATTTATAATGCATTAAAACTTGTTGCTACTAATCCATGTGGGACAGCAAGAACCCAATAACCTCACAAGCAAAGTGACAGATTAGAGAGGGAGAAATAAAAAAAGCAGTTGCCCCAAGCAAGTGATCAACACTTGCAACATCTTTTTGCGTGAACCCTCCTTGCTATTTATAAAAAAAAAAAAAAAGTGAACCCTCCTAACCACATGGTTGATGGATTTCTTTTTATTCTGTCACTAAATTCTCTTTTGAGGTATTAGAGGTTTAAACCTAACTCAATTACTCAAATGAGGTCAAATTGAGTCAGCTGGGCTAGACTCTAGAGTGGCTCAATGGGTCAACTCAGATGGTGGAATGATTGATGAAACATTATATCAATTGTTATTAGGGCTGATTTGTTTCATGTAATTGGTTTCCTTGGAATCCTAGGACCTGTATTTCTAAAAGTTATCGCAAGCACAAGCCCAAGTCCAACACAGGCCGTAAAAGTCATGACCAAGCCCACCAATTGAGTCATTTGTGCCAAGCCGAACTCAGCTTTTTAGGAGTTGTACGATCTTTTTAGTAATTTTTTAGACAAAATATATGCATTCTCGTTCGGGTCGAGCAGGCCAATGCTTTGGGCTTTTCTATCTCTCAATCCAAGCCTGCCCAATTATGAAATGGGGCTAAACTATATATCCAGGGCCAAAAGAAAGCAGACTGGGCCTGGATCAGGCCCATCATGAGTACCCCCACCAAGCACAAAAGTTATCTTGGCTGGTTGATGTTTGTAGGAATCATCTTCAAAAATAACATTTGCTGAACAATACATCACTTTTTTTTTTTTTAATACTCCAATGTTTGACATTATTAATAGAAAAATTAGCCAAACTTATAGCTAGATCCAAACCATCTATTATGTGGTCCCAATTAAGACCATATATGAACGAATCTGTTAATATTGACTTAAGCACATATAAAGGTACGGTAGAGATACGAAAGATCATGATCAATGGACAAGTTGCAGATATTAGTTTATGCACGTTCAAAATAAAAATGAATATCAACAACACACACTTTCTCTACAAGAAGAGAAGATTAGAATCATCTAATCAATGCATGTGTTTGGTTAATGTAAAAAGAAAAAAATAATCTTTTTATAAAGCCCAAAGGAATTAGAATTAATGGATTTTTTTTTTTTTACTTTTTTAAATGTGAACGGTAAAAGAGGTGTGGTAAAGGCATCATGGTCAGTCAATAATAGAAATCTGAACATGAATAGCTTTTCTCATCTTTTCTGCTCATAAAAAAAATATGGGTAATTTTCTGTGGAGAAAACATGCAAAGAATATCATCCATAGTACAAATTTGAATTATGAAAAGTTTTCTCTTTTTTCTCCTTATTAAAATAGATTTCAAGTGAAAATGTATAATTTTGACTCTCAAACAATTCTTTTTATTGACTTGTCCGAGCTATATCTTTAATATGTGTCCATAATTGTCATAGTTACATAGTTGGCCATATATGCGAAATAGTTAGCCATGTGTTAAAAATAAATAAATGAGATTCAATTGGTTAATTCAATGGCTTACCATCATCACCTTAGACAAAATAACACTTGACCCTACAAGGAATTCAGTGAATAGAACTATTTTTTAGGTCAATAGTGAAACACCTAGAAACATCTGGGGATCGATCCCCGGCTGTATTAGTGATGTTTGTGACACTTAATGGCGTGTTTGGATGAGTGGTGAAGTGAAGTGAGGTGAGGTAAAGCCTCCATTATCCAGACAAGAAAGGACAATGGGTCATATTAAAAGTACATAATTTCAAAATTCTTTCTATCTTTTTTATAAAAAAAAGTAAGAAAAGCAACCTCTTTTCTACATTAAAAGAAAAAAAACTTCACTTTTCTATACTAAAGGTAAAAAAGATTTCATACCAAACGACTAAAAATAAAATATCATCATAAACCCTTATATTTTATTTTCTCTTGATTTGATGCTTCACCTCACTTTACTTCAATTTCCCGTACATCCAAATGATTTGTAAAAGTGAACACCATAGCCAAAAAAAAGGACTGGTCCTTTGAAAAAAAATAATAATAATATTGATATCAAAAGGGATCGCTGTGTCATCAAGTGTCCATTCATTATAAATTATATTATTCTTTTCTTGACGTATGAATGATTTTGTTATTTACTAGTATTAATTGGAAAAAAATGAAATAAAAATAATAATAATAAATATATTTATGATCCAATATGGTATCAGAGCAGGTTTTTATCACCATTATAAAATCCACTCTAATCCCATATAGGAGCTTTAATATACCTACCATTTCACCTAGATTATCTATTCTTTTCTATTTATAATCCAATTAGATTTGATGCTTTTGATCGATGTGGGATAGTAGAAACAGCCAAACCAAACCACCAATACCGAAATTAAAGGACCCAAAGAAAAATTTTGATATGGGTCTAACATTTGAAACACTTTCTAGTTCTAGTCTGGGTATGATTCCATAGTTCATGCACCAAACCAAATATCCGATGCTTCTATATATGAATCAAAATATTAAATTAGTAATGCTAGTATTTGTGCCCGGAGTGAGCTTGGGTTGAGGCCCTATGTATCATGTTCAGACCTAGGTTTAGACATTTAACTTAAGTTAAGATGTGGATACAAGTTCTATAAACTGGAGTCTAATCAGGTAAGGGTCTCCTATTAGTAATTTACATTTGGATCTTAGTATAATATGGACCTCACCTAAACCCTACTCTTTAGTTGATCCCTTGGTGTCTTATTCAATCAGTTAAACAACCAACTTCTTTCAAAAATGTATTTGCCAAGAACCTTTGCTAACAGCAACAGTGTGGTGAGAACTGCCGCCATCACTTGGCTGCCCAGAGTTCGAACCATGAGTATGCCAGCGCTTTCCACTTATGTGGGCTTTCTTCCTGCTTGTACGAGCTTCTTTTCCACTTGTGTGGGCATTCTTCCCGCTTGTGGAGTCTCTCTTTCCGTGTAAGTACGGGCTCTCCCTTGGATCCCAACCCCCTTAGTTGGGTTAAAAAAACAACAACAACAGTGTGGTTGGTTGGACTTTGCTCTGGCTCGCAGAAAATACTAAATGTTCTATGGACCACTCTAAAGAGTGATGCTGATCAAATGGTTTGAATTTCATGACATTTTAATCTTATGAAGGACTTTGCTCAGGTCCCTCCTTTTTATCTTGATTTTGACACTCAGCTTTATTTTATTATACTCCTCTCTACAAGCAGACATCCCCACAAGATAAGCAAATAATAATAATAATAATAATAATAAAAATACTAATAGGAGACATTTCCAAAGAAAAGGCCTAAAAGATCCCTATACCTCCAAAAACAGTCATCAAACACATATAATGTCCAAAGAGACCACATACCGTAGACACTGCTGTTTTTTTTTAGACCAAATCGCCTTTAACTTGTTATTTCATGAGGGTATGAGTAATGTCTCGAGCTTGCGAGTTCAACTAATGACTTGAGGTCGTAAGTTTTCTTTTCGAACACGTAAGTCATGTCCCTTAGAAAATTTCAAATAAGGCTATATTGGATTCCCTTTTCAGATTTTTAAATCTTACAAACCCATATGAATGCCAATAAGTGTGGTTCTAAATGACAACATCTCTTAGATCATATAAGAAGTGAAAAATCCATTCCTTTACATTAAACTATTCAACAAACATAGAGAGTATCTTTAACCAATATTGTCATATAAATTATAGCTTACTTTAAAAAAAAAAATGCCCAACATGATGCAACTTAGACCATCTTATTTGGTGAAAGTTCAACTCTCGAACTTGAGGGCATACTCTCAAGCATTAACTCTTGAGCTCGCAACTAAATCATATTTAAGTTATTTTTGTATTCTAGGTCAAGAAAATTGATGAAAAATCCATATCTTTAAAACTAATTCTCATCAAATTGAAGGCCTACAGGGGAATAATAGAGAAGAGGAACATCAGCATAGACCTCAAAAGGAAGTGAAGGAAAAAAACTGCATGCTCAAAGACTGCAGGTACAATTCTAATCACTGCATGAACCTAATGGCGTGCTCGAGATATTACTCGCGAACTCACAAGAAAACAATTGATGGACAATTTGATACTTGCGAGCTCAATACATCACTTGCGAATTTACAAGAAAACAGTTGAAGAGCAAATTGATTTCAGAAAAAGAGAGCTATATCAAATATGGGACAGGATTGATTTGGGCAGTATGTGTATTTGAGAACCAATTTCAATATATATGGATATTTGAGGACTCTTTCATAAAGAACCCTAATAATAATAATAATAATGAAAAAAAATTAAGGACTCAAAATGAAGATGAAAAAAGAAAATAATGATGATGATAATGATAATATATAAGTCTATTTCTTCTTCATTTTACCTTTTTTTAGGGGTTTTTACTGGAAAAAACACTTTATTTGGTCATTATACCGAAAATGGAACATTTGGCAAACATGTACCAAACAGGGAATCCGTATAAAATTGATATTTTTTTTTAACCATTTTTTTGGGTGGTCGAATTCGACCTTCATTTTCAGCGTTGGAGGTCGAATTCAACCATATGGTGTAGACTTCCCATCCGTCTACTAAAAACAATACGACCCAATCGACCTTTAGTTACAACGTTTAAGGTCGAATTCTACCATATGGTGTAAACTTTTATTCCGTCGGCTAAAAACACTACGTCTTAATCGACCTATATGTCTAAGCACCAATGTCGCATTCGACCCTGACTTGTCTACTTACCCCTATTCAAAACCCTGACTCATGCACATTTTGGGTCGGATGCGACCTTCAGGGATCACTTACCAGGTCGAATTTGACGCTAGGAACTAAAAAAGTATTAGGGCCTCTTTTTTCTCAACGTCAAATTTGACCTGCTCTTTTGTCCTTTTAGGTCGAATTCGACACTGGGAGGAAATCAATAAAAAAAAAAATACATCCATACTAAAACAATATTCTGAAACACAATGTTAAATCCACTCATAGAGAATTACATTAACAAGAAAGATGAGAATTACATCCATTCATGAAGAATTGCATTAACATAAAAGCTGAGAATTACATCCATTAATAGAGAATTGCATTAACAAAAAAAGCCGAGAATTACATCCATTCATGGAGAATACATTAACAAAATATTTGCAATTTAGCAATGCCCCTCATTTTCATATCCCAAGTACACCCAATGCCTCTGCTAACAAAAGATGGACTTCATTATGACTCTAATTTTGAGCTAGTGGATTTTTGCAGCTGCCCTTGTTGAGCCAACTACAAAATGAATGATAGCTTAAGTTAGTGGAAAATGTGAGCTCAATTTCACAAGTCCATACTAAAATTTTGTGAGCCAACCTTATACTGCCAATTCATGGTAAATGAGGTAAATGTGAGGTCAGTTTATAGCATTTTTAGAGCTTATTTAGTTTCCTGCGTTTTTTCACTTTTTTGTAAGAAATGCAAATGCATAAAACAATAAACTAGTGCTTGAATGCCCAAGGAAACTCACGAAAATATAAGAAAAGCAGCCTCTAAACCTTAGAATCCAAGACCAAAATAGAAAATAAATTCATTTAAAATTGATGAGATTTTGTGCCCTGCTCATATTCTTACTCATTCATTGTATATGTACCTTAGATCAAAGGGAAGATGCCCAAGGGAGGTGGAAACAGACAAAGACTGAGTTTTAACGCACTTTCCATCTTCTAAAATACGATTTATAAGGATATGGCAGGGAGGGATGACAGGATTTGATATATAATGAATTCTATCTCAGGGTCGAATTCGACCTCCAGCGCTGAAAATGAAGGTCGAATTCGACCACCCAAAAAAATGGTGAACAAAATTAGGAATCTTGTACGAATTTCCTATTAGGTACATGTTTGCCTAATGTCTCCTATTAGGTATAGTGACGACATAAATTATTTTTTTGGGTAAAAACCTCTTTTTTTCATTATTATTGATAACAGTTTTGATTTGTGGGTTTTATACCAAGAGAGCTGAATACTAATTGTCATAAATATATGATATATGTAATATTTAAGGAGAATTATTCAAGTATTATTTCAACAACAAAAAACAAAAAAAAGTATTCAAGTACTTAAGCTCAGTGGTTCCATTTTGGATTTTAGTACAGGTCTGGTTTAATAGGGACCAGTGCACTACGAAACTGACAAAACCCCAACCAGGGACGGACCAGGGTAGAGGTTGATTTATGTGGGTTTTTTTTATCATGAGCCATGAGTAATGAGTAATGACAGACATGGTGAGATGGCTTAGATTCATTGGATCTTTCATATCCTTGACCCTTCAAAAGAAACCCATATATTAATAAAGACATGGACAGGAGCCGTCCAAATTCGTATTACCGGTCAGTTTCCTCTGATGTGACTGTTGTCTCTCCTTGCGTCCTTTACTGGTAAAGTCACTCATTATTTTATCAACTCTAGTTTTCACATCTTCTGCTTACTGTGTCCCCCGGACATTGTGGATGTGCATTCCTCGACCCAACTCATGAACATGTGATGTAGAATGGAGATAGGCATTTGGCTGTCCATTATTCTTAAAAAAAAAAAAAAAAAAAAACAGAGAGAAGAATAATACATTCAGAATTTTATATTGATTTAACAATTACTTGCAGTTCGAATAAGTTGCAAATCTTTAATATATATGAAACAACAAGATTTGAGGCATTGAGATTATTTGAATCTATTTCTTTATTAGAATTCATAAAATTTATTTGTAGAATTTTAAAAAGTACAAGATATTTTGAAATTACGAATGTTTTTTTGTACTTGAGCTACAAACTCCATAAAAAATAAAAGGTCACAAATTCATAAAATTTCAAAAGACATTTTAGTTGGCTGAAATTTTGAAATGCTCGTGAACAAATTAAACAATTGTTAATGTTGGGAGACAAGATGTCACAGCATATAAAAGAAAACCCCAACAGGAAAAATTATTGTAAGAGATTTTAGAAAAGAAATAGACCCTACACAAATTAAGCCAATTATTGTCTGACACGATTCTTGTTATTTTATGTACAGAGCTATAATGCAATGCCGTTGCCATTGAAGCATGATCGAGCACTCATCGCGCGACCTTTTCAAAATCCAAGCCGGTCATCAGCCGTAGCTCCCTATGTAGTAATTAATATATTAATTATTATTTAAATATATAAAATGACCACGATTGGATTTAAATGTATTTGAAACGAGCGATGAATGTACTTCTCTTTTCGGATAGAGACGGAGGGAGCCCCTCATCTGTGAACAATCTCACAGTGAAAGTATTGAATAATGACTGATGTTTTGAAAAATGAAGAAAATGTCAAAGACGAGTGAGAGTCAAATCATATAAAAAGGTGAAGGCAAGATAAGACATTATTTATACTTTTTGGGATACCAAGAGGTAAAGTACAAGTACGAGGGAGTGCAGATTAAAAATCACTTTTTTATCACATAAGTGTATTACATTATATTTTACCACATTTTTTTATGGTAAAAATAAAGAGGTTTATAATTATATATTACATCATAACAGCATCTCCAACAGGTACTTCATTTCTCTATATGCATTTTTTAAAAATAAAAACTTATGTGATAAAGAATACATATGTAAATTTGGCATCTCACTTGGGTAACTCCAAGAGAGATGTCAAATTATTATTTTCTTCTTTTTTTATTTAATCCTCATTTGCTTTATTACATATATTTACTTATATTTAATGAGATTTGGTACGATTTAAATGTTAATAAAATAATAAATTATTAAAAAAAGAAAAAAATGCATAAATTGTACTTGAAACCCATTTTTCATTGAAAAGGTAAAATCAAATTAAATATAAGCTCAAATTAAGAATAAAACTCTCTCTCTCTCTCTCTCTCTCACACACACAAGCGCCCGCATATATATATATATATATAAGTTTACCTTATCTTGTTCATTCATGCCCTTTTTCTTTGGGGCATTATCAGTAGGGAGTTCGGAAGCATCACCAAAATATTGTGAATATTGGATAGAAAAATTGAAAAATTGAGAAAATTGAGAATCCATAGTTTGAATGAGGAAAAAAAGGACTTCAAACACTCCTTATTTATAAATATCACAGCTCCAAGAATTTCTCAAATTAACATAATCAAATTTTCAGAAGGTAAAAAAAAAAAAATTCCAACGACTAAAAATGGCAGGTGATCGTTAGAGGCTTAAAAAAAGTTCAACAAGTGAAAAGTCCAATGGCTCTTTCATGTCCTTCTTCCAATCATTATTTAATTCAAAAAAATAAAATGGCATGTCACTTTTCCCGTGTCATTTTTGGCATACCTAATGCAATGCCAAAATTCAACAAGGATATGGCTCTTCTCATGAAGCATGTGCAGAATGCTTTTTTTAGCTGTTGAATGCTTATGTGGCAAAATAAAATGCATGTTGGAGTTGCTCTAAGTTACTTCTCATCACTGTTTTTTTCACAGGTGAAATAAGTACAGCTAAATCATTTTTATGTGATGAAAACATTGATTTTTCAAGATTAAATATTCCTTTCTTTTTTTTGTGGGAATATACATTTTCATAAAAATCCAAGCATGGAAATGGAATAGCATATAAGTTATGTAAAAGAGAGACCCACCATTTATAGATTGCCCACTGCTGTCTGAAGTTTTTCTCTAAAATTATTTATGGAAAACTCCTTTGCAATCAAAGCTACTCGGCAGAGAGAAATTGTGATCACCTCGTCCCGGGAAAAACTCACGTTGACTCCAGTGCTTTACATGTTAGATCTTTGTAACACTTTGTTTTCAGATTTAATGTGGTGCAAACATGGTTTAAGTTGGGTTCCTGGTCTAATAAATTTATTCTGGGGTTTGTGATTGCCAGGTATGCTAATGAGGGTCGTTTCAACCAGTCAAAGCCAACAATTCAATCAGTTGGACCTATCATCAATTATTTAAATATTTTCTGAACATTATGGATAAGACGCTTAAACTGGACAGTAGAATCAGGTTATACCAAACCGCCTGCTTCCCTAGTTTGCCCGTGTTCAATTTTTCAAACATTGACTAGACTAATTCAAAGAGTGCTTAGCTCATTTTACTTTACTCTATTCAAACTGGAAAGATATATCTCTTTACTCTCAGCTTTATCCTTTACCATGTTAGTGGAAGACCAATTGAGTGAGCCAATTACTTGAGCAATTGTTGATCACCATCATCATCAACAACATACCCATTGGTGAATTGAACCATATAAAGCCTAGTTGTTTCTCATTCATATCTCAAATACATGAATTTGCAATGTGATCACTTTTTTCAGCTTTAACAGTCCGCTGACCCATACCCTTTAATATGAAAGCTATGTTTATGTCGTTTATGTCTTTATTATGGATAAATATGAAGACCCATTCACTTATCTCTTAGCCGGCCACCTTTTTTCCTGCACACGTTTTGCACATTCAAGCAGCCTCCTAAAACGACCATGTATCTATCTATATAATCACCCACAACATCTACTTCTTTTTACACAAGCAAGGAACATGAATAAGCATATCTTGTTCGGATTCTGGTCACTTGTTGCTTATTTCGCCGGAAACTTAGGCATTGCCAATGGTGGGATTGCATCCATACTCCCTGAATCCACGTTCAACTCCTTGTTGAAACATAGGAATGATGCTGGGTGCCCGGCCAAAGGCTTCTACACTTATCGCGCCTTCATCAACGCTGCAAATGCTTATCCGGCATTCGGCAACACCGGCGACCTGACTACTAGAAAGAGAGAGATTGCAGCATTTCTGGGCCAGACATCACATGAGACCACTGGTAAAGTCTACACAAATTTCATTGGTGTGGGTTGTAAAACTTAAGGTCATTTTGTGCCTCATAAACATATTTTTTTATCATTTTGTGTAATTAAAAATATATTTTTGTAATTTTATGCTTTTACTATCAAGCTCCATTTACTTGTGTCGTGCCCTGCGCTGTCTTATTCTCTTGATTTGATATTCAATGTTATACTTATTTTAGTCACGAAGATATAGGAGTGAGATTTTTTTCTGGCATGTGGGGGTGTTACTTTTTCACATGAAAGAGGAGAAGAAAAAAGAAGTGTACTTGATTTTCCGGCATGAAGAGTATTTCAGTTTCCTATTTAGAAGTAGGAAAGTAGAATTCCACTCCCATCGCAAGAAAACATTGATCTACATTACCATTTTACTAATGTCAGACTTGTGTGTGAAATTGGAACTTATAGGGGGGTGGGCAAGTGCACCTGATGGCCCATATGCATGGGGATACTGTTATGTGAAGGAGCAAGGGAATCCAGGTGCCTACTGCCAGGCCAGTGCAAAGTGGCCCTGTGCTCCAGGCAAAAAATACTATGGCAGAGGCCCCATTCAAATCTCCTGGTAAGACACAATCTTCATGAAATTAAATTCATCTTATTTTTCAAGTAACGAGAAAGTGAGTGGTGTTTCCACAACCCTGATCTTTTTGTCAGGAACTACAACTATGGCCAGGCCGGAAAGGCAATAGGCTTCGACGGCATAAACGATCCAGACATAGTGGCCCGCAACCCAACAATAGCCTTCAAGACAGCCCTTTGGTTCTGGATGACACCCCAGGCCCCGAAACCATCGAGCCACGATGTCATGACTGGAAAATGGAAACCGACGGCGGCGGACCGTGCAGCGGGGCGATTGCCGGGCTATGGCACGGTCACCAACATTGTCAATGGCGCCCTTGAATGTGGCAAGGGCTCAGATCCTAGAGTGAACGACCGGATTGGATTCTACAAGAGGTACTGCAACATATTCAAGGTCCCATATGGCCAGAACCTGGACTGCGCCAAACAGAGACCCTTTGGCTCCAGCTTGGCCCTCTCAGACTCAGAGGATGTTGAAGCTCTGGATCATCCCATGGAGGCTTGACTTTGTATTCTGAATTGCTACTATTACAACTGTAATGCTACTGATGGTACTAGTCAGCTCTGTAATGTTATATTAAATAAAGGGAGTCTTACGGACAAATGAATTGCTATTTTAGTTTCATGTACCAAGTAGTTGAACCACCATAGTTGGCCCACATGATCCATCATCATTATCTTCTTCTTCTTCTCACAATTAAATCCTCTCCAAATGTCTTATATGATATCTTAGCATATCTACTTGCAGGGCCGGACTCAATTGTTGTTAGCATGCTGGTGCGGTTGCCCCCATGTGATTCGAGAGACCCTTTAAATAAGGTCTTAAAAGATTCGATTTTATCATTTAATTTCTTTACTTGATCATATACCGCACCGCCCAAAAGAAAATTCACAGTCCGCCATTGTCTACTTGAATATATGTGTAGTCTCAAATGTCGACCAAATTAATTTCCTGGAAAAACTACCTAATCAATAAAAACCATAGGCAAATTGCTACTTCTAAACGTTACACATTCCTATCAATAAAAGAATTTATTTGCATCATAAATCGGCTTTGGTATTAAGAACTTATCAGTTTGCTAAACATATTATATTCATCTCCTAGGTATTGCTCTATTCCTCAGCTCCAAAATTTTATTTTATATCCTTTAAACTTGAAGTCCTAGGGATCAATATCTAGGTGTGTGTGATATACTAAATAGTATTTGTCCTTTATTGTAGCATTAGAGTACCATACTGCTATCTCTAATACTAAAACGCATGAGTAATTATTGAGAAATAAATTTAAGGGAATTTTTCAAGGAAGTATAAAACTTCTGCCTCATTTTAAAAAAAGTATATGAAGACTTGAATATTTCAAAAGAGTATAAAGATTTTTCGTATTTCTTTCAATCAAGTTCTATTTATAAGAAAATGACAAAAATACCCTTCTAACAGGTATTTTACCCTTTATGGTTTTGAAGGAGGCAGGAAGAAGAAAGGCAAACGTGTGTTTGGAGTGGAAAGATGGAGAAGAAAAGACAAAAGCCTATCATAAGGGTACTTTTGTCATTCTTCAAATTACTTTTATGGACCGGAGTTAATTGAAAGAATTACGGAAAACCTTGACACTCATTTGAAATATTAAAATCTTTATGTACATTTTTCAAAATGAGTAAAAAGTTTTATGCCTTTTTGAAAATTTCCCTAAATTTAAAGAAACCCATCTGCAATGATTTGGGCAGTGCAAGAATATAGTAAACTGCCATTTCTGAGGGCTAAATTGCATGAACATGAGCTGGAGTCTTTGTAATAAAATTTAGATGGAATTTACCATAGAATCCACAAAAACAAATTTCCCTTCATCAATGCCAGGTAATCTCATTCTTAATCACAGGTTCAACTGTCTAACAATAGGCCGACTGAAGTTCTATGGACAAAATCAATTTAAAAAAAAAGATTTTTTGCTAAAAATGTGGGTTGTGAAACCTCCAATATTGAATCATTCCACAGTTGACCGATTCCATTGCACAACAAAACCCATTGGTTGCAAATGGGTTTACAAAGTCAAATTCAAGGCAGATGGTTTTATTGAGCGTTACAAAGCACGCCTTGTTGCTAAAGGCTATACTCAAAATGAAGGATTGGATTACCATGAGACCTTTGCCCCGGTTGCAAAGATGGTTACTGTCCATGCAAATGAAATACACAACACACAAAAATATTTAAAATCTAAGATAGGTGGCCCACAGGCAGTGGGGGCCCACCTCTTATTGAAAGTTTGGGACCAAGGTGGGAGCTCTTACTGATCAGACGTGGGTCAAAAAACAAAACAATAACTGAGATGTCATCATGGAAATCTCTCCTTACCCCACCTTCAATCTTTTGAAGGTCTGAGTACCTCATTTCTCGTTTTTTTGCGGCTTCGTGCAGTGCAGATTCAATGAGTCTCCTCGCAATACCCTGCACAAGCAAGGAGCCATTAGAATGCAATACAATCCTACCCAATGGCTGAGTCCAGTAACAATAATGAAGAAAGTGTTTTTAGAGAGAGAGAGAACCTTTTTTTTACAGAAAAAGTATATGTTCTATTTCATGGAAGCATTTGCATGATATAAGACCTTAATTTATCTGTAATAGCCAACTTGAGTACATCATACTTCATCATACTTGGTTTCAAGAAATTCATAATCAGCCGAAGGAAAGAAGTTTGATGCACAAAACCAAAGAAGAGTTAAGAAATATGAACAATTGTGATGTGTAAGATGCCTCGTATATGACCACAAGACCCTTAATTTGAAGAAATTTTGTAATTTTTTTAATGAAAAGATAAGATTTCGATGGAAGGACGTCGGCTCCTTGAGGGCAGGCCCCTATCTTATATGGGCGACTCTTGCTTATGCCAGTGGGTCCATTTTCCATTGGTATGTGCAAAGGACTAAAGATTGGGCTTTTTCAGTTAACTTTCCGCAACCTACACTGAAGAGGCACCATTGAGAAGGTGCTTTGCCAATCCAAAAATTCGCATAATATAGTGACTTACAGAATCAAGATAGTAATGAAAAAAGGAAAAGAGTATAAATTATCCAAGAGCTTTTTGCAATTTTTTCAAAATTAGAACTAATGCGAGCTAAAAGATCTATGAGTATTTTTACCATAGTAAATTGAACAATCAACTCCTAATCTACATATTCAGTTGGGACATTGCAGTTTTTACACCGTGATAAGTCATGCTAGTACACTACATATAAGAAAAGAGTGTGCAGATCTGATAAAACAAAAAAACAGGGATGTGTGAGTGTTGCAAATGAACATAAGAGTTAAGAAATGAGAAACCTAACGAGCCTACAGTTCAACACAGACGTACAAATAGATATATTTGCATTGAAGATGCCTGAAATATATTTCAAAATGTATCAGGACAAAAATGTTTATGCAGATAGAAACAACAACAATCATATTTAGAATCATAGAAATTATCCAGAAAAGCCGAGCCACTATTTAGAAATTAACGGCCTGGCCTGGGGATCAACATGTGTTCAATTACCCCCACCACCAAGCACTAACCTCAATTCAAGACTCATCAGATATACATTCACCATTGGATTGGCGAAAATGGCAAGGTTAAAAAATTCAAAAACGTGATTCATCTAAGAGATGAAAAGTCTAACTTCCAAGTGTTACTTTTCTCTGTTCCTTTTATCAATATTACATAGTATTGTTCGGTCAAGGAAGGAAAGAGTGTACACATGCTGATTTCTGTTTTTAGTTATACAATAAAGTGAATGCAAGTGCTTGTGGACCTCAAGTTGAAAGGAAACATTTCCAACATAATCAAAGCTATTATAGATGTCGCAATTTGACTCTTATCAAAAGTTCCAGGAGATGGGTTAGAACAATGCCGACAATTTTAACATGTTTGAGAAACATGGGCCCATGCACTCAAGTGAACTAAAACTGAAACATAACCAATAATAATAAATCTTACATTGCGGGGAGACTTATGAACAATGTCAACAGCCTCTTGATTGCTAAGGTGCTCCCATAGACCGTCAGAGGCAAATATCAGAAATAGGTCATGTGGGTGGAGTTTGCGTACTAATACTGTTGGTTCAGCAATAAGGATTGGCTTATGGAAAGGTTCAGCCAACCGGAACCTTGAAGCCAGAGGCTCCCTGTTGAACTCGGCATTCTTCAAGTATGCATCACCAATAGATCTGGAAACCTGCATGAGAAACAAAAATACAGTCTTATAGTAAAATAGGCTTTCTAGGGAAGGAAAGAAAAGCTATCTGTTACAAGCAAAAGATTAGGTGAAAAGGCAAAACTAGTATTCTAATTTATTGTTCAATAACATTGTTAGTTTCTTTATATGAAACTCAATAATTCTGAACTGTTACTAGATCAACTCATTTCCAATGGAGAACAGGATCGGAATGTTCAACCATGTTTGCAGTTCTTTCGAACATCCCGATTCCACAAGATGTGGATATTGAAATTGTATTTGGATTTGATGCAAAGTGCCGAATCATGGACAAGATGTCTCCAGGACTCCTAAATGGAATTAGAAAGCTAAAACCTAATTACAACTCATTAAAGAAATAAATAATGATATAAAATCCTAGATGAAAAAGGTACCATTTGTCTTTGGACGTCGAGTCAAATAGACATCCTTCTTTGGGTCCTACATGTGGGCCACGGGACAGGATGCAACGTGTCCGCGGGCTTTGCATCATTCCTCCCAAGTGGGAAAAGAGTTCTATCTCGAACTAGAGTCCTATTTGCATTGCCACGATAGACGTGTTGTACTTGAAGAGATCTCTTAGTAAAACTTGACCTCGGCCCTATCTTTGTCAGTTTTGGCTTCATATGAAAGAGAGTAATGATTTTCCATCTTCAACAAATGTATATGTATTATCCTCCATACCATGGATTCCGCTCCTGTCGCACATTAAGATCTTGCAAGTAAAATATCCCCAGTATCCATCAGGCATCAGCACTACATTGCACCACCCTGTATCCTTGTTACCTTGTAATCTTTACCAACAACAAAAGTAACTGGACACCTCATTACATGTCATTTAAGTATTTAACCATAGAAGAAAATGGGATTTATGGTGTTTGTACGTCCTGTCGAATGCAAGATAGTATTTCATGACCACCACTTTTCAATAGTTGGTGTAGGGTTCTTTAGCACCACCCTTTGACTCATCAGAACTTCAGGATGGGAGTCGCCATAAATATCAAGTTATTGTGCATGCTCTCTTTTTTGTTCCTATGGTCAAACACTCAACTGCTCTGTAGATTCTGGCTCATTATGCTCCTTATTTTCTTACTCTTTTATCACATGCACGGAAGCTTTTAGAGGTCGTTGATAGCATTGAACGACAAATGGGCTGGGCTTACAACGGGCCAAAGCCTCTGGCAGGCCAACACTAGCTACGACCTTACCCTATCCTTAAGGGCCCAGGCCAAAAGAATAGAAAATTCCGGGTTTTTTTTTCCTAACACCACTATCCACTGCCAACCTTATACTTACCAATGCAATTTGTAGGAGGTAATTTCACATGATATAAAATCATGGAGCCTTCGGAACTTGGGAATGGAAACCTCATAAGGGTTTAACAAATAATGATTAAATAGTTTTCCAAGCATGTAAATAAGTAGGGACATTTGTTTAAATAGTTGTATGAACAACTTGGAGTCTGTAAAAGAAAGTATCCTCATTTTCAAAGTAATGATAGCAAATTCAAAGCCATAGGTTGGTTCTTGGGGCATCGTGTGGCACTATGAATGAAGAGACATTTACTACATGGCAGTTAAACCTATATTGGCATAAGGAACTTAATGCTGGACACCAAAGCAGTGACAAGAAGACAAAGTGCAAGTGGATTGAGGTGCTCATGGGCTGGACCAGCTCTGCACTTTGTTTAGTACTTGGATCAAGGCCTGAATCTTAATTGGGCAAGTCTATATTTGCGTGGGGCTGGGACTAAGTGATAAAAAACGCAACCCAACCCAGCCTGAACAGGAGATATAGCCGAATACGATGAATACTATATTTTTCTTTACAAATGTAACGTGTACTAGACAAGAATAATATAGTTTTCTTTATTTTACTGTTATTTGCAGAGTTGTATTTGAATTTAGGAATTAGGATTGTTTAATGTTTGAATTTTGGATCTCTATTCATTTTTATTGTTAAAATTAATTGGTCTTTAATTGACCTTGAGCCATATTGGCAAAATGGGTAGGCTGGGCTCAGTCCAGGCACTTTCAGACCTTGTTGGGTTTTCGGCCAGATATGGGCCTGTGTTTCTAAAGCCAGGATGGCCTGGATGTGCCTCAGCCTGGCTCGAGCCAGCCCATGGACAACCATACGCGGGCCAAGATGCACCAAGATGGATGAATAGAGTAACTAAGAAAGGATAGAATCAAGAATGAGGAACTTTGACAAAAACCAGAGGTGACTCTAATAGAAGTGAAAATCAAGGATGCCAATGCCATGTCAGATGGTTTGGGCATGTACATAAACAGAAAGTCCCAGTATCTCAGGAAAAATCTAGCAGTTCAACCATTTTCCTAGGGTTTGAGTGGTGGTAGACAACAAGAACTAATGCACTAAGTTGTTGAAGCACAAGGAGACGCTCATCATGATCATCATCATCAAAGCCTTGTCCCAACTATGTTGGGGAGAGACTACAAACTAGTAATAACTTGGAAAGAAGTAGTCGGGAATGACATAATATATTGTAGAGTGACAAAGAACAATATGGATGAGTGGGGAGTACAAAATGATAAGAACTTGTGGAGAAGTAGAACACAAAAATTTGACACCATATAGATTGGATTTGGGATAAGGCTTTAATGAGCTTTGTTTTGAAAATCAAAATCGAAGGGTTTATCTAATAAAAATCATTTTCTCATTAAACTTTGCCTCAAATGGAATATAAGAGTTACCTGGAGCAAACATTAATTGCCAATAAAAGAAGTGAGAAAAGTTAAATCATATAACTTTCTATTGGTACCAATGCTAAATGTAATATATTTTAGGACTAAAAGAGTCATGTCATAAAGGCACTATAATTCTCTCAACTATTATTTTCTTCTCTCTTTTTTAAGGAAAATTATATATTTCTAACCTAACAAAAAGAAACAGAGATATGCATAAGAAATTTACCTGTATAAGGCCCTTCACACGCCAAACATTACGTTTCAAAACTACAATCTGGGAATCATCAGGATGCGATTTATGCAACTCTTTTCTCACAGAATCAATGCTTGCATTGTGCTCTGCTGACAACTGAACAGCTGTAATTTCTCTGTTAGATTCTTCCAATCTCCCTAACACTGCACGAGAATCTCCGACATTTGCAACATACAGCATTCCCTCACAAATAACCCCAATCAAACAGCATGAACCAACTGCTGCAAGCTGAGGCTTACTAAGCCATTCTTTTTTTACAAGAAAGAGAAAACCTTCTTCCGTGGCAGAAAATGCTTTGTAGATAACATCAACAGAAATGCCCTTATGTTCTGATATAAATTCTGCAGATGCAAAGCCTAGTTTAATCTCCAAAATCACTACTAAAGAGATAATCATGAAGATCAAGAATATGCCAAAGAAATAACTCATATAAAAATCTAAAATACCTTAATAAAAAAATACAAGATCAAACCAAAGAGGTATTACCAGTGTTTAATGGTACTTGATAAAAGCTCCATATAATCTTTTACCAGGAATTGTACATGCACAGTGCACCTTTATGTAACTTGAGCTGTCCATTAGTGGTTCATCACATGAATGGACCATTCTTAATTATCTCTGTCTCACTGGATCACTCGACCTTATAATTGATGGCTTACAAATAGATAATTATAGTAAATGGTACATTTTTAACCAGCACAACTTTAAAAACTTACTGTGTCACATCCAACGCAGAATGCACCATATGAACGGTTTAGGACACTAGGTTTGGCCTACACGTACAACTTGTAGGCCAAGCAAATGGAATCATACAACAACAAAAAAGTTGTGTACTTCCTCCTATCCAAATGGTACATGATTAAAATAGAAGTTGCATCTGTATAAGCGAAAACATCTTTTAGATTGGAACTAAGCTATTGCATGTAGAAGAATACAAAGTCGCATGTAAATAAGAGCATCGTGCATTCAGGATGCAGTACAAGGCATAAACTCCACAGGCATATGTGTGAAGCACAACACATTTCACACGTAGTCTGCCATTCAAAAAAATAAAAAATTCAAACACCGAGGAAAAGGTTAAAGCTATTTTTTATATAAAAAAAAAAAAGGGATTTGGGAAGATGTTGGTGTCATTTAGGGTCCATTTTCACTCATTTTAGAACGTCAAAATCACATTTTGTGGAAGTTTAAGTATTCAAAGATGGAAGGTAATGTTAACTTCATTATAAATAGCTGTTGAACTATTATTTTCTAACTTTTCCAGCTAAATAAGGTATAGTATGGTTGTCTGATTCTCATTCAAAAATACCAGAAATATCTGTTCTTGGAATTTGGATTCCTGAAGGTTAACATGGAAATCCATCATGCCTAGACACAACATGGATGCGACATGGACATGGCAGGGACATGGATTTTACACAAAGAGTAAAGTATAGGATACGATATGACACAATATGTCTCAAAGTTGCTTGCCCGTAATCCCAAAACCAATAAACTCAATGGTATGAATCCTTTGCAAACAGCATTCCTAGACTTCATCATATAAATATAAAAAACAATCTATTCCAACGAATGAAAAGGATAGAACCTCCTTCCACCCATGGACCAGACTAATTCTGTAAAAGAGAAATGACAAGGGAGCACACCTACATCTAATTGCATTCAACAAACTAAGGCAAATCAATAATACAAAAGAATAGCAATCATATAGCAACAATAAAACAGAAAAACCAAGCAGAAAAGATTATTCAGGACAGATGAACAATAAGAAGAGCATACTCTTGAGATTTTTGAATAAATGATCGTTAATGAAACGTGAGGCCTCTGGACCACTGTGACCATCATAGATCCCCACGAATGTCCCATGAGGACCTGTATCAAGGAAGCTCAATGGCCCTGATTCAATCTGGCTCTGGTCCTCCAATGAGTTATTTGCCTGAATGACTGCCATGGAGAATTCCCCATTCACATGCTTCCCCGAATCCTTACACCACAGAAGCCCATCAACCTTACCACTGTCATTGGCTCGAGATTTCTCACCATCCACCAGACACCTCCAACCAGTAAGAACAACCTTGATAAAGCCAGAAGACACCATCCCTCACTTTTCTTTCATCCAAGCCTACCAACCATTGACACATTTAGCAAATGCAACTCCAAAACAGAACCCAACCCCAAGACCAATTCTAGTTTCGGGTTTTTGTTTAACTCTCTAATCATTTAATGACCCACTCCAAAACCCACAATCCATAAATGTCTACAGAACTCCAACAGATACGAATTGGGTGAATCTGGAAACAGCAGCAGATGAATCAAGATGAGATTTTTAATGGAATTTAGCGTTGATTTGGGTATATTTCTGATTGCTAAAAGGTACGTACAAAACCCCAACTTGAAGACGCTCTGCTCATGTACAAATCACTGAATCAAGAAGCCTAAACCAATATCCCAGAACACTTACATGTCTACAAGTGTCTGAGATATGGTACGGGTGTTTCGCAAAATAGCAGCAGATGAAAATGGTGACAGCTTAATGAAGTTTGTATGATAATCTGGGTAAATTCTCCTTAAAAACAACTATCAAGACCATAAAAAGACAAGTTCCTACATAGCTCCAGGAGACACCAGATGGGTACTTAGTACTTACTATGCTCCGCTCAGATACCTTGAATCTGACATCTGGGTCTTTGACAGCCTATGTGGAATTTTTTCTACAGGTAGAGAATGTAATAACATTTTGGACAGTTTCTGATCAGATATGAGAAGAAGCTATGAGGGTTTTGGAGGTTTTTGGCAGAGAATCATGTGTCAAGAGATTGGTGTCAGATAGTGTAATGGGAAATAAGAATGAACACAAACCTTTTCTCCGTTCCCATCTCACCTTTCTGAATGTAAATAAGCCCTGTCTCCTCCTCTCTGGCTCTCTCCTTTCAGTCAAGAAGAGGCGATTCAATAAGGTTATACAGACCCTATCTCCTTCTCCTGTACTCTTCCTCCCTTTGCTTTTGAAGTTGTGCTTATGGGTTTCCTTCCTGTAAAAACACATGCACGCTGTTTGAGCAATAGTGATCGTATCATCTTAATGAAATGTTCATGAAATACATGGGGACTTTTAGAAAGGGAAATATTCAAGTGAGTAATCGTTCTCACCTATTATATGAGAAATTTTTTACAGGGCCTAACTATTAATTCATCCAAATCTAGCAACCAATAGAGAACCTCCTGAGAGTCACTAATCTCAAGGATTGGCACACATCCGAATGAATTGAACCGTTGGATTAAGGGTTAAATATTTTTTTGAATATGAAACCATTAAACTTATGAGCCACTGATGAAGGGGTAAGTGCATGGGTTTGGGGGCCAACTTGATACTTGGGGTGGTTTCACATAGATCTCTCCATCCCCCCAGGTTCCATCCCCAAATGTGGGCCCCACAAAAAAGTTCTCACATAATATGTGAGAACAGTTCTGACTTGAATATTATCCTTTTAAAAATAGCCCCATGTGATTTCATTATTTATACATGCATCTCTGCTTTTGCATTTTAATACTATTCCATAATTAACTTAAACAATATTGAGCAACTACCTTTAGGTTTTAAAATTAACTTAAACAGTATTGAGCAACTACTATTAGAGGGTGTTTGGATAAGTGCATAATATAATATCAACAAGTTTAAATATTGTAAGATTTCATTATCATAGAATAAAATAATGTCATATTATTATATTGTGTCAATCATGGTGTTTGGCAATCTTTGCAGATTTTAATATACATTTGAGGTGTTTGACAATTTATAAAAAAACTCACAAGATGATGTACCGAATAAGAAATTGAGAGAATATAGTCAATTAACCCAACACATGACCCACTAATTGTAATTACAGATGTTAATAATCATGGTAGGACCCATCTATTCTAAAATATATATATATAATTAAATTTAAATCATGAGTTCCAAGCAATGTTGTTTAATTAAGGTGGGTCCACCAAACGTTGGTAAGTATACTATAATACATCTAATGGTAATTATCACAAATGGCCCTATCTAACTTTTTTATGAGAAATCATCGTGGGACCCATTTGATATTGATAGTCATATTAACACTAGGAGAGCTATCAAATAGTGGGACCCATTTAATAATGGCAAATTGATAATTACAATCACAGAATTCAATCATGCTAATCATGGGATCCAGCTAATTTTGGGAGTATGAGACTCACATAATGTTAGTAATCACAATGAAAGCCCCGAGCGTGACATTTATAGGACCCACCTAATAATGATAATTAACAAGGGCTATATAGTCGTGATATGGTTATGAGACCCCACATTAAATTTTTAAGCACAGTGGGGCTAATCTAATAATGGGACTCATAAAAGTTAAAACTTATAGTGGGCCATTATAAGTAATGGTTGTTTATGAACTCTCCAATGGCTTTTACTCAAATTCTTCATTCGTATTTAGAAAAGATTTTTTAAATATTTTTATATACGGCATATCCTTGAATAATGTAACATGAAGGTTTTTGGAAGAAATTAATATATTGTAAGATACTTTCTAAGTTATCCAAACACTTCATTTTTTATGTGAATAGATTACATTCTAAACTAATAGATAATACAGCAAAGTCTCTTAAAATATTTCGTTTCCAAACTCCCCCTTAGGTTTGAAAATAAATTTTGACACTTTCGTCAGTATCTTTATCCTTATATCGATAATTTTAAAAATGTCATCGGCAAACTCTTCTCCCTTTCATGACCTTTCGTTTTTTTTTTTTTTTAACTTTACCCTTCTAGGCGTTTCTTTCTTCATCTCCCACCCAACCTACCCTCTGCTTTTGACCGTACATAATTTGGTGACTACTTTTAAATTGGAGAAGTGCGCACGATCGGTGACAGGCAACATCTTCCTTCCTGATATTGATATAATTTTATTTTTTGAAATAGGGATACGTTTTCATCTAAAATTTCAATAAAGTTGAATATTACTAGAAAAAGGTCTGCACTTTTTGTCTCAAAATTTATGTAGGAAATTGACCCTTTATTTGGTGTTTATTCTTATTGGTGCAACTCATTAATTGATTGCTCGAGTATAACACTTATGAATATAACGCTACTTATATATTTTTTAGGCCCCCACCTTATCTCTTATAGTAATGTTATATATTTTTTAGGGCCCCCACCTTATCTTTTATTGTAATGTAAGAAATACTTCCATAGGAGCATCTCCCATATTAGGGAGATACTTCTATGAGAAATATCTCTTACCTTATATTAGAGATTGGATGGAGGCCTTTACATCTATATCAAATACCAACAACTTAAATGTGAGGGCCTCCACCTTTTCTCTTGTAGTACGGTGAGAGATGCTCTCATAGGACTATCTCCTATTTAGAGAGATGATCATATAATTGATATTTCTCACCTTATATGAGAAATTGGGTGGGAGCCCTCACATCCATATCCAATGCCAACAACTTAAATATGAAGATCCCCACCTTATCTCTCATAATAATGTGAGAAATGCTTTCATATGAGCATCTCCCTTTTATTTATATGGATTAGTTGCTCTATAGGTAAATTAGTTTTATGCTATTGATTGAAAAATGCATTTCAATTAGTGATGACAAACAAGGATTCACCCTAACCCACTCCTATTAGAGGTAGGCGTGGCGATGGGTTAGTCCGGTTTATGTTGGGAGAGAAAGTTATCATATATAAAACTATTCTTATCAATACAGAGTCTATTTCATTAATATAAATTGATCATAGTGACAATCAACACTTGTACATATAATTGATCCCTAACCAATACATGAACCATTTGCCTGACGAAAGTTTCAAAATAAATTATTAGACTTTTATAACCAACTGAAATGGGACTAACATTCTTTGCTCCACTTTGACCAAAATTAAATACACTCTTTTGAAGAAAACGTAAATGTCATTATTTTGAAGAATTTATAGAGGAACTGAAACGGGACCAACGTTCCTTGCTCCACTTTTGACTAGAATTAAGTACACTCTTTTGAAGAAAGCGTAAATATCATTATTTTGAAGAAAAAAACTTATTAACAAACTGGGGCAAGACATCGTTATTCAAAATCCAAAACCCTCTTATATAAACTTGCTTGTTAAGCATTGTATGGATCAAACTTAAGTGAAGGTCTAAATCTGGGTTGTGTGGCAAGGTAGGGAAAATGCCCTGTTTTGAAGAAAGCATAAATGACATTATTTTGAAGGAAACACATTAATAAAGTGAGGCAAGTTATCATGAATCAAAATTCAAAACCCTCTTACATAAACATGCATGAAGGAGTCTATCGGTCTGAATTGCAATAGTCTAAGTTTGGTTTTTGTGTGGCAAGGTACAACAAGTTGACTCTTAACTCAATTGGGTCGTCTCTTTTTGACGAATGATCGGATTAGATATTGGAAAGATTGGCCAAGTCACCTGCTTTGATAAGTTGTATCCATTCTAAACCATTTGACAACTATATTTGAATTCAGACAATTGATGTTTATTTTTAAGTAATTCATGCTTGAGGTTTGCAGTTAGCTATTTAAAATTGTTGATTGAAACTAAGCACTTTGAGCCTCAAGGTTACCTAGCAAATCAGTTATTTGGTGAAAGTTGATGATGAAATACCAATGCATTATCAATCATTTTTTTTTTCAATTGGATGCACATACGTTGTTTGACAAAGCACATATTAGATTTGATTGAATCCTTTATGAATAAGGATCTCTAGATGTGTGTATGGAGAAAAGGAATAGATTTTCTTTTGGTAAAATGAAAAAGGAATAGTTTATGGCTCTCTAACATACATATGAATAGTCTAGCCCAAAGTTACAACTAATTTAATTCAAATTTAGACCAAAATCACTGTAATAAGTCATTAGTACTCTTCATTTTTATCTTTATTCAATCCAATGGTGGACAACTTGAGGATCAATGTCAAATTGGGATGGCTGCTATCTGATGAAATGTGGAGTGTGTGAGATTTTGTATTGATAATAGATGAGTGTACAGACTTTGCTATTTTGTAAAAAAATTGACCTTCATCAAAGAGTCACTTATAAGTATGACAAAAGAAATATTGTATTTATCAGTATGCAAATCTATCTATGATTATCAGTGTGCAAGTCATATGCTCCTTAGTCCTGTCAATATTTACTTATAGATATAAAGGTGTTGTTCCTCTGAATCAATGCCATGTTGTATTTTCCGAAAAACTAGGGGAGGACCCAGGAATTCTTCCATGTGGTCCCCCGGCCCAAAAAATTTCTTGGAGGACCACATGTAAAATGTAAGGAGTAATCAAAATACATAGGGTTTTTTGGACATCTAGGGGGCATATAAAGATATAAAGTTTTCAAAAATATAAAGGGGTTTTCAAATGTTTTGGTAGTGGCCAACCCCCCGGCCCACTTTGGCTCCACTATTGCGAAAGATCATTTTAAATCTAGTCAATACCAAACGTGAGTCCAAGGAGTTTTGAATATTTTATGGAAAGGGAAGGAGCTTAAAATAATAATTCAAAAGATAAAGTTTCTATTAATACACCAAAAGATGGGGATATTTACAAAAACAACAAAAGATGGGGATATTTACAAGAACGAGCTTTGCCAAGAGTTCTTCTCTTTCATTGCTTAAATTCCTGACAACAATTTGTTGTTTTGGATTTTTTTTTTTTTTGATATTATGTGATATTTTGTCCCTTAGTATTTGAAATGTTATGATTTTTTCATCAAAATCTCAAATTTCAGCAATCTAAAAGATCTCAAATGACTTTTTTGGAATTCGTGGAATCCCTCCTTATACATTTTGTTAGAACTTCAAATACTCCATTTAAAGGAGGGATTTGGAATTCTACTTAAAAAGACAACTTTTGGAGAATCTAAAATTTGCCCGACATTGAATTCTTGGAATTCTAATGAAGAAATGGTCGGTTAAATTATTCTAGCACAAGAGAAGCATGAGATTGCCCAGGCGGCTAAGGGCATTGCTTCTCAGTTCTCAGTCCTCACCCACGGTGCATGGGATCGACTGCTGGCATTGACCGAGCATGACACGGGGAGTGTCCTTGGGCAGAGCACGGATGAATGAATATTCAGGCAGAGCGCGATATGGAGGTAGTCTAAGCTCCTGGGCGATTGATTTGGACGCTTCTTTCTTAATTGCATTTCTGTTTTTTTAACTTGAGTTGATGTTCATATGGCTCTTTTTCATACCTATGCATCATTTTGTTATCGTACCATTCTAGTGGGGGCTGGTGTTCTGTCATAAATGAATATTTCGGTTTGCTTTATTTGTTTTTTGTGTGTTGTGGTAATCATGAATGTTTCGCTCAAATTTTGTCTGATCAACTATATAGGATTCCCAATATGATCAGAGCCATGATTCATGAAAGAAGTATCTGCATGTGTGTTGAATGGGGAGCTTTGGAGACTGGGATTTTTTATACCATGAAAGACATGTTGCAGGGATGGACACCTCCTAAAATTATGCGAGGTACGAGGCCTCTCTTTTAGAAGGTTGTCTATCTCTCTATTTGCATGTGTCATTTGATGTTGTTATTGATGGATCCATATGTGAAGATAGACTTCCACACGTAATCAGGGATATCTGTGCGTTCCAATAATTGGAAAGCTCTATGGATCAATTCGCATCTTTCTTACCTACAATAATGGAGGGTATCTAACCCTAGAGCTCCCTTATGCTTACAAGTCTTAAATATTAAGACTTCCTAAAGACTTCTTTACCAAGAAACCTAAGTCCATCTAATCCCGTTGGGAGTCTTATCTGGGGGCAGATCAAGCCTTATTCTCAATGAAAGTCTTATCTGATTTGTTGGCCCTCTGCCGTGCTTGATCTGATGTGGAACCTTTGGCATATGTGGGGCACACAATTTCCCCAGCTTTAATCTATTCAATATTATATCCTTTTTTGGAGCTTTGCAATTACAAAGGTGTTGGAATTTAGTATTCCACTATTGGCATCTACTAGGTAGGTAATCGACATGCTTGCTATTTTGTAACCTCAAACATATAATTAAGAAATGATCACCGACGCACCTCTTGGATCAGTGACTGGGGGGCGCGTGGGGGCATAGTCCAATTGAATTGGTGATCATGTAGGCACCAATAAGAACTGTGCAGCATAAGACCCAAGGGAAAGGTGTACCTAAATATATGTATGTATTTTAATTAACATTTTCAAATTTCTTCTGGTGCTGGCTTTCTGTTTTTGTTGGTCTTGCAACGGTGATTTGGAAATTGAGCCATTTTTTTAATTTTTATAGAGGCAATTTTAAGAAAACTCTTCAAATATCGCACAACCTCGGCTTTAGTTCTTAAATACATGATACACCTTAGGAAGGCCTCGTACACCATTCCTGTTTTAGACTCAACTGCCCTCCCCACACGTGCGCGGCCATCCACTACAATTGTAAGCATAGTATAAAACTTTTTTTGTTTTTTTTCCTTTTATCAGTAGCATGTCATTTTGTAAATTTCTCTTGCATTTTCTTTAACTCATCATGGTAAGTCGTTGAGGGCAAATTGACTATAAACTTTTGATCGAAAATGGACTTACATTCAATGAGTCTTTTACGCCTTATGGTGTCTAATTGTGGTATTTGAAAATGAAATATGCTGTAGAAGGTTGTGACACTGGGAGGGATGGTGTTGAAAGCTTACAACTATGGCGTTCTATTCTTCTGTGCTATGAGCAATACATGACCCTAATTCCATGGTAACTGAACAAAAGAAGTTCATCATAACATCAATGAATATTCAAGGTGGTGTTGATGATCTGCAATGAGCTTGAACCCAACATGACATGAGGAGATCTTAGGTGGAGTCAAATGAGAGTATGACATCAATGTCTATCTCTGATCTTTTAAAGTCGTCTGTTATTAAAAGATGCAGGTGAGCGCAAAATTATGGAATGGGTGATTTTCAATGGGGCTTTGATTTTTCATATTCATTAATAAGATAATAACATGCAGCTAGGTTGATCAATCCATGCGTAAAGAATGGCGTTCAAGGAGTTGCAAATGGAGGATCTATTTTTTGTAGATGGAAGGATGGAGGCCTGTATTAAGGCTGTTATAGGTCCATTTGATAGGGTTCCAAACTCAAGAGTGGACAAAATGCTCACTGCAGCCGTGGTTATGCCTATAGTCTGTGATCATAGTAGTTGTAGTGGACTCCATCATCTATAAATGTATGGCAGAATATGCTCATCTTTAGATTTTAATTGAATCTACTGTTTCAGAATATTAATATGAGGAAAGGAAGTGTTTATGAAATAAAATGTTTGTTAAGTGTTTCTCAATGAGAATATGAGACGATTTGGTGGTTAGAGCATAGTTGTCAATTTCGCTTGGCACCTAATTCTGTGGTACTGTAAATTGAAATGCTTGGGCATAGTTTTTTTTATTGGTAACGACAAACTATATTAAATAAAATCAGCATGTTAGTGTTTTTTTTTTTTTTTAAGTTCCAATGGGGGAAAAGAAGTGACTATGAAATTAATTTGCTTGTTATTATTATTATTATTATTTAGCATCCCAGCTTAGGGGGCTGACCCCCCTAGCTTGATGGTGAGGTAGCACAATCTCAGATGAGAAAAGGTGCCTACGCAGGGTTGCAGGCAAGTAAGAATTGACGCCTTTTACCACAAGAGTAAAATAAAAATATGGAAGAAGCTGATAGCTAGGTCATGGTTTTCAATTTCACATGGAACCTTGTTTTAGTTTGACTCTTTATTTCGCTTATTTGGCCACTTCACTGGTAAGGTGGAGTGAAGTAAAGCCGCCTTTCACCAGATAAGAAAATACTAAGAGTCATATCAAAAGTACAAATTTTCAAAATCCCCCTTCCCCCTTAACTTTAAAAAAAAAAAAAAAAAAAAAAAAAAAAAGATGAAAAGTCAACATTCTCATGCTACTAAAAGACAAAAATCTACCTACTTTTTACCCAAAAAGTAAAAAAGATTCCTTAAATAAATTTTAATCATACTATGATTAGCCCCCCTAATATTTTATTCTCTCTTCAATATTCACTTCACTTCATTTCACTCTACAAATATTTTTACCGAACAAAAGATTAAATATATTGACTTGTTCTGTATTTCAATTTTTCGTTTTGAATTTGCTTATAGGGAAAATACTTTAAAAATCTCAAAAATATATGGTCAAGTTTTAGGACAATCTGGGTAGCACATATCGGCTTATTATTGGGCAAAACTTAAAACAAAATAATAAAAAAATTTAATGGAATGTTAATCCTCTTAGCCTGGGGTGCAACCTGGGCCATGTTAAATCCAAGTCTGCATGAAAGTGCAATTCAGTCTAAACTTGTCCATACTTGGCTTGGGCTTGGGCTTGGGCTTGAATATGAAGGAAGGGTTGAGTGAATTCAGGCAAGGCTTTGGTTCAGACCGAAGGTACATGGCATAGTGCTACCACACCTAGATACTTCAAAACTGGCAATCATTTTTCATGTGCAAAATATGTGTCCCTGACTCCCTGCCATGTCCTTGGCATCCCCTTGCCGACCCCTACCCACATTTGTCTGTTTGTTGGGCATGATAGGCACACCCAATCTCTGACCACTTGATTCTGATTCTTGGGCATCTGGGATATGTAGATTTGAAAAAATAATAAAAATTCCTCTGGGGTTACTGTATCACCACACATGACAGCTATTCTTATCATTTCCCATAGTGAGAAGATTTCTCATTTTCTGGGAAATGAAAAGATGTCCTGTTTCTATCGCCTTCATAGTTCCCAGAACAAACCATCATCTTCACTCACCTCAAAACTATTCTCACTTTCTACCAAAAAAAACAAAAAAAAACTTATTCTGACTGCTAAACCCTGTCTGAATCAATGCTGTGTCATGTATAAGTTAAAACACTTCCTCTGTAATCAGATCAAATTGAATCGGCCCAGAAAAGAATTTTTTTGCCCCTTAAAAACTGTATTTGTGATCCAGAAGAGCGGTCAGGATCTAAAAGCGGGCTTCCAGTACATATGGATTTTTGATCTGGTAGGCTTCGGCCGGGGCTTGACAAAGGTTTCAATCAGACTAGGATCAAGCTTGGCCTAAGTTACATGCATAAATGGATATATGAGCTTGAGCTCGACGCGAGCTTGAGCTTGACTCCATTAGCTCATGAGTCATGCTCGCATAAATGTATATAAAGCCATAAGCCCAACCGCAAGCCTAAGTTCGACCCACTTCGACTAGTAAATGTACAAAAATGTGCTCCTGGGCATATTCTTATTTGAGAGCGAAGATGAGACAATCTGAAGCCCAAATTGGGGATGGGCTCGTTATAATCAAAGCTTGAGGTGGGGTCGTATTTTAGTAAATTGATGACAAGCCAAAGCTCGACCCATGGATCAAGTTATGGAACTCAAGTCGGGCCGTGTGCAGCTTATTATACCCCTGGATCAGGTAGTCGAGCTTGGATTTGAGCCAAGCCTGGCACATCTATACCTTTAGTTAATAAATGAACATTGTGGGGAGAAGAGTGCCGGAGTTAATGTTAGAATTGCTGGTTCATATGGGTGTTGGAATCGACGAGAACCTCCGTGCGTTTTGGTGTGAGATAGATTCTAGAAGCTTACTGTGAATGCTCTCACATCTTTTGAATGATCAACCCAGGTTCTCGTCTCCATTATATAGAACGATCTACTATGGACTTTGTCCCTCCTCAAATCACACAACCCTTGAGCAATATGGGAAATTAGCTAACCTGAGTTAGATTTTTTTTTGAAACAATAATAAAAACTTTCATTAAAGGAGAAAGAAAATATAAAAAGAGAACAAAGGAAAGTAGTACAAAAGGATTGCACCCCATCCAACACGATTTACATAACTACACCCTCCAAAGGAGACACCCTCTCAACCCCTTGTTTAGCCAAAGTATTGGCAAAAGAGTTGGCCAATCGTAGTTCATGACGGAAGACCACGGAGAAAGATGTCGACAACACCCATATCTCATTAAAGAGGAATTGAAGTTTCCATGGGTTAATCTTTCTATTAGACACCCAACAATTTCATTAAAAGAATCACTCTCCATAATAAGGGCATTGTGAAAATATCTCTTAAAGCAAATAGCTAACACCTTCGCTTCACTGGAATCACAAACGCCAACCCGAGTTAGATGCCAATTCAGGACTCTTTACGAGAGTTTGATCCCTATCCAAACTCTTAAAGGGTCACATATTAAAACTTTATCCGGAGATTCACTCTTGGTCTTAGCCATATGCTTAAGCTGACGTGGGTCCCGTGGTAGGCAGCCCACCCATTTTCTTCAATTAATACAAATGCAACAAGAAGATTCTTTCATGAAAATGTTCAGTGGTAGGGGAGATATCTAAAAATGGGCAAATAGTTAGGGCTTTCTGTTTTTTCCTTTTTTGTTTTTTTGGTAGAAAAGTTAAGGGCTTTCTTGAAAACTTAAATAGCTGATGCAGTCCTTACTCAAGTATAGAAGTTGGCTGGTATTGATTACGGGTCAGTCAGTTCCTTTTGCCCTTGAGGAAAGCTAATGCTCTAAACAAAACACAAAAAAAAAAAAAAAAAAGGTGGGGAAGCAAATGGTTTTTCAGGTTGAGTTACTTTTGTATGGGGTAAATCCAAATGGTGTAGTGCGGCTGAAGATGTGATCATTTTGTGATATTTGTCTACATACGTTAAAATTCACACATACAAATATTACATGTGTAAATCTCATTTTCATATTTTATACAAATAAGACAAATGATCCGTAAGTGAAAAGTGGCCAAAATTACCATCTATAAAGCGATCAATGCAATATTAAATAACTCCTAATTCATTAATATTTTCTTAGTTTCTTGATTGAGAATATTATTAATTTTGTACTGATAAATTCGTATGAGCAATTTAATTCAAAACCCAAGTTCAGAAATAACCCAAAGACATATATGGTAGCCAACTTAAATACAATGGAGGCCCAATGAAGCTGAGTGGGACCACCTTAAGGACAAATGACATGTTGGACTTATCACTTCAGCCCGGTGGGAGGCCTGGCGAAGAAAATAAGGAGAGGGGATGAAATTTTTGTGGCTCTATTCAAAGCGATTACTGAATTTCCATAGTCAAAGAAATATGACTTGCAGATGCAGAAATTGAAGACCCACACCAAAAGAATAATGTCACATAGGTAGGGGTTTGAATATCATTTTCCAAGTGTCTCAAGCCACATAATAGAAACTACCAAAGTCAATTTGTCACGGCCATAAATGCCGCAAAGTCCATGTGCTTTGTCAAAAGACTTGAGATGAAAATGGTCCCTTATGTCAGGAACCAATGCAAAAAAAATTGTAGACATTGACTCATTACTAATTTAGTTCAATTCCAATTCCCACATCTGGGCCTGGGTTCAGGTTCATCGTATCAAACCTAAAATATAATTGGTTTGTGTTTATTTTATTTTATTTTATTTTATTTTTTTTTATGTGGTCAGGATTTGGTTGAATGAGTTCAAGTCCAACTTTGAATTTGGAAAAAAACAAGGACCAACCCAATCATCCATTTGTAAATAGTAACATGGACCCTTGAAAAGTGTGAGAGATTACTAGAAGCTGTTCTGAACAGGAATAAATGGAAACTGAAGGGTTGATCTTCACCAATTTTCTATAGAAATCAGGCCATGGAATTCTCCAACTTGGTCATACTGGATTAACTCGAAAATATTCCTTGCAGTGGGAGGCATAAGCACATGAGCATGTTCATGAATTTGATAGTTCTGTTTACATCGGAGAGAGACAGAGGTACATGGGTCAACTTTGGACCCGGACAGGACCCGGCACGTCTGATATATTAGACCGGGACCCGGACTCAACTCCCAATCCAAGTCAAGCTACAGTATGTTATTATTATGTATTGTGAAATTTAGATTTTTCTCAATTCCTGTTACCTTCTTTTTTAAACCTTTTATTGTCTAATAAATACCCACACACTCTCTCCAAATCTTACAACCATCAACGCTATATAATTTCAAAAATTGATCGCTAATTGTTTCTACGGAAAAGTAGGCGCTCACCAGAGAGCTGCCCAATTGGCATTATTTTATTACAATGTTAAAATGTAAAAAAGATCGGAGTAAATATATGATGAAAATTGTAGAAACATAATATATTTAATAAAGACAAGATTATAATAAAAAAAAGGGAAAAAATCATAAATGTAAAAAAAGTTATAAATTAAATTTTAAAATAAATAAGGAATTATAAATAAACTATTAAATAATTAATAATGTTGGAAAATAAAATATAAAGTTTAAATAATTTTTCCACTTTAGATCTCTTATAGGGGCCATGTTTTGAACTGGCCGGCTTCTCAACAGGGTACTCATGTTTTATGTTTGCAATTAATTAAAGGAGACAAGTCTTCCAAAATTATCGGGTGAAGATTATTGATTTAGACCGCCCACAAATTTCGAGCGGGATCCGGGTTTTTATGATTCAAATGGATAAGCGTTCACATGGTTTTGTTGTTACATGAATAGTTTTTCAAATTCAATGAGTAGAAATCTCCAATTATGATCTTTACAAAGACTCTGATCATGTTTCTGCTGATTAAAATAGACAGTTGTTTTCACGATTTTGATTAATAAATAAATATTGTTGATAGTCAAATTCAATTGGAGATTATGTCACTAAGCTCTCTTTTTGTTGAAATGCTTTTTTTTTTTTTAATGATTCGAAATGGCTCTTTAATGAGGCCTATGGTTTTTTTTTTTTTTTTATGATTAAATAGAACATTCATCTAAATTTTTTAGGTGAAATCGGTGGATTAATGTCTAAAAAGATTCAGCATCTCTCATTAAGTTCATCTACAACTTTAAATATACTCGTATATGTATTTATTCATACTCGTGTATATTTTGCATAAAAACGTCAAATCAGTTGGCAAATCAACTCAAGTTAAGCTTGGAGGGGTAGCTTAATGGGGCCTAAAACAATGGCTTGCTCCCAAAAGTTGAAGGTTCGAAATTGCGCTACCACATTGAGGCCACAGGGGATTTACCCAGCTCCCCTTGGGCCCGTAGGGTTTAGTCCGACCCAAAGGGCTGTGACACCCTTCGTTATAAATAAAAAGAAATCAGCTCAAGTTGACTTAGTCAAAACCAATCTCAGGCGCGAACCATGAGTTAATCAAGTCAAGCTAAACTGGCTGATTCACTCAATTCCCTCACAGGCTGTATCCAAGTTAGGTTGGTCTCATTCAACTCAGATAAGCTCAAGCTTGCCTTGATTAAGGCTTGGCTTGTGCTTTAGCTTAAACTCTAGTTAATATGTTATAAAGATCTAATACATACTTACATAATAAAACATAATTAATCTACTAAGCATGTATAATTAATTTATAGCTAAGAAGTATGACTACATTTTGGGCCTCCTTTTGTCTTGATGCCATGGCTGCATCAAAGTACCTCTCACGAATTGTGTAAGACGTGACTTTTTCACTGACATGGATCTTAGAGAATGTTAGAGAAAGTTGGATATGGAAAGGATGAGTTATCTTAGATTAAATTATATTAGATTTTGGTTATATTAGGGTGATGTTATCTTATCAGGCCTCGCTTTACTAAACTCAAGTGAGGACAAGCTCACTTGAGCTTAACTCTAGTTTTGTTCAAGCTAGAAGAATGCCTGAGCTTGTTAAAACTTTTTTAACCTGAGAATTCTACATACTAGTGTGTACATATATATAGAATAAAGAAGGAAAAATTCTACATACTAGCATGTATATATGTAGAAGAAAACAGAAAAAATTCTACATCCTTGACTACTAGTGTGTTACATATATAGATAGAATAAAAAAAAAAAATTACAACTTCCAATCAAATACATGACATTAGTCAAAATACAACTCTTTTACTTAAATTTTTACAAGAAAGAACACAAAGCTATCTTGACAAATGCTGCTAAACAGGCACACAATTTATGTGAGTGTAGATTTCTGGCACAGCTCCTGTACGCGTGATTGTGATGTCTCTCTGCGCGTCGTTCACCAAACAAAGCATGCGTCGAGAGAGAGAGAGAGAGAGACACACAAAAACCCCGTTCTCTTCGGTTCAAACCACGTTCCCTTCTTCTCGTGGCAAAGAAGTTATATACGTGTGGCAACTCAATACATACGAGTGAAGACTACATAAAATACAAAAAAAGAGAAAAGGCAGCAAAAGAGAGCAAGTGGAAAAGGGCAACCCCAATCCATAACGCCTAACATTTTCAATTTTCAACACTGACAAAAGCAGTAGTAGAATAATACACGGAACAACTTGTTCAGATACTATATTATAAGGGATGTCAACATAAAATTATACGTTGAAAACACTACGTGGCACCAGATGTTTGATTTCTATGTAGTTCATCTAGATGTATGATAATAAATTAAAGAAGCGTGACGATAACAAATTTGAATATAGGTGAGAGAAATATATGATATCAAGCTGATTAAATGATCATAATCTTTTGTTTTATCTCCACGTTTAATAATTATGTTTGATTTTTTGTTTGAATAGAGCCTAGCAATCAGTGGATATGACTGATGAAAGGTGGGCCAGGCAAGAAAAGCTCAAAAAAGTGCATAGGAATAGTGAAGCGTGGTGTGTGATGAAGGAAAAGACTGTAAGGTTAGTGGGCCACCATTCTTGGACCTTCAAAATTATTACGACTGTGCTTTTGGGTTTTCTCTGCAGCTTTGGATAGACGTGGGTGGAAACTTGTACCAATCATATGATCCAATCCGTCCCTTTCGCTACACATCGAGGTCATCGATCAATAGCCTGGGTTCATCTCTCTCTTTTCTGGCCCTTCAGGGGATGGTGCCAATCAATGGAATTAAAAAAAGTGCAGATCTCACTCTTGCATCATCTGAGAAGGGCCAAGTAAACGAATGGTTCAGATGCAAGTTACCCATCTTAAAGATGGGCCCCACAAAATGTGCAGTGGTCTGCTGCACTATAATTTGGGTACTCCCACAATATAAACCCTAGCACAAAAGCTAAACCAGGCTTCCATCCAAGTGTACAGAGACAAGCCACAAAATTCTCTCTCTCTAGGGTTTTCTTTATTAGGGTTCTTGGCATCTTTGCTCTCTCTCTCTCTCTTTCTCTTTCTCTCTTTCCTTGTCTTCTTCTTCTTCAACCTTCACACCCACATACAGTAGAGACCTTCTCACTCACTTCATCCTTACCAGAACCAGATCCAACACCTACTCATCGAGACCCACCTCGGATATGCGGTCCTGATCAGACCTGGTCAACTCAAACAGCTTAAAGGTGGATCGAAGGCATGGCAAGAGGCCTCTTCCTCCTGGTATATCGGTGGAGAAAGAAGAAGAAGAGCAAACTCCTAGCCAACCCACCTTCACATCACGTGCCGAGCAGGACATGTCGGCCATGGTATCGGCCCTCACTCATGTGATTAGAGCGAGCGAGGCCGGAGCAACGGCACCCATATCGGGAAATCCGGTGCCGGCACCGGACTCGGGCTCAGGGGAACACCCACCATCTCAAGAACAAGGTATTATCATATCGATACTCATCATCGGTCACCACCATCTCTTTAACACTCTAACCATGGGCCTGTAAGTAATTATCATCTTTCTTGTGGGGGTAACTTGGAATTGGGTGTCTTTTCGTAAGCTTCTGGTTCTCTTTTATCCGCTTCTTTCCTTTGTTTTTTGTCGTTTAGACCAGGAACATGATAACTACCAACCAGGTCCACCTTATTTTAATGTTCTTCATATAGTTGTATGTGACCCTATTTTGTTATTAGTTGGTATTAAGTTCATTGTATTGCGAGTTTATGACGTCTTGCTCACGTTAGAAGATCATCTTCTCCAACGGGGAGGGATGGGGGATCCATGCCCTTCATTGGGCATGGTCCCCATAGTGATGAGTCTTGGAGGATCTTCCTTTAGGTGTATGTGTAGCAGAGTTAATGAGGAGAGAGACCTGATGATCGGATCTTCAAGTTAAAGGGGTGTTTGTGAGTTTGTTGTAGAGTGGATGTGAAAAGGATTTGAGTTTGTGACCACGAGTTGAAGCTTTGCAAAACTTAGGTCTCCTAACAATTTTAATGTCATTAGCAGGTAGTTTTCTGATTCAACCTGTCTCTCTCTCCCCTCCACACACACACACACACACACAAACGTACACTTTGTGATAACCAAGTCTTGCTTGCTATTCAAAGATGATATTTAGAGAGGGGTGGTAGCCATATACTCTCTCATTACACTCGGATAATATTATCCAAGTTTGCATGAGCGCTCTCTCTCTCTCTCTCTCTCTCTCTCTCTCTCTCTCTCTCTCTCTAACTCTATGATTGTAAAGCTAATATTTACAAAGAGGTGGTAGCCATACACCCTCTTTCATTACACTTGGATATTATCCAAGTCTGCATGAGCTCTCCCTCCTTCCCTCTCTCTAGACCGTTAACCATCAAAACTTGCATAAAATTTTGAGGTTTTTCCAAAAGTTTGCATTCGATTCTACACAACCTTGATAAGTAGGTTTATTTCAACCTAATTTTTAACCAGGTTTTCTTTAACGTGTCAAGTTCTCTATCTCTATTTAACTTGCTTATTCTATTGTCAAAACCCCATGAATTTGTGGCAAAGGTTGAGGTGTAACCATTACTTCTCTTGCATTAATATGTTAATTCCTAGATTCAAAGCAGTTATTCTCAGATTTTTTATGTTATTATGAGTTTGCATAGACTTGTGCTTTTTTTATAATAGTTCTCTTAGCTTTGTGATTGTTTTATAGTAGTTCTCTTAGCTTAGTGAGGCATCCTCCCCCTAAAGTTATCGAGCTATTGGGAAAATTCCTCCAATATAGTATTTCAGTTGATCAGTTGATTCTAGAGTAGCGTATCTGAATTCAATTTGATTATGTTTTGCTTGGAATGGGGGTAGGATGACCAAGTAATTCCAAATGATAGTCGCTGCATATTGAATGATCGAATAAATCATGATGTTTCTATAACATTGTTAATGATCTTAATAGAAAAAATACTTACAAACCTTGCCAAACAAGTGCTAGGAGAAGAAAGCATGACAAGCATTGAAGGTGAAAGTTACTTATTTTAAGTCATGCTCGTCCTTTGTCCCCGAGCCCTTGTTTGGCCACTTGTTAAAAGTTTTAGATCAGATTTTTGTTGATGTGTTTGTGACATTCATGATTAATTCTATGATCAAATTTGTAAGGACCTCTAGGGAACAGATCCAGTGGAGACGGTGTGGGGCATGTAGCTCAAAGGATTAGAGCACGTGGTTAGTGTCAGGAGTTCGAATCCCTCCTTGCCCCCAACCGGCCCAAAAGGGAAGGACCTTTCCTTTACCTCTTGGGATATGAAATCATGATCGGGATAGTGGACGCAAAGCTATGGAGTTGGTTGGATTGTAGTTTTTCATTGTTTTTCTTTATAACTTGAAACATTATCAATTTGAATTCCAAAAGCCAAATTTTGAAACTTAACAAATATGACAAGGTACCCTTGGGCTTTCTACCAATTCACCTGTGATGGATGTGATTTCATGTGTTGGATTCACAAAAGGCGGCCTCGTTGTTAAGAATTAGGGACCATACATCAATATAACACAAATCTAATCTAATACTAATATAACTCTTCCAACATTATTCACAATATTTTCTATTCCAAATACCAACTAATTTTAGTCCAAAGAAAGATATAATCAGAAAAGACTTCATGATAATAAGATAAGAGTTACTTCACAAGATATAATTAACCATTGTTCGTTCGATGTGCTAGGTAATAAGAAGAGCCCATCATGGATTGTAGTTGGAATCAAATCACTTGAATTAGATGATGATAGGCACCTGCTTAAGGCCATTCAAAGTGAGTGGGTAGGATAATTTGTTTCGACTATAGATTTTGCAAGACTCTTACTGATGATGGTCATCATCAAATCAAGCTCTTGTGGGCCATTGACGATGCATTGAGATCCACCCTTCCAATGCCAATATGGGGCTTTTTGAGTAGTTCCAATCAATTTTAGGGGGACCGCCCATGTGGGCCCCTCTGTAATCTCATCTCTCTCCTAACACTTCCTCTTGAATTGGCAACAAACCTTGTTTAGCACTCTTCCGGACTGTATCCATGTTGTATTTACAGTTTTAAAAAAGGGGAAAACTTTGGTACCAAAAATGTTTTGAGAACATTTATGTGTGTGTGTACTGACATAGGTGCACACCACAAAATCATCAAACGAGAGGTTCACATGTTACCCTGTGGAGCCTACTTGAGTCTCAGTTCCCACTTATCTTCCCTTGCTCCTACCCCCCTCAATCATCATCAACCTAACTTTCATCTTGAGCATAGTTACACTGACAATTAGATTAAACTACTACTTTTCGAAAAAAAAAAAAATTTTGACTCTATCTTTAGGGACTTATAATACGTATCTATGGTTATCAAAATAAATTGATTTAGCATCTCTAGCTCATAAATAGACCTTCAACACAACCCTTTTCGGAAGTGGCCCACGGGGGGCTTACAAATTAAGTGGGAGAGAATCGTAGCTCATCATTTCATTCATATGGAAGTTTTCTTTTTCTTGCTTGCCGATAAAAAAAATCATATATATGGAAGAGGTAGGGGTTAAAGGAGGAAACCATTTATTCTTCTTATTCTTCTTCCTCTTCTTCTTTGCTTATAGAATTACACATCTACCTGCACGATTTTTATTAGGACTAAACCTAATACAATAGTATTCAGTAAACAACATCATACACACATATGATCACATGTAGCCAGCTACACCATTTAGTTGGATTAGCGATTGAAAAATGCATTATAAAAGGTTATCTTCAGTGTCAACAAACCGTTAGATATCAAACTCCCTTATAGTCTATATGTCTAGATCATTAACTTAATCATGCTAGCAATTAGGCCAATAACCCATGAATAGTTGAGATGGAATGGTAAAATCTGTTGCGTACGGTCCCCCCTCTCTCTCTCTCTCATTGAGTAGTCTAAACCAATCATTATAGCCATTTATTTTTAGGGCCCTTATGAGATAATTATGATGATTAAATGAAGAAATGTTTCTATTCATTATCAATCTATGAAAAGTCTAAACCAACCGTTCACTATGAATATGCAATAGGTTGACCTTGCCACACATGGCAGGTTGTTAGATTTATTTTTTTCTATATTGGAGACTCGAACTCATGTACTTTTATTTACACTCACTCTCTTAACCAGTCGAGCGACGGATAACTAATGAAATCTCATATTGGGATGGCACCTTAAGTTAATTTGTAACTTGATATTTCTCATTTTTTTTTAACTTAATATTGGGTTCACCCACACACACACACTACCAAAGCCCCTAATCAAGAAAGCTACAATTAGTGATCAATCCCTAATTGTTCCTTTGGCATAGAGAATCTCAAAGCTTGTACAACTCTATAATATTTTGAAACTATTTGTTTCTTTAGGACTGTTCCATAATTTATTTTATAGTAAAGTGAAGTAAATTGTCAAATCAAGAAAAAAAAAAGATGGAGTCAAAAGTAAAAGTATTAAATGATAAAAAACTACTATTTCCTAAACTATACTTGGTGGCATATGAGAGCAGCTTTTGGCTTTTTGGTAAAAGAGGGGTATTTTTTTTGTTATTTACTACGCTATCTATTGACCCAATCTTCTTTTCTTTTTCTCTTGATATTACCATTCACTTCACTATATAAGTAAATTTACCAAACAACCAATCAAGAATTGTTGTGTTTTTTCAAAATATGCTGGGCATATACAAGTACATGAGTGTATTCTTTTTCTTTTCTTTTTTTCCTTTGCTAAAATCATTTCTATCTCCTGAAGTTCCCTCGAGGAGAAGGCACTACAGAGGAGTGAGGCAAAGGCCATGGGGCAAATGGGCAGCTGAGATAAGAGACCCCAACAAGGCAGCCAGGGTCTGGTTGGGCACCTTTGACACCGCAGAGGGTGCAGCCATGGCCTATGACCGAGCTGCTCTCAGGTTCAAAGGAACCAAAGCCAAGCTCAATTTCCCTGAAAGAGTTCAAGGACATACCGATATGGGCTTCTTTCTCTCCACTCCCAGCGCCTCCTCAACCCATGCCCGGCCTCCATCTGACCTTCACCTTCGGCCTCCAGCACCGCCGCCCCATGATCCATTTCCAGACCTCCTTCAATATGCACAGCTGCTACGCAGTGGAGATGAAGATTTTCAGTTTGCCGCATCAAATCTATATAATCGAGATTTCTTCACTTCGCCTCCACCAGATTCATCGTCGTCCATTGCGGTGTCATCAACTTCTTCTTCATCATCATCGCCATCATCGCTTGCATCTCAACATGATTATATGCGGTTTCAATCGCAGTTTCGGAGTTCTTCTTCAAGCTCTGATCTTCCTGAACAAGGAAAGGAGACAGGAAGTAACCTAAAAAAAGAGTATTAGTATAATATTATTGAGTTTATGACATGCAAGACACTGTATGAGAGAGAGAGAGAGGGGTCTTGAGGTGTTTTTAAACTTTGGTATTTTAACGAGTCTGTCTCGTGGGACTTGCTTTTTGTTTGATGTTCGTTTGGCTTTGTTTGAACATTTATGGCAAGTAGATTGCAACGTAAAATTCATCTTGGGTTTGTGTAAAAGAGAATTTGCAGTTGACAGGGATAAATCTACTGCCAGAAAAGCCCTTCCTCCTCAATTTAATGACCCTGCTAATTGACTCGTTGAATAGACCATAATACTAGAATGGAGGCCGGGCTCTTATTTGATTGGACTTACTGCTAAAGTTGAATTTATATGATGGAAAATCCAACTTTAATTAGAGTAAAATTTGACTAATGCTAATAAAAGAAAGGACTTGGATAACCATCAATGAATTGCAGTTGAACAAGAATAGGACACGATGGGACCATGCCCAAAGCCCCAACAAAAAAGACATTACGTTTACTTGACATTTAATACAAATATAGGAAATCAACTTAGTTTGAGAGGATAAAAGGAATTTCTCAATTGCAAAAGAGAGAGAAAAAAAAAAAGAAGAGATAGCTCTACTACTAAATCATTGTATAGAAGGAGAAAGAATTGGAAATAAAAAAGAATATTAGAACATTGAATTAAGTAGAATGGCAGATGCTTTATCATGAGAGATATTGTCTTAAGGATGGTTTAAGTTAAGAGAAAGGTTGGAGAAAATGATAACTGTGTTGTGGACATCTTTTTCTGCTTGTTTTGCTTAGTGCCCAAGTGAAGCTAACAATGTAGTCAGTTACGAATGTTAATGACTACAAAAAAGTAACTAAATAGCGGCGGACATGATGACCTTTAGTGGCGGTTTTTTTTTTCCACCGCTAAAGGTCAAAATTAGCGGTGGAATATTTTTTTTCCATTATTGCCACCAATATATCTTAGACGCTTTGTTTAGAGGCTAATACAATAATTTTTGCGGCAGCAAAAACAACTACAGATAGACGTTATAATGTCTACCTCTATAAGTAACTTTTTTTTGTAGTTTCTACATCTTATAATGTAGGCCAATGAACTCCATCTACATCCCATATGTCTCTATTTTAGTTGACTATTGAAAATTTTATGCATGATAGCCATGAAGAAACCAAACAAATTGTGTGTAAAGCATGTTGTCATTGCCAACAATCCTCAAACTCATTGATCACAATTGAATAACTCACATCTAAACAAATTAATTCTCCATATGCAAATCATAGTTAATCATGTCTCTTATTTACTATCTCATTTTTGTTTCTTATTGGGGTTGCATATAGTCCACCCTTCCTCTTAGGTATACATGCCTATGGTGTAAATCATAATTTTCTTTCCTGAGAATTTCTTGCTTATAAAGAGAGAATCAATGAAGGTATTATGAAGATAGTACCAACTCAGCAACTCCTTGTCACTTTTTACATTTTACTTTTTTCTTAAAATATTTTGCTCTCATGATTCTTTATTTTACCCCTCAGGAAATCATTCATAGAATATTTTATTTTATTTTATTTTAAATATTCTTTATTTAACATTGATTTTCTAATAATATCTTAACATAAACAAAAATATGAAAAATATCTTTATTTTATATCCCACCCACATTATCCCATAAAAATATCTGCAACTCTGGTCCACTCTCCCTCTTCAAAAGAGAATCCCACCAGCTCAAGAAAAATTTAATGACCTGTTCAACACGCAGCAAAATCTGCCCTAGTGTTTGAAATAGGATGCCAGATTCAATGGAGCTCAAGCCTATCAAATAGTAGTAATAAAAAACATTGGATTTTAAAAATCTATATACATAAAATAAATAAATAAATAAATAACACTATCTATATACTGATTGTTATCACCATCTAAATATAAGCCCATAAAATGGTAGGCAAAGCTTCTATTTTGACTTCCCACTTATGGTCATGTACCCTGAACTACTCTTGCCAATGAGCTCCCACAAACTTCATAAAAAAAAAAACACATCTAGCTTCTGCTCCAGAGGAGGGTATGGATCCTTGAATCCTTCCTTGCAATAAAATTCGGACAGTTATTTTGTGGAATTAGGATTTAAGGTGGGCCCAGATCATCAACTGCCTGTTTGAAAGGAATATGGCAAATGTAACTTGGGTTCACTTTTCTCTTCCATCTCCCACCACCGCCGTTTCTATCATCTTCACACTAGAGTCTATTTAAAACGTCAGCTTCACGGCCATCACTGCTCCACTGTACATATATACAACAGGCAACTCAAGTTTCAGCTCTACTTGCACGTAATCCATCCGAACAATGAAGACAATAAATGGGACGGTCAAAAGGTTATGGGTCAAAAGTCATAGAAGTCGGCTTGCAGTTGAGAAGACCCGCGTTTTCTTCTTGTTGCAGGCTGCACGCGTTTAGAGCCTGCTGACAGCAAAACTAGCCACGCCTCAAAGAGCCATAGACCCACTTATCTTCTCACTTCAAAAGCTGTGTAACACTTGCATGGAGTGCGGGATCTAATTAGAGAGTTACACCCACAGGATATGTGTGAGAGAGAGAGATGTAGAATTCTAGGGACCCACCTATTTGAAAATTTAAACAGATCAAAATAAGAACAAGCATTTATTGAAAGATATCATAAAGTAATCTATAATAATAAATTATGTGCTTTATATATTTTCAGTTATATGGTTAATCTTACGATGGGATTAATTTTTACTGAAGTAGAATTTGGTGACCTTCACACATAAGAGTTTGAACAGTTTACATTTTAAAAAGAACAGCTTCACGGTAGAATCTCATTTGTCTCGTAATTTATTGAACAAGAGTAATAGCGGGTCCTTAGCTCCACCTCTGATGCATGTGAAAAGTAAGGCCGACAGAATTTGAGGAGGAGCTCATTAGCTCATCGGATACACAAAAATAATGTGTAAAACAGAATACTCATTTGATATTCTCAGCTGTCAAAACCAACAACATGAAATAGACAAATAAACATTCAATCAACATCATCCAATGAACTAAGTTTGTAGTAAATGGCTAGCTTTCAAAGCTCTGAATCATTCAAAAAACTTAATTGATTATAGATAACTAATTCTAAAACTCTATTATATCCATATTACAATACAAATATACTACATGTCCTGTCTGAAACAGAGGGAGCAGTACTAGCACTTCTCTCAAGTTTATTACCTCGTGATAATGTAGGTGCATGAAGGGTGTTTTTTTTTTTTTTTTCCTCACAGGCATACTCAAACTCTCTCTTCCTACATCCCCTGTGCTCTTGGGATGCGTTTGTGCTTGCTTTGGTGATTTTTAAACTATAAACTTCAGCGGCTCTGAAAAGGAGGGGGTTTACCAGTGGCACCTCTCTTGGTACTAATGCTTTTCTTGAAGATTGAAGATGATTTTCTGGCTTTGCCACATTTCGTTTGTGTAGAAACACTTTATTATTACTATTAAAAAAAGGAAAGAGAGTACAGGAATATAATATAATGTGGTTCATCCATGCCCCACTATCTACACCTTGGAGCACAAAAATCTATAGAACTATCCCACCTTTTTTATTCTTTTGTTTTTTCTAGAAAAAAAAAAGTTAGATTGAGACTTCGTTCCCTTTGTTTTTGGGAGAAAATGGAGATCATTATCAACAATTTAAGAACTTTAAATGTTAAAAAAACATCTTAAAAATTTATTATGCTTGGTGCTGTTGAATTGATCGTAAGAAAAATAATTTAATATCATAGTGTTATTTGGCCAACTTTCATCTCCATAATTGTCATGCATGTGCTTAGCTTCCCAATAGCATAAATTCCCTTTTCAGAGATGGTACGATTGTGGCGATATTTTTCTATTAAGAGTTACATTCTCCACAACTTTGGCAATATGAACTCACCTACTCATGTTTAAAATAAAACATATGATAGATTTTGTGAGGCTTAAATGGCCTATCACATGTAAAAGAGTCTTGGATTTAGTCATTTAAATCAATTTTATTAGATGTTACCGGTCTAGTAGAATAGATGGAGACAGAGAGAGCAAGGCCTCTCGTAACATTAGATAATTAGACCCATAATAATAAACCTGGTTTTTTAACTTGCTAATCCCTTATTTCTCCTATTTGCCAGTGGGCCCACATACTGTACCACTTTACTATAATGTTTTTGATGTATGATCATAAGAATCTTTCCTCTTGGTTCTAAACAATATTCATGTAAAGAATGGGTAATACACTATTAAATCAATGTTCAGGCATCCCTTTCAATGAGGATGAGTCGGGTTATGAGGAGGCAATCTCTAGTAATATCATAAGTAGTTGAAAATGAAAATCAAAGGTCAATTTTGAAGATATAAAAAAAAAAAAATAGAAGAAGAAAAAGATGGATAGCTAAATCAAGATCCTCCAATCTATATTTCCACTTATCATATTTTGTGAAACCCATACAATATATAATCCAACCCCTCAATTTTATATATATTAATGTAAACAAACAGCCCTTGCAAGATTGAGCTCTAATATGGTTTTCTAGTGTGGGAATCAAAGGGCTTAAAAAAAAAAAAAGGAACATTTTGGGAATTTTGTGTTAGATAGTGGGTGGGCAAGGCGGCGTCGGTACGAGTACGATCCATCCCAAGACAGATTCTAGCTTCTTCCAAAGCCTGCCGCTATCGGACAAAAACAGAGAAGCTTCCAACAGGAGGCTTTGCTGTCGGTTTTAACGCAGGATCTTTATCCACGTAAGCGAATCGGTCACGCGTGAGCTTTCATGGCACGGGAGAAGTGGATTGTGGGGCCCGTAGATAAGGAGGGAGGGAGAGAGAGTGGGGTGGCAGCTTTTCGGCTTGAAAATTTTTTAGAGAGAGAAAGAGAGATTCCCTCTTTCTGTCTCGTCTTGATTTGATGAGACACTTTCGGCTCCGCGTCAACCTTTGCGGCTGAGAGGCTGAGGCTTTCATACACTCCCATCCATGCTTTCTTTCGGCTTTGGAACAAAGTGGGTATTTATTTTGGCTTGAAATATGACTCGGCTCGGCTCATATAAACTTGGCTTCTCAGTTTTCTAGATAAAGATAGCTGACAAATGACAATGGAGAGAGAAATTATTCCCCGTCTGACTTTTGTTCTGTAGATAGTTTTCTTTTTTTTTTTTTTTTTTACTTTCATAGGACATTAAGCTTAAACTTTAATCCATAATACTTAATAAAAGGGTTTTAAAAATCATTGGCAGGCATAGTTATCGATACAACAACATCAATGATCAAAATTTTGCAATTGAAAACTTTTGCTTCGTGAAGTTTTCCTTGTTCCATTTTATATATGCTTATTTTTGTGATTATTTTAAACCAAGGGAGGTGAATCCAACAAAGGAGATCGTTGGATTTGCTTTTCTAAGTTGTTGCCGTCGTTGTTATCATTAAGTGCATTAAGTGTATATTTGTGTAATCTATTTTTGTGAAGAAGGATGTGGATTTCTGCAGAAAACTTGTTTACCATATGTTTGGTGCGGCAAGTTTTTGATGAACTGTCTTTTTGCCGCGTCAGCTTTTTCCATCCTAGGTATGGAAATGGACTTCCTATTGGAGGTGTGGGAAGTTCATTTCCATGAAAACTGACTCTCCATTTTCTCACTCCCACCCCACTCCACCGAGCTACCATCTTCATTCTCCCTCGCCACCCACCAACCCACCAACCCAGTAATTTTCACTAAAGAAATCCACACCTACACCAAACAATATTAGCACCAATTCATTGAGGAAAAACTTTTTGCATTAAAAATGAATTTCTAACTTCCTCAAAGAGATTTTTTTAATGTATTTAAAAATCATAGAATTTAACAATATGACAATTTCATCTTTCTATGGAAGCTGCCTCTACACAAATATGCCCTAAAATTTCTTACCTTCCCATAGAAGGGAGAAAGACATGTAAATGTTCTTTGACGCCCTCCGTAATATCCACTCTTTCCATTAAAAAAAATTGCAAATTCAACACATGGAATCAGGAATGCAATCCAACAATGTGAGGTGGTTCTTTTTGGGAGGGGGAGAAATTCAGCATGTGGGACTACAGTGGGCTCTTTTAGACGTACTCATATAACGACACACAGTATTCCTAGTAAACTCAGAGAACGATTCATATACCATGTAGATTTACACACACGGAAACATTCAACCTATGGCAAAAGAACAGTACATCCGTCTTCTTCCACGCTAAATACCGTGGAAAGGAAAAATTGTCACTCCAGTAAACTCCATAGCAATGGAACCTCAGAAAATGATTTCTGCGGAATTTAAAAATTCATGTTTGGTGCAAAAAAAAAATTTCCTCGTTGAATTGCTACTAATGTAGGGAGAAGCTTTGGGTTGAAATAGAAAAGAGTAAGGCAATAATATTATATGAGAGGGAGAAGTTCTCTGCAAAAATCTATTTTCGATACCTCCCATAGAAAACCTATTTCTAGCATTAGTAAGGAAAATACGAACAAGGCAGGAAATCATTTCCGTAGAATTGTTTTGCACCAAACGCATGAAAAATAGGTTTTCCGTGGAAAACTTTCCACTTTTATACGAAAAAATGTTACAGAAACATGCCCTTATAATGTAATAGATTTTAAAAGAAGGGGGAAAAGGGTGACCGCATCATGACTGCACTCGTAATTCTGCAACTAAGAGCATTTTGGCCCCAAATAAAAAGCTGATATATTGTACGGAACACAATATTGATTAGTGTCTCATGAATTATGAGTTTAAGCTTTTTCTTTCACGAGGGACTGGAATTCACGAAACCATGCACCCTATTAATTATGTTAACCAACTGGGCTACAGCCAGAGACAATAGTTTTCTTTTTTTTTTGCATGGCAGAGAAGATCTTCTATGTGCCAATATCAATCATATATCGTTTTTGGTTTGGAGAGGTATTAAATATAGTTGAAAAGAAAAAATAAATAATTAAACAACCTAAAAGCAAGAGAAAGCCCTAACTCAATTACCAAGTTGGTACCAACTATATGCGATGCCTATGGCAACTTGCATCGAGAAAGGCAAGTTGGTACCACTCGGGCCTGCCTGAGTCCGGGCCAAGCCCGCTTTGGGATGGGCTTGGATCATAGGTTTTAACACTCGGGTCGTGCTCGGTTTTTATTATTTGCACTTGTTTAGTGGATGGGCCGGTCTTGGATTCAATGGTAGAAGCCTCGTAAGAAAAATAAGAAAGGGCATTTGGAACAAACGCAGTTTCACACATTCACACGTGGCCAAACAAGTTGAACTAGATTTCGAAACTGCTATTAATAACCCCTAGATCACAGGATGCAACCCCTGACCATATAGAAATCTCTCTCTATACCTGCATAAAAAGAGGTACTTGTTTGAGGGCTTATTAGGATGTCGAATAAAGTGAGATGATGGATGCATCATGTGTGCAATTTAAACACTAATTCAATACAATGATGATTATCATTTACTTTATGTTGTACAAATTATATGATCAATCTAACACTGCAATTTTCAATTTAGGTGAAGTGTACGTCAATCCCTACATAAAAGACTAGAGTTTGATATTAGCTTTTCTTTTTTTTTTTTTGGTAAAAGAAGGTTATGCTCCACATAAATCAAATCATGTGATTGAAGGGCATCAACTTCATACAAACAGCATCATATGAATGCTTGCTTCTCTGTTATTCGAATCGGAACAAATTGTGCTAATTGCTTGATTAGGACAGGCTGACAGCTATGATGAAAGGAAATGATATCTTTCTATATGCGAACGTATACATGGATAAAAAAGAATTAGTGAGAGGTAGATTTGCTTGTATATTTTAACCAAAACAAACTACATACAAAAGTATCTAATGCCAAAAAAGCTAAATGGGCTACACACTAGAGGGCCAAATTAAACCATGCTTTCCTATGAACAAAAGTAAAACAAATTGGCGCTCACTTCAATAGATTCTTTAAGCTCTTGTTAAATGATGAGGGGATATGCCCACAATTGTAAGAAAGTATCTCCTTCCATTTCAAAGTGTCCAAAAACATGTAGATATGTTATACGTATATAATATCAATTACTATTTTCTAACTTTGCTTTGCTTGTAAAGTCATCATTTGGTTTAATTTCTTTTATACGTTTCACCATTGCTTTCCAAAGGTGCATTGCACCAATCCCATCTCTTTTGTTTCATTGCATGCCTAGAGTTGAATGTTCTAAAGCACTTGTCCCACCCTTTTGTGAAATAAAGATAATTGATATTATGAGAAAGCACTTGACGAGGAGGAACCTAGTATTTTTAAGGCCGCTTTTCCCATCATTCAATGCAAGCTTTCCTTGTATTGGAAGCTCGTGGGGCGGTTCATTCAACGAGTGAAAGTGGGTGTTGTGCTTTTTGGCTCAAGTGATACGCGACTGTGAGGCTAACAAAACAACACATGCTTAAGAAGATGTACGTTAGTATTCATGAACGGCTTTGGAATGCTTTCTTTCCGATAAAAAAAATGTCAGTTCATGCAAGTGCCTGAGAAAAGTAGACTTCGTGTGGGAACCTCAGTAAGTTAGTGGGGGCACTACTCTAGCAAGTTGCGCACTAGTGTGCAGCTACTATTGACCTCTCTCTCTCTCTCTCTCTCTCTCTCTCTCTCTCTCTCTCTCATGGCCAAAAAAGGAAGGGCTAGAGGTGCAATTGGACCGGGTTTGAATTGGTACTGGGCCAACTTAAAGACGGCATGCGGTAAGCCGAGGCCTAGTGCTGATTTCAAGTGCACAACCCTAGCTCAAACCTAAACCCAAGTTAGAAGAAGAAGCTCAGAGATACCAACAGGAAGATGAAGCTGAATCCCCTAGGGAATGTGGGGAAATATAAGCTGAGAAAGAAAGAGGACAAGAGAACACGAAGTGGATGATTAAAATGGAGTTTTGCATGTCATTTTACATCTTTATGTCATACATTTGAAAACATCCCAATAGAATATGGTTCCTTTTTTTGTTTTTTGTTTTTGTTTTCTTTTCTTGTGTGTGTGTTGAATCATCCCAATTTGCTTATTATGAATGCAATATTCAATCACGATACAACACAAATAGAACAAATTAAAGAATGAATAGAACATAGTAAGATTTATATGATTCGGCAGTGTGCTTATAACATTGTGCAAAGAGAGCAGTTAATCATTGTCTCTGAGAAATTTGAGTTAAATTTATGTGGGTTTCACTTCCTCAAGCTTCTCAAGGTCAGGATGACTTCTGTAAGACTGTAATAACCGTCTCTACGTGAAAGTTTGGTAATGAGATAAAACTAATATTGTGACCTTCATATGTTTTCAATGGTACTCGTTTGGTAAAATCTAAATCTCTCGATCGCAAAATAAATGTATCATTCATGTATTGGCTTCCTGCTGGATTTCACTTGGGCCTGTTTGTTTGGAGTTAGTTTCGACAAGAATTGCAAGTGTTAAGAGAATTTTTTACACTCGTGTCATATCAAAGCATAAGGGCATGAAATTCTCCAATTGAATGCTAAAATCCTAAAAACCAAAAATTTAAAATGTCACTTCCGCCTTTAAAATTCTCTGCATTCCACCTTCTTTAATGTTGAATTGTACTTAGAGTCGCCTTCAGATTATTTTGCCAGATTTCAGTACCTTTTTTAGGAAGACAAGAGCTAATGTCTAGAGAATGAAGGTGTGTGTGACATTTTTAAACAACTATGTGAGATATGTCTCATTTTACTGAAAATGGACTGTGCCTATGATATTCTTTTTGTATGGTATATCGGTCTCAGAGAAGAAAACAAAGGATTGGCCAAATTGGACAAACCTTTTATAGCCTCCTGGTCGGAAATCAGAGCAATGTGGAAAATGATCTAGGGATTTCGGCAGTAATACCGAAAAGTTAAGGTTCTCTTGTAAACCATTAATTATGAAATTGTTTGTGTAGAATCTCATACACCCACTGAACAACCATTCTTTCCAAAACCAACTGTATTGGAAGAAATTAATGATAACTTAATAAGGTCTAAGATCCTACAAGTGATATTGAAGTCTGATAAAGTTGGGGGTTCGAGTCTCCTCTCGGGTAATACCAGTTGTAGGTGGGGGGAGGACTGCTGAATTTCAGTTTCAGGAAGAAAAGAAGGAATAACGTTTTCTTTGTGTATTGGAGGTTAGTGTTTAAGCCTGTAACTGGGTCAGTGGATTACCCCATCCAGGGCTAATACCGGATGGATCTCATGACACAACTGTGGACCTGAACTTAGACCCAATTCTGAGTCTGCCCCAAGATTAGTACTATACCAAAATTTTAGGGGTCGAATTTATCTGGAGCCCATGTGAGCAGGCACATTGTAAACATTGGGCACAAGTGCCCAACCCCAATTGCTTACACAACTTTTTTAACATGTTCATTTTTTCAGGTAATTGGTTGTGAACCCCATTGGGTGTTGAGCTTGGATACGTTAATTGATGGGTCCACAATTGCGGACTGAAACCAGGATCTGATTATCAATCGAGACTGAAAAGGCACCCATGCCCAAAAAAAAAATAGTTTGGCGGTGTAAATGGGTGCATGTCTTAGCTGTCTATAGACTTGATACTGTTAATAACTCATCTTCCATAGTTTTATTGGGCAAAGAAGAACCCCCATTATCACCACATCTCATGAACAATAAAGATCAAGTCCAGCAGCTAGGAACTTCAATTGATCAACTGCAAATGTCTTGAATCAGAACCATGTTTTTTATACTATGAATAAAGATGAGAATGGACCCCCTTTATTTGATTATTCAAAAGCCAAGAAACCATGTTAGACAATCGTGGGTCAGTCCTGGACATGGCCCATTAACATCCCCAGATGGAAATGGGCCCCTGTTTAACTGACTAACGCGTAGGATTTAGCCCCTAAAAAATGCAGTTTAACCACCCTAGACCAACTCGATTGTCCTCCATGTACATATTGAAGTACTTGTGAACAGATGGATCCAAGCCATTAAAATTCAATGTTCTAATTCACGACAGTCAAGCAATCAAGATGATCCTGTTAAAGGCCTAAAACAAAGATAAATACATAGATATAGTAGAAACCATATTCCTTAGTTTATCTCAAACTGTCCAGAGGATAATTAGCAAGTCAAGTGGGCTGGTCCTGGGCAAATGTAGCCCAGTTTCGCTGACTTTCTACTGCCAGAGGCTTACTATGGTTCAAATATTGGGCCAAAATAGCTGGTTTTGGCAATTTTTACCAAGGCTTCTAACTTCTAAGAAGTCAATACGTCCACCCAACTTGTACAACAACAATGGGCTTATGAATTAAACCCCGAGCTAGACCATAACTATCAAGCACAAGGAGATTCTGACCCAAAATATTTGGCCCCAAACAAAGGGTTGTTTGGATGTGAAGGAAAGATGTTGCAATATTATCAATTTTGTAAATTGATTTTGTTAAACTTTTGAATGTTTTTGTGCTGTACTTTCATCATGCACTGCAATCTTAGGACAAAATATGCTTTATTTGTGCTGTTTAATGGGCACAAAGTACCATGGAACAATTTTTTTAATTTTTTTCTTAAGTTCTGTTTACCATAAGATTTTAGAAGGAAAAAAATTAAAAAAAAAAAAAAAACTTGGGTGTGAATAGTTTTCAAGTTTGATGCATGTCGAGACTGGAGGCTGTTAACGTGGACTATTTAGGGTCAACCTTGACAATGCCATAAGTCGCTGTTGGATGCATTGCAAGCATCCACAGAAAATGGCTTGTTTTCAATATGATTTCTACGCAAAGCACAAAAACACGAGTACGATGCCCCTCCCTTAGGGGTTACGCAAATGCGTGCGTAACCAGTTCTTTGTGAAAAAAGTGGAGATTGTAGAAATGGTCCTCCGCACTATAGTAAAATTTATATTTGATGCAGTGGCCTTTTCTAGTAGAAAAGTTTAATAATAGACTAAATTTTTCATAATTCCTCAAAAGATAAATTCATAAGGGGGTAAAAAAAATCCATGGAAAAGGAAAGTTTTCACATAACCAATTTACCGTGACATGTACATAAATGTGCCCTTAAACTTCTGCACCTCTTGGTAGATATGGAAAATGTATTTCCTCTTCCACTTCTGCAGAACTGAAATCCCACGTGGAGAGGTAGGAATCCTTCGTCTGCACTTCCGTGGAAGAAGTAATACGAAAATGAGGTTTTTCCATTCCTTGCCCAATCCACCAAACAACAATGAGGACAATCCCTGATTTGTCAGCTCCTTCGCCATCTGCATAAATGGTCCCTTAGTAGAAGGATTGGAGCGAACATTTACTCAGTAGTTTTTACAGCGAAATTCTCTTTTATGAGCACACGATATGCCTATGGATATTAGAGAAATTTCCAAATAAGAATTAGATTTATCAGATGATGTTGTTTTTCATTGTTAATAAAATAGCTGTTTACATGTCATAGGTTTGATTATCTTCAAATTGTTAGATCCAGTGCCCTTCTATAACTAGCACACTAGCTTTAGTAGGTGCAGACCCAAATGCTTCAAATTTATCTCGACCAAACCCGCTTGTGATGGTCACTAATATGCAATATCAAACCCACCGATGATGCATTCTGGTAAAAAAATATAGGACAGGAAGAGAAAGATCACCCGAAACCCATGTCTATGCCGAACCCAAATCGGGTACAAGTTCAAAGCATTCACACCCACTTTGAATTTTAGAAACCACTGTCAAACTGGCCCCTAATCTAAGTGTGTTCTTTTAGTTTTTACAAAAAAAAAAAAAAAAAAAAAAACTTTAGGTGGCCCTTACACCTAAAAGGTCATTTTAGCCAAACCCACATCAAACCAGCCTTCCAGTCCAAAAACCCTTCTTTTTTTACCTTTTTTTTAGAGGATTGACGTCGACCATGTTGACCCCCATTTTCTGTGTTGAGCGTCGACATAGACCATGTTGACGCCCATTTTCGGTATTGAGCGTCAATGTCTACCATGTTGACGCCCATTTTCTATATTGAGCGTCGTCGTCGAGCCTGACTATAATGCACAAGGGTCGGTGCCGACCCTTGTATTTACATTCTGTCAAAGCAAGAATGTCAATACCTGCGTCACTATCGACCCTAACAATAATAAGAAGATTTAGAGGTACTTCAAATCTAAAATTAAGAATTGGAGTTTGATTAAGGTTTATCTTTCATTTATACAAGAATAGTTTCGGGACCGACATTTAATTTGGGCGGAAAGGCTGATTTGGTGTGGGTTTAGCTAAAGTGATATTTTTCGTGCAATGGCCGCCTAATGTTTTTTTTTTTTTTTTTTTTAATCCACAAAATAATGATAATAAGAATAATAATAATAATAAAGAAAGGGCTGGGACGGGTCGAATTTAAACCCGACCCATGGCATCAATCGCCCGGGTAGGCCGATTATTTCTCGAGTCTCATGCGCACCCGTGCTTCCGTACCCTTATCCGCTAAACTGCATAGTTCCCGCCATGGCCGTGCTCCTCCTACCCTCCGCTACCGTTACGCTCCGACTACCCTCTCCACCCCAAATATCGGCACCGAGAAACCTCGATATCCGTCCCGTTTTGATTCCTTCCAAGCTTGCTAGTTCCAGGTCTTCTCTTCGAATCGGATCCGTGGTGTGCAGAGCTCTCGGTGAAGGCTCTCAGCAGCAACCATTCGACGACGATCGAACGGTCTATCAAGGAGTCTACGGACCCTGGTCCGTCGATCCTTCTGACGTTCGTGAGGTACATTACGTACAGTCTCTTTGCTCGTTTTTGTTTAATTTTACATGAAATCTCTGTGAATTGTTGATTCATGACTCGATCAGGGTGAAGGATTTTGTATGGGGTGTATTTTCCTTGGGAAATGAGAAGCTACTGATGGGTCACTCACCTTCTTCTTGATTGATGCATGATTGTTTTGGTGGGGGTGGGTTTCTAGATATGACCGGTTAATCATCTGTTCTCGCCCATTTTCATAAATATGGGTCTATGGAAATGTTGGTGTATTTTCAAATTTGGGGTTTTTTTTCCACAAATATAATTCTATGGAAAAGTTATGGTGTTTTCAAATTTGGGTTTTTTCCCCTGGAGATATTATCAGTTTAAATTACTGAATATAGGATTATCATGGAAGAAAACAGAGATTTTGGTTTAGTTATAGCCTTATAGGTAGTAGATTTAGTACAAAATGGGATAAGTGTAATTGAGACAGCAGAGGGTTATGTCTTGGTCCAGTGCTGCTTAGATAAAGTATCATTTGTATAAGGCAACAGTTAGGCCTAGGATGTTGTATGGAGCTGAATGTTGGCAACGAAGAAAGGTGAAGAAGCTAGAGTTCATTTAGCAATTAGCAGAGATGTACGTGCTTAAATAGATGTGTAGAGCTACTATAAATAATAGAAGTAGATACGAGTGTGTTAGGAATTAGAAAAAAAAAAAAACACTATGGATAAGTGTAGTCGAAGAAAAAGAAAATCAAAGAATATGGGTTGAGATGGGTTGGACATGTTTATAGAATGCTAGAAACTGCCTATGTGAGATGGATTGAGGGCTTAATAGTGGACGGAACAAGAATTTTGAGAAGAGGGAGGCTAGTAGAGTTATCTGGTAAAGAGGTGGGGAAAGACACGCCATTTGCCTATTATGTGAAGCACTTGAGAGCATGACACTTAATAGAGTTCAGCAGATGGACAAAACTCACAAATGCCACCCTTAATAGATGTGTTTAGCAAGGTGAAGATGGTATGTGTTCTTATCTAACTAGAGAGAGAGAGAGAGAGAGAGAGAGAGAGAGAGATTGTAACATGGGTTGTAACATGGGTAGAAAAGATCGAGAATGTGATGACCATACATGTCATATACCCAAGTGTAAGATTTCATTTTAAGTTTCTTTTCCCCATGTATGCAAGTCAACTTTAAGCACTCGGACAAGTGAAATGGGTTATGTGTAGATAAGAGATTTGAGCATGTGCAAACTTGAAAATCCTTTGTGTGTGTATTTGGTTTACAAAATGTACCAATCTTACTTTCGGCACATATTGAAATCTTTCCAGAGATTTTGACTTAGGCTCTGTTATATTTCTTCAAGAACTGTAGAACAATACAAATAACTCAATATTTCAATAAAGCACTTTTCTTTTCGTTTACGAATGTAACCTGACAGTATTTATATATGTAAATATTATGTTCTGCATAATCCAAACAGGCCCTAAAAAAAAAAGAACATAATGTTTAATGTCACAACAGTATATATGGCTGCCAGTGAAGATGCCTATAGATTGACTAAGGGGGGCATGTATAGAGGGCCTTGTTATATTGACAAAAGTATATCCTTCATGATCCCTTGATCATCTATTACCTTAACAGAAGAGTTGTGCCAGTGTCTATTGTTCTCCTTCGGTTTTATTTTTTTTTTTAATATTTTAAAAAATTAAGGAACCACATATCTTAAGAAAATGCATTCAGCATGAAAAAAGGCCAGAGAATTCATGGCTACCATCTTGCAATTCGGGATACCTTCTTGTGGACTGATCACTCCAGCAGGGTATGCCATTCCAATAGTTTGGATTACTGAAATATTCACCCAACTTCTCCAGAGTATAAACTAGAACCAGCTGTACATGTTTATGGGCTGAGCTTGTATGTTTCCTTGCCTCATAAGAAAGGATCAGTTTGCTATTGCTTCTAAAAGTGTGAATTAATTTTTATGAGTTTTCAACAGGTGATCTTATATAGATCTGGGTTGGTAACTGCTGCTGCATCATTTGTGATTGCGGGGGCTTCTGCATTTCTACCAGAACACACCTTCTTCAGGGACATTGTAGAACAAGATATTGATCTATTCTATGTGCTTGGAGCAGGAGGACTTGGCTTGTCATTATTCTTAATTCACATTTATGTGACCCCTATAAAACGATCCCTGCAAGCATTATGGGCAGTTGGTATTCTTGGATCTCTTGGGACGTATCTAAATCTTGCTCAACCTGCTAATGAAACCTTGACACAGTACGTTGTCATTAACCCGGTAGCTGTGTGGTTTGTTGGTCCTCTCTTCGCAGCCCTGACAGGGCTGGTCTTCAAGGAAGGTAAGAGACATAAGAACTTCCATATGTTATACTGCTTTTAGTGCCTCCAGTAATTGGCATTGATCCTGAGTTCTTTCTTTTTATATTGTAATGTGATATTTAATTGTTCATTTCTGAGGTTTCATTCTTTTAAGTTGGAAGTGTTTTCATGATTGGTATATGTCAATTTTCTTTGCAAAACATCAAATTAGTAAGGTTGTGTTTGGTGAAGTTGGAAGGACAAAATAATGGCAAAGTGCTAGGAGACAGCTGCTGGAACTCCTGTCCCCATGGACCCATGCTATATCTCCTCACACTTCATCATGTGGTATTGCCTTCACATTCTTCGCAAAATGAAAACATTTGGGGGACAACAGGAAGCTGCTTTTTTAATTAAAACTACTCAATCTTTTTCTTTAACATTTTTCGGTGGAGAAAACTAGCCAACCTTCTAAAAGAAGAAAGTTGGAAGGTTTTGGGATCACTGGTGGCTGGAGCAGCAGTTGTAGCAGATCACTATCCTGGCCCTTTCTCATTTTGTATTTTTATTCAATGTTTTCAAACAGCAACTAAATGTCACTGGCTGACCTGAAAAGCAGTGAATTAAATTCTCCGTTAGAAAAAGAAAACAAATTGAAAATTTGTTTGTCCTTCGTTAGGAGGTAATAGTAAACTGGCCTTAATGTTCTGAAATCCCAGACCCTCCTAGAGGATGCCTTACCATTGTACCAACTGCAGGTTTGACAAACAAAAATGTTTTAGTCAAATGAATGGTAGGCAAAGTTTGAAAATATCAGTTCGTACTTCGTATAGACATTATCTGCTGGTGGGGGCCGTGGGGCTTGGCCATCAGGCATCCAGACTGAGCCTGTCTGTGTTAACGTTTCTGTGTAATTTTTTTAGCCCATGGCATGCATATGGGATGCGTTTAGGCCTGATTTGTAGCTCTGCAAACAAGTGGGTTGTGCCCAGGCCCAGTTTTTTCCTGTTATTCTGTTGAGATCCAACTTGAGGCTAGCTATAATCCTCGTGTAGCCATTACTGGTTTGTATCAAGCCTAAATTTCTGGCCCTATAAATAAATGTATATTATTGAAGTGGCACTAAACAATCGTAGAACACTCCACTAACTTGACTCCAGTTTGCCCACTTTGATCATATTATTATAACAAAGTCAAATGCTCCGTGTTGTTAACACATAGTTGGGGCCTATTTTGTTAAACACAATTGACTGCACCAGTCCAACCACGCCTTTACACAGTTGGGCTCTATTTTCTGACTGATGGTCTTCATTCCTGAATAATAGGCCCGGTAAAAAAAAAGGGCTGGAGCTAAATAAGACTCAACCTTTCATAGCCCATTTAGCCCTTTCCAAGTCAAAACTTATAGGTTAATAATACATGCTTTGCTCTTCTTTTTTTTTATTCTTCGCTTGCAAATTGCTGGTGAAAAGGTCTTTTGAAGGTTCTTCGTTTGTTTCGTGAGTTAGATGTCTGTTTTTTTTTTTTTCATAAGCCATTCATTTGGAATCTTATTGGATACCTTTATCTTTGAAATGTGTCCTTGGTATTATTTACATCTTATTACCACTCTTTCTTCACGTGCTTCTAATTAACTTCAAATTTTTTTAGCATATTATCCTTTAATGATGTATGCCCACTGCAGGTCTCTGCTATGGAAAGTTAGAAGCTGGTGTTTTGACATTCATCATCCCCATTGTACTTCTTGGCCACTTGGTAAATTTTCTCAAACTGCTCAAAGGCATTCCTTTGTACCTCCATTAAAAAATTTTCATTGTACCCTTTGTTTTTGGGCTATGTTGGACTACTAGACAGGAGTGATAGTTTTCACTTGAGGACCCTGGGATTGATCCTTGGGCATGTGTGTGAAACTAAGGTGCCACTGCCAACACCATTGAACCATGAGTGTGTTGGCTTATTTCTCTGCACTTTATTTGTACTAATGTATAGAAGGACTATACATCCTTTTTACAACTACAGCTGATGAAGTCCTTGCTGGAACCCATAAATTCTTACAATATAAATTTTTTTTATTGAACAAACTTAAATCAATGAAAGAAAATAAAAAGAAGCCATACAGTATAGAGAAGTATACTGTAAAAATCTACAAAAGAAATATGAACCAAAGGAGTAAACTTGAAAAAGGTACCCCAACTATTACAAGAAAGAATAATTTAATATCACATGTAGGGGTGGCAAACAGGTTGGGTTGGGTAAAACTGGGTGGAGACCATTGTTGTCTCTGAGTTGGAGTCTAAGTGTCTAACCCATGTCCGACCCTTTTAAGAAACTGTCAAGCGTCCTCAACCCAACCAAACCTGTCTAACCCTCAGCCTTAAAACCTACATCAAAGAAAAACCTCTCGTTTCTCAACCAAAAAGAACCCCCCCCCCCCCCCCTCATTTCTCGACAAAAAGAAAACCCTCTTCTCTCTCTCTCTCTCTCTCTCTCTGTGTGTGAGAAAAGGAAATGGGAATTTGACTCCATTCCGGCCACCACTACCACCACCACCATCACTATCGGCAACCAATCTTTCAAGGCTCTGACAATGGCGTAGCCATTGCCCACTTTGAAATCAACAGCGGTGGCCAAGAAAAATGGGGAATGGCTGGGATGCTTCAACGACAGTGTGCGTATCTCCCATTCCCAAAGTCAAAAGAATCATTGGCTTATTATCAGAGACGCATTGGTCTTTAGGGCTTCTATATGCTTCATTTTGCTTTTTTGATTTCATTCATGTGCAAGATATGATTCTATTTTTGGCTAACTTGAGCTAACATACCTTTTTTCCATGGGAGAAGATAAGAATAGGGTTTTGTATTTGATGGTGCAGATGGGTTCTTCTTTGACCTATGATAAATATTTGTCTGTTGATGGGAGAAGATAAGTAGGGCTTGTATTTGATGGGTGCAGATGGGTTCTGCAAGTTATGATAATCAGTTTGTGTTTATGGGAGAAGATGAGTAGGGTTTGTGTTTGATGGTGCAAATGGGTTAAACGGGTTATGCAGGTTGACACTAACCCAACCTGTTTAAATGCGGGTCGGCTTTTTTTGACCCGTGACTAGCCTGTATATTTGCAGGTCAGGTTTATCAGGTTAGATCAGGGTCGGATATGGGGCAGTTCAGAAGGTCAGGAGAGGTTTTGCCACCCCTGATCACATATCTATCTACTCCCATCTTGGCTAAAGCATCCACGGCTGCATCAGTGTTGGTATGCTGGTTGCTGAAAAGTCATTGGAATGGAGTCAATGGAAAAAAGAAATTGTAGCACTGCCCAGAAAAGCAAGATGCCATGGACCGAACCCCTTCCCACCTTCCCAACCTACTTCATTCAATGAGCCACTTTCTATAATGAGATTCATATTTCTCAGTGAACTTAAAAAACTCTGGAACGCTTCACAGATGTTCATGATTTCCTTTTGTAATTAAAAAAAAAAAAAAAACTTAATATAAATATTTAGTGATGGTCATCCATTCTTAATTGGGACACCATCTCTTTCTTTCTCTCAGTTCGCTTCCAATCTGCTCTAATTCCCTTTCTTCTCAATTTTTCTTGCCTTATTGGAAGGAAAATTAGATGAGTTCTTGGCCAATATGATTTTTCTTCAACTTTCTTCTCCTTGAAAACACACACTGTTCAAAGTGGAGGTAGAGGATCATGTCTAGTCACTTGTGCATAAATATTTTCATATTCTGGATCAAGGATCAAAATAACAGTTGCGATAGGCATTGTAGCCAGTGGTCAAAACACTATGTAGCGATTGTGGCAATACGTAGCGGCATAGCGGTGTGAATCTTTTAAGTTTTCAAAAGAACTCGAGTCTTGTGTAGCAGTCAATCTTGTGTTTTTTTAGTGATTTGAAACCATATAAGGGTAGAGACAACTTTAGCAAAGACTATTGAGGAGAAGAAATAGGAAAAACAATGTTTTAAATTAAAACTACTTGGCTTTTTTAGATTTTAGACCATAGTGCCGGTATTTTCAAAATAGCGTAGTGGCCTCTACCGCTATGGTCTATAATGCGGCCGCTATTGAACCATGTTCTTGATTTACATCACTCAAAAGTTCAAAAATATGTTGATCTAGGCTCTTGCAACTTGGCTTGTTTCTTTGCTCAACAAGGTTCAGGACTCCATAAAATTAATACTCATGCCAAAGGGCCATAAATTTGTATGACAGTTGCCAATAGATGAGTATCCTTGTTTCAATCTCACAATTTCCCTTTTCAATTCAAGTATCCTAGCATTACTCCTCTTTTGGGCATAGGTTGCTTTGATAGACTTCCAAGGTTCCTTGGGTGTGTCAGAGCACTTAAAATTGACTTCAATGCCTTCTTCTAATGAATTTAGGATCCGGTTCAATGTGGAACAATGATCAATAAGGGGCAGTAGGGGAAGGTGGAGGGATAAGGGGCTTCACACCCATAGTTTCAAGATTCGTGCCCATGGTGTTCGTGCCCATGACTTTGCGCCATTCCTTTTACCGGAGAGATTGCAAAGAGCAATTGCACTTGGACTTTTCTTTTCATTAATAATAGTCTATCTAGTGAAAGAGGCACTTCATGAATATATATATATATATATGTATATGTATATATATATATATATAGGGAGATGCTCCTATGAGAGATATCTCTCACCTTGTATATGAGAGATTGGGTGGGGGTCCTTGCATCCATATCCAATGCCAACAACTTAAATGTGAGGGCCCCCACCTTATCTCTCATTGTAAGGTGAGAGATGCTCTCATAGGAGCATATCCCATATATATATATATATATATATTTACACACATATAAGCAAAAGGAAAAACCCTAAAACTAATCCTGGCCATCTAAACACATTTTACGGGCAAGATTAAAACATCCAAATTAAAATACATAAACCATTTAAAAACAACCCTAAATAAAATAAAATAAAATAAAACAGAAATTTAATGGTTGGGCCCAAAGGGCTAGTCGACCCATGGATCATGGGTCTGTCTTGTGTCAAATGATAGTTTTGAATGTGAACAATGTTCTTGTAGAAAGGAATCACTGTACTCTTTCTCCATTTGTCAGGCATTTTTCCTATACTCAATATTTTTTTTAGAACAATCAATTAACCAATCTATCCCATTTTTGTCTATTGCAACCCTGGTATATATGCGTTTACCATCTGGTCCAAATGTTGTATATTTTTCTTCATCTTATCTAGAGCAGTCTTAACTTCTATGTTGGATATTTTTGTTATTTCCTTGATTTGGTTGTAGATCATCATTGCTTCACCTGCATATTTGTGTTTAATAGTCTCTAAAATACACTACCACTTATTTTTAACCTCTTTATCAAAACCCTTTGATAAAGGCCAAGGGATCTGAGGTGAACCCAATTGCAAAGACGGTGGGCCTAATTCAACACGAACAACAGGCTGAGGTTCATTTTGTTTTAGTAACCTGGTTGGTCTCCATAATCTGTATCGACGAAGTTGCTAAATAGGATACAACAAACCCAATCTAGAAGTGATATGATATTCGCCTTCGTAGCTTTAGATTTTCCTCAGAATCACTCATCACTGATAAATATACACACATGTAGACCACACTCTTAAGGGGTTTGTAATAAAATATTGTTCATCACTGATAAATATGCACACATGTAGACCGCATTCTTAAGGGGTTTGTAATGAAATAATGTTTAGATACGAACTCCAAACAAGAGTAGCCAAATCCATACAAAAACAGACAACCGATCCAAAAACACTTTCATGGTTCCAAAAATCTTCTGAGTCTAGGTTGACTCAGAGTCTCAGACGCAGCACCAACCAAGTCAAGTCACCCTCTGAGTCATTCCTTGGCGGTGTTCAATGGGAAAGGCCAAAACTATTTTGCCCGTTTATACGTAAGATGATGTTGGAGTCTTTTGCGGTCTTGTTGCACTAAAATCGGAAGATCATATCAATACCACATTTGTGGAAGACCGCTTCATTCAAGAATTGGAGGTACTCTTCATCCGAGTGACGATCAAATGCACCCACTTATTACAACATAAATTCATTCGGTACAATTAAAATGTGTGCGCCTTAAATTTCTAGATTCGTAGGATCACTAATTTTAAGCTTTTTAGGCTCTAGGCTCCAACTCAGTTAAGTTGAATTGACTTGACGATGACCAAGTCAACCCTCAACTCCAAGTTTAGAACCTTGCTTTTCATGCTCAAAGAGCAGAAAGATAGGATGGACATAGGTCTCTCACTTATGTAGATTCTTTTCCTCTAAAGTACTTGCTAATTTTGTTGGTTTCCGATGTTCTCCATGCTCAACTCAAAACTCCTTCCCTAGTAGGAACCACTGTGGATGTTCCATATGAGGAAAATCTTGTTGATTTGAGCCTTCCACCATCAATAATTTCATAGTCTACAGTTACCTTTTCAAAAAAAAAAATCATATTGTCTATCTGTTTGATTATCATACATACCTGCAAAAAATTAGTCAAAAAAAGGGGAATTCCATTAACTCGAATGGAGTTTTGGTTTCCCAAGGAAGTTTTTGACATAATAGTATTTTCTATTTTTTTTCACCTAAAAAGTGATAGAAAAGATTACTATATGTGTGTAATATTAGAAAATATTAGGATATTTGTGTGTGCGCACGTGAGTGTGTGTATGAGAAATTCTCAAAAACTACCCTATCGCAAACGGAGAGTTTCTGCCCCCATCTAATAGCCAATGAATTGTTAGTATTTTAAGAGAATCTAGTAAAGATCCATCTTTGTAGGAGAATTTTTAGGAAAGAGAATCAGATGTGTATCATTGATAACATGTGTCAAACTTTCACCGGCTAAAAGAGGGGCATTTTTTCTGTGAAAAATGCCCGGGGAGTTTTGTAGCGTAACTCTATATATATTTTTTCATTTATTTTCTATATGAACATATACGTACATTCATAATCAGAGCTGTTCAAGAGGTGGACCCTACCACATAGAATGGGTGGTTTTCCCCATACAGAATGATTCTACCCATTAATGATCTAAACTTGAATGTAAACCATTAGCTATAAACTTTACTGTATTTTCTGGTACTGCCACAAATTTTATGCAGAAATCTTGGTTTCCTTTAAGTAATTAAGGGTCCATTTGTTTGGAATTCAAGTCCTAGGAATTCTAAGAAATGGATTTCTAAAATAGCCTAAAATTGAAGAAAAAAATGGTGAAGATCCACCAATGTACCATCAGATAAATTCCCTGTTGGTGAAAATGAATAAGGGGAGATGGAAAATGAATACCCAACCATCAACCTAGTAAATCAAATCCTAAGAAAGTCAAGGGATCCCATCTACATCTCCACCTTATATCCTTGGAATCAATTCCATGGCAACAAACATGCTCTAAGGAAGAATGTGGTATTAGTTTTATACTGTTTCTCCTAAAAAGAAAAAAAAATGAGAAAAGACTGTTATATGTATATGTATAATCAATTTTTATTTAATACAAATAACATTCAAGAAGACAGATTTGTGTTTCCATCATTAACATTAATAAAAGATACGTGGTTACTTCATTTATAGTTTCAACTTTTTGATTGGATAATCCAAATTTAGACCTAATAACACCACCCAGTGAAAACTAACTGGTGGATAACATCCAAAATCAACCGGAAATTGCTATCTGCATATAAACATATGACACATATTGATGTGATTAGAAATCTGAAGTGGACTCTGCTATATGTTACCTGAATGCCCATAAAGGCCTTGTTTCTGCCATGTATAGAAGTGGACATTATGGGGCCAAGAATCGCCAGCTTCTTCTACACGATTCCACCGATGGCAAGGGTGTGCTGAGTTGGAACCCTTGATGAAATGGGTCCATCATGTATGGTACCAATGATATACCTAACCTAACTGCATATAAGCATATGAACCACATAACATGGTAAGGGGCTCTCCTATAGATTTACCTAGATACCCATACTGATCTGTTTGTGCTATCTGAGGAGGTGGATGTTAATGGCGCACTCATCTTTAGCCTCTGCACGCTTCCATTGGTTGCAACAGGAAACTAATTTAGAACCATTGGCTCATCAGGAAGGGAAAAGAAATTAGAAAATAGAAAGGACTGTTGATCTAGTGGGCCTTCTTCAATGATACACAATTACAGAACTTAACCAACCAGATTATCCTGTCCATCACTTTTTAGTTAGATCATTGGTGGCATTATTTTTTAAGTTTGGCCATTTTCATGGCCACCAATGAGAGATCATCTTTTTTTTGGTAAAAGAATGAAAGGTAATCTTATCAAGGGGGCTTTCAACTTTGAAATGTTAACTATAGGCTCACTACATCACCAGTTCAGATCCTTTTCCCATCACTTGAGTAGTAAGATTTTATGCTAGTTTTTATTGAGACAATTTCTAAATCATCTTTATGATCTATCTATATCATTGTTTCCACTATTGATGACAATTGGATTGTGCAGAGTGGCTTAATGGATGACAGTGTGAAACTTAGTCTATTGGGGGTTTGGATGTCTCTCTTTGTCATATTTGCCGCAAGGAAGTTCACCCAGCCCATTAAGGTACTTCATGGATCATGGATGATTCATTCTCTGTTCTAGCAACTATACAATGCTAAAATCCTATCGCTTTTATGCCCAAAGCATTCAATACACATGGGCCCCAGTTTTCAGTTTTCTAAATAATGTATTGTTGGGATCCTCTATTGATGCTTTGATGGAGAATTCTGCAAATAGTTCCATCCTGGAACGTTTCATAGTTGGCTTGCAAATGGACAGTTGAAAGGATAATCATTGCCAATGCTTTATATTAAACTGCACAAACATTGACCAAATCAGATGATTGGTATTGCTCAATGGAGGAGATTCTTGTTCATTCTGCAGCGGGCCCTACAAGATGGCTTGTATCTCCTTGAGTTTGGGCCTGAACTGCACAGAATGCTTTGCTTGGAAGAGATGCTCATGTCACTTCCTTATCATTGAATGATCCTTTTATTTATTGGTTAGCATGAAAACTAATCTTTTAATCTCTCTTGTCGGTGTTGGCTTATCTTTGTCATTCAAGGACGACATTGGCGATAAATCTGTATTCATTTTCAATGCTCTTCCAGAAGAGGAAAAGAAGGCCCTGATCCAGAAACTTGAGCAACAGGTCAATTAGAATGCGGCAGCCCAAGGTGACAATGTTCCTGTACAACTAAAAGAGGTGACAATGTTCCCGTACAACTAAAAGAGGATATGTATATAGATGTTTGAGTGCTGCAGCTACTGCCAAAATGTACCAGGGACTGTAACTGTAACTGGAAAAACTTAAAAGCTTGCTGTGATACGTTCTTTTATTAAGTGGCAATAAATACTGCATTATTTATGCTTGTAAATCACAATTTTGAAGTTGTCTCTATTGGACTCTACCTAAGCCGTGATTCGCGCGTATATTAATTTTGACTGTAAGTTATCCCTTTTTATTCAAAGTTCCACATTCTCTTACCATTACTTCATCTCATGCGACTACCTTCTTTTTATCTCTTTATCTCACATCAAACAACTCATGTTGGAGCCGAGCAGGACTTTTCATAAAAGCTGCACTGCCCATTTTGTTAGACTTATAAAATGAGGTGCAAGGATTAGGAGCACCTGACTAGTCCAGATCTTCCTTGGGTTCGGTCTCAAGTAGATGCGTCGAGGATTCATGTGAAGCCCCATGGTATTTCTAACTTAAATGGGCCTGTTTGTTAAACATATATGAATGCCTAGAATTGTATTTCTGTAAGCCATTAAAAATGGTAATTGAATTAAGGGATGATGGGGAATGATTGAATGAATACAAGCCATCACCTCCTAGTAATTCAATATTTAGGAACGCAAATGTCGCATCCACACCTCTACATTGTATCCTTCACTCACCTCTAGAAATCCTTTCACGGTTGTCATTTGACTATGAATTCCTCTGTATTTTATGCAAACAAACACAATCTAAGGTCACACAAGGTCCAAATGGTTTTTTTCTCAGGATTATAGGACTCGACAACTTTCAATTAAAATTGCAGATATTTGGGGAAGATTAAAGACCATTACATAAAGTTGTCCCAGTCAAGCTTAAGGGCTTTTAAAATCTTCATGATTCATAAGGGTGACATCCGATAAAATTGGAAGGATACAGAAACATATACAAGGCTCTCTTTTTTTGTTTTAATATTAGGCTAGAATTTAAAGTTTATTTTAAAATTTCCCCTTCGATTAGTATGAATTTCAGTGCAAACAAAAACAGGCCACTAGAGTCCTGATCATTGAGGCTGCGACTCACAAGAAAATGTTGAGACTCCTCACCATGACTCATTTATTGAAAATCTAAACTAAAAATAAATTATACGTCTTTGATTATTGCCAAATTTCACTCGAGTACAGAGTTGGTGATTATGGGCATATTTTTTTATCGGTCTAGATTTCAATAAGCGACTCCATTGAGGGAACACATGAGCCCAAGTGAGGATGTGAACTTGAAGCTTTAAATGGGAAAGGCTAATGAGTGCCTCCAAATGCCATGGCTGCACAATTGATTGGGAATCCGATCCGTTTCTCGCCTAACTGCTCAGAGATTGATCTCCAGGTCCTCGACCCTGCTGATCCTCTGGACAATTGGCTTTAAGGCCCACAAGAGCAATTAATAACAATAAACACCCAGACCTAGACTGTCATGGTATCCACCCCTCCATTGACGGCGCATCCAAGCAAAACCCGAAAACCATGGAATAAAGTGGTAGTGAGAATACCCACAGGCCCACCCACCCAAATTCCCACCAAGCACTATTCTCCCTCATCTCTCAACCCCCAAAAGCCTCTGGTGTGCGTCCCATACCATGCAATGAATGGATTGCACATCTTTTAAAGATGTAAATGGCTGGCTACCTTCACCCGATTATAAGTGGAAGTTATATATACAATTGGGCTTGGGCGGGGTCTGTTAGACCTGTTTACTTGAGTAGCAAAAGAACCTAACCCATAAACCAGGTATGGCCCCTGCCTTGGGCCGAAAGACATCTGGGTCCAATTTGGGTCCCAACAAAATGATCTTTGGTTTAATATTGTAGATTTAAGTATATTATGTAAGTAATTGGGCCTTGATTCAGGTTTGGGAATCAGGTTTGAGCCTGGTAGGTTTGAACCTTTAATTCTTAATTCAGGCATTTTAGGTAAAGTCTCTGTTAGTAATTTGGATTTGGGTTTGGATTTGGTTATACTGGGAGCCAGCCTTATTTCATACATAGGAATGTAAACTGGTCCAACATATATAAGCTAGAACTGACTCCATGGACCACTTAAACTAAGACTAACTCCAAGCCTAATTTCAATGGACCAAAGTTTTCATATCCAACCACAAAGAGATGAGAACCAAAACAAGGTCAATCATATCAATAACTTGAATTCTTAAATAAATATTAGGAGTCCTAACGCAACAGTATATTAACAATTAACAAAGAATAGTTTTAATAGTTTTACGTACGTAATAGTAAACAAAAATATGAATCATCTCATCCTACCTCCGATGAAACCGAGCTCACCACAAAAGGCCAGCCACAAACTATGAACTACAAGATGGCTAAGAAATCCAAATATCTGGCTATTTGGTCTGGACTTGACTCAAGTTGAAAAAAATGTGACTCTTGCTTCAAGCTTGATTATCAATTAGAACCTAAAATAGAGTGCTAGATACTAGGATATTCTGTCCCCGAAAAACTGTAATAATCAGTTAGTTAAATTAGGTTTATTTGTGAAATTGATGTTGAAAGGCCGGACTAACACAAAAAGGTAGCTCAGTTGGCCTAGAATCATAGTTTATACCTAGATATTGTAGGTTCAAAACTGCACTACCACACTAAGACTATAAAAAAATTTATCCACCTTCCTCTAGTCGAACAAACAAAAGGGTGATTCCTCAGGAAAGCACCGGTGCTATGTTTGATCGGTTGGACTTCCACCATTGGATCGTGCAGCTGATCCAACGGTCCAGCGGTTCCATATTAAAGGGCGGAGAACATCAAGGAAAATCCATTTCGCACGATTTCCCTCTTCCGACCTCAAAAGTCCGCGCTCTCTTCTCTGCCCAACTCCCAAACTTAAAATGAGAACCCTTGCACCTCTCAAGTCTCAACACGAAAGATCAGGGCCCTTCCCCTCTCATCTCCAACAGCCGTACAATCCAAGGGGCTCTTCCCCTGTGGGTGGCGAACACCCTTCTCTCCAGCTCCTGGCCCCTCGCAGTCACTGGTCTCGTTACAGTTGACAGGTCCCATTCGCTTCTCCTTCTGGGTTAGTCTCTTCCTCTCTCCCTCCCTCTCTTTGGCCCCCACCCCCCAAAACAGAAGGTCTCTTGATTTCTTTTTATTTTTACCAGAAACTGTGATTATAGATTTGGAGATTTTTGGAAGAGTTTTAGTATTTTGTTACGGTAGCATGAATTGGGAGGTGTGTGGGCGGTTGGGTGCTGATTTTGTGAGAATCCGCTGGCATTCCAATTCTTACAAAGGATGAGGGTGGAGGAGGAAAGGACTGATGTGGACTCGGGGTGTAGTAGATGAGCAATCAATCTTGATTTTAAGATAGAGTGATGGATGAACCCATCTTTGAATTGAGATGCAGAGTACTTGGGGATGGTGGATTCTACGGGGGATAAGGTTGGTAGGGATTCCACATTCAAACCTATTCATCACCATGTCTCTTAATTTTAAGATGCCCCCTAAGATTTTTACAGAGCTCCCTGTCCCTTCCAAGTAGATTTTTTTTTTTTTGTTTTGGCACTGCCCTTGTCTGTATGGCATTTCTTTTTTAAAAGAGTAGGAGGAGGAGAAGAAAACCGTCATCTCCTTTGGGCACTCTTCCTATTGAATGTTAACTATTGACTGGTTTTGTTTAAACAATTGAAACTATAGGCCTCTTTTTTTGTAAGTAAAACTACAGGTCTCTTAAAATGTAGTTTAAGAGTGGAGGCATTATTCCAATTGAATATACTGCAATCGGCCTATGCTTATCAAAAGTTCCATTTAGATGTTTCTTTCTTTATATGTCTTTTTTTATTATTCAATTGTAAATTTGTAATGCTATTTATTGATTCCATCTGTAACTTTCAGTTCTACAGTCTACATCTCTGCAAATAATGGGAGTGGTTTAGAATATAACTTCGAGGCTTTTATTGATTGAAGTCTAGGCCTTGGAAAGGTCGACTTCCGATGACAAATTACTGAGAGGGTTTTAGGTATAGATTTCTGACATATTAATCACAATTGTTCAAGAATCCTATTTTTATTATAAAATTTTGACATTTAATTTGATTGTCCTAATGATCTTTTACAACTCTTATTTTGTAGGCCTTGAATGAACTACTGATGGACAAGGCTTTGCTCTTAGGATGTGGCTATCTGGTGGGAAATGTGTTAGAAGAGTTGGAATGTGGTTAACAATTTGTGTTGAGAATGTAATATGTGGCCTTGTTGGATTTTGACTTTGTTAAATCAAACAAATGAAGTATGCCACCGTTATTATAAATTGTCCATGTAACAAGATCATCCGGCTATATTCCTTCTTTCCTGTTGAACTTTTCCGATATGTAGTTTCATGGATGTTTATTTCTGGAGGCCCCTCCAGATGATTTTTGGCAGATGTGTTGCAAGAGTCCTTTCTCTTGTATGGAATGCCAATTGTGTGCGACTGAATTTCTTAAATCATGGAGATGGTATGTGATTGCATGCCTGTAGCTCAAGGGAATGCATCAAACTATTCATATTAGGTGGCCTGAAAATTTGTTAAGTGGGTGTTGTACAATTCATCTTTCAGGTACCTAATCCACTGAGAGTTCTACAAAAGAGAGAACATCCATCTGTTCAACCCCCATACTGGATTTTGCAAAGAACACACATATTTTCCATGACAGAGTTGCACACCAATCCAAACTCATGGATGTGAACATGTGCACACCAATCCGGCCAACCTCATGGATGTAAACCTGTGCATTGTTGTACATGGTAACAGCTTGCAACAAGAACGTTGAAGTAAAGCTTATATGTTAAGCCACGTCAATGGTTACTGTACAGGCGTAGAAAATAAGAATTTGGAATTCAAATGATTAAACAAAGAATGAATAAAAATTCTTCAGAATTCAAATTCTACATAAAAAACTTATGTAACGTGATTAAAATCCTCGTTGTAAGATGGAAATCCCTACACAGAGAAAGCATCAACAATATGAATTATATTACAACACAGAAAATCACTACATTTCCATGACAAACTGTGAAAAAAAGAAGCCAAATATAACTATACCAAATAAAACTCAAAAGCAATATAATATCTTTTTATCCATACATATATTTATTTAAAAAAAAAAAAGACAAGATTTTAACCAAGAAATGGAGAACTCTACAAGAAACCAATCAGAAGGCAGATAGGAGACTCGGTGGAACAAAAAAAAAAGGGGTTTTTTAATGAAAGAGAGGGTTTTCTTTTGCGTTTGAAAAGAGAGTGGGGAAGAGGGAAATTTGGCAAAATTGGGTTTTCCTTCAATTGTTTTCATCCTTATATTTGGTTGGAGCCCCTGGACCGTTGGATCATTTCAACGATCCAACGGTGGAAGTCCAACTTCGCACGTGATTGGTGCGAATGCTTCTCACCCGATCGAAACCCATCTCCAGAGTCTCTACTCCCTCCTCCGCGTATGCGATTATTCTCTCTCTCCAACCCTCTCCTCTCCTCAAAATATCCGCTCCTCGCTAGCCTACGCCGCTCCCCTCTCCACGTCTTCAGACGGAATCCGTCACCCATGGACGGCGCCGAGGCCTCCCTTCGCACAGCCCTAACGGAGAAGCAAACGGCCGTCGATGCCAAGGCCGACACCGTCAGGGATCTGAAGGCCCGTGGCGTCGCCGGAGCCGAGCTCGACTCCGCCGTCGAAGAGCTCAAGGCCCTCAAGCTCGAGGCGACCGAGATCGGACAGCGGCTCCAGTCTGCCATCAGCTCCAACGGCGGCGGAGGTGACGGCGCAGTCAGTCGCGAGGCCTTCCGTCAGGCCGCCGTTAACACGCTCGAGAGGCGGCTCTTCTACATCCCCTCCTTCAAGATCTATCGCGGCGTCGCCGGACTGTATGATTACGGCCCGCCGGGTTGCGCCGTCAAGTCCAACGTCCTCGCTTTTTGGCGCCAGGTAAGGAAGGGGAGGTGCTGTAATGCGCTGGGGGTTTAGGGTTTAGTGGCAGTGGTTGTGTTGTTGAATTTCTTAGCATGGTCTCTTTTTTCTATAATATGCAATCAAGGATGAGAAATGGTCATTTCCGTATTAATGAAAACTGACTCATTTGATCAGACGGCCCAGATCTAGTTAGAATTGAAGTGGTTTGAACTGTTCGGTTTGATCATAATATAGCAAAGCAAATCAATGGATTGGTGTGCATCACTTTTATGCAGGGTTGAGCTCAGATTGAGTGAAGGCGGGTCTTATGAATGAAAAAAATGTGGCAACAATTTAGATAATGGGTTAATGTAGTCTATGTACTCCACTTGTATTTAAACTTGTTAATTGGCCTGCGATTTTCGCTTGAGATATTGCACTTCAGCTGGACTTGGAACCATGATCAATTCAAGGGAGACACACATTCCAGTTAAAGTGAAATATGGATAAGTGCCAATTCATAGTGGGGGAGTTGGGGGGATGCGGTATGAGGGGGTTGGATTTATCAAGGTGAATGGCCTGGTCGCGTGGATTCTAAAAAGTTAGGTTCACCAAAGTAAAACTAAGATAAGTGCTTCTGATATATGTGTTCACTTTAATTTAAGTTTTAAGCATTCACTACAATGAATTGCTAATGAGCACCAGTAGTGTTATCGAATTGTTCGGTTGTTCTAGTCTCCTAGATGAATTTTTCTATATATGAGATAAAAAAATTTTCATTCATTCTTTTATTTAGTTGAAACTTTGAAGCAGAGGGCTTTAACTTGCATTGTGGACAAGGTTTTAAAAATCCATTCTAGGGAGTGACTCAGTCTTGATCAAGTCAAGTCAAGCCAATTCATGTGACTCAGCAGAGTGCGCTATAGAGCCTAAAACCCTTAAAGAATATTAAAATATATGATGAAAATGGGAAAACTCATCCTATAAATATAGGATTTTTAGCCTCTTTTTTTTTTTTTTTTAAAGTTTTTATGAACAAATTCAAGTATGAATATTTATTCTCATTTGCTTTTCACTGAATCAAATGACTAGTACATCCGATCTTTGAATGCTTAGATCTTCCATAAATGTGGCTTGTATCTTCTAAAACGAGGGTAAATGATCTGCAAAAGTTTCTCAAAACATCTTTTAAGAAGAGAAGATGGAGAAAAGATATTTTTGAAAGTTTTTACCTTCATACTACGTATCATCTAGGAGAGGGATGTTGTTAAACATGTTATTCACTGGCAACTTTGATATATCCAAACTGTTTCTTAGAATATTTTTTATAATCATCTCGAAGGGCTTCGTTTTCTTCTGAAGCTACCACCTATATTTAATTTGTATCCTTCAGCAGATGCTAAAATGAAGTGGGCCCTCTTTACCTCTTTAGTTTAGAAGCATGTTCACCTGTAGATGCATACCCATCCTTAGTAAATTTTGAAACCATGACGGCAAAGCTTTTGTGTTGTGGCACCTGTTCTGTCATTGAGGATTTGATCCTTGGTGGTGCAATTGAATACCATGAGGAGCAAATGCCTCCATATATTCTCCTGTTTTGTTCTTTCCATAATCCTCAAGCAATTGCAAGCATGGTTTGAGATTTTGCCTGGCACCAATACAAGTTTGGGACCAGTATCCCAAACAAAAAGGCCGGAGTCCACCCAGTCAGCACAGACTTAGTCGAATTGAACCGTCACAATCATCATTAGACAGGCACGGATCGACAACAGCCCATAGGGATTGTCATGGGCTGGAACGGACAAAGTCACACAAGAACTCAACAAAAAAATAAAATGAACCCCCCCCCCCCCCCCCCACTTTTTTTTTTTCATGTATACTCTTGAGTTTGAACATTGAAGTAAAAGGGATAAGTGCTATTATGGTACCTAAAACAAATTCTTACGCAACAATTTGGATAATGGGACCTACAAGCTGTATTAATGTGGTGGTACACAATACAAGATTGATTACCAATGTTACATGAGATTTATTAGTAAGAAGTTGAAGTTTGAGTTGTTTGATAATTTTAGGTATTCTGTTAGGACTCGTGATTATGGTAGATGATGATGATAGGTTCAAACCAACTCAAAACTTGATACAGAATTAGCTGCCCCAATGGCCTCAAACCCACACCCTTTTTTTAGAATTATAATTTGTGGTTTGTTATTTTAATGTTGTTAGAGTATTAAGTATGTGTAGTTATTATATATTGATAATTTTGGTGCTTTGCATGTGTTAAATGATCCTTCTATTAGAAGAAATGATGCAAGAAGAACTATGTATATCCATAATTAATTTAAGATACAATTATTTTATCAAATTTAAACATTTTTAGCCATTTTCTATTATTAGTCATTTTTCTTCTTTTTGTAATTTTATTGTGATTTTTAAGAATGGCTTGCCTTTTATGTCCCGGCATGGGTGGTACCAATTCATCCCAGTACTAACCAACACGAAGATGGTTTTAAAACATTGGTTGCAAGTTGTACCATTTTTCATATATTTAGTCCCTATTCTTAAAGGCCTCCCAACCCTGAGCAAAAGGATTGCAGGATTACCAATGAAATTGTGAACAAATTAAAGAAAATCAAGAAATTTAGCAATTGAAAGAGACAATGTAATAGAAGATGACTTATTGTTTTCTAGTATGACTCTTTTAGTCAACTGAGGTTGGTGTGAAAAGGCTATGACAGCGATGGTGAATTGCCTGTACACAGAAACTTGTACATGCCCAATATACATGTGTCGACAAATACGATACTGCATGGATACTTCTAGGTTACAAGTTTTGCATATCCTACTATATAGTGATTAGCAAGTGCATCATTTTATTTTATTCTATTAGTTTTCTTACTTTTCAACATAAAAATGCTAGAAAAGAAACTAAACAATGATATGCCATTAATTCAGAATTATTATGACGAAGAAAATTAATACTTTGTGTAAACCTTAATGTAAAATATGAATTTTCATTTGTTATGGATAAGATAGTTGTATTTATCTCCATGTCTGGATTTCAGAAAGTGCTGAGTCATATCTCCAGTCCCTATATCCATGCCCCTATCCTTATCCATATCCATATCCAGGCATTGTAAAGTAGTACATTTGAATCCAACCCAATATTGATGTGACAATTGTATAACGATGATGATGAAATAGCATGTACTGACTGCAAGAGAAAAATTATTTTCAAGATGTTGAGCTAGATAGATGTATTTATTCTGTATCTGAAAATTTCTCAATCTCTAATATACCGTGGGTTTATTGACAAGAGCCCATATCACGGTTGGGAGGTGCTCATTCTCACAACCAAGAGGTTGTGGGCTTAAGTACTGTTACCTGGAAAAAAAACTGCTTATTTCCTGTTTGCTGATCTGTAGCTAAACTGTTGTTTCAATTTTTTTTCAGCATTTCGTCCTGGAGGAGAACATGCTGGAAGTGGATTGCCCTTGTGTCACACCTGAAGTTGTTTTGAAGGCTTCAGGTCATGTTGACAAGTTCACAGACCTTATGGTTAAGGATGAGAAAACTGGAACATGTTATCGGGCTGATCACTTGCTCAAGGATTTCTGCAAGGAGAAACTTGAGAAGGACCTCTCTCTGACTGCAGAAAAGGCAGCAGAGCTGAAACATGTTCTTGCCATTTTGGATGATTTGTCTTCTGAACAACTGGGTGCAAAGCTCAAGGAGTATGGTATAAATGCTCCAGATACAAAGAACCCTCTTTCCGATCCATACCCTTTCAACTTGATGTTTCAAACTTCAATAGGTCCATCTGGCTTGAGCCCTGGGTGAGAATTTGCAATGATCTTCTTTAGTGGTTTTTCCCCTTATTTGCTTGCAATTTTTCTGTGTCTAGATCTCTACTTAGCTTGAAACCTTGAACTGTAGGTATATGCGCCCAGAGACTGCTCAAGGCATCTTTGTTAACTTCAAGGACTTGTACTATTATAATGGGAACAAGCTTCCTTTTGCTGCAGCCCAGATTGGTCAAGCTTTTAGAAATGAGGTTTCTCCTCCACCATTTGTTCTTCATGTGAAATCATTTGAATGTCTGATATACTTGATCAGCTGCTATGTTTCATTGTTTCTCATGCTGAATGCATTGATGTGGCCCTGGGTTTTCTTTATCTTTCCTCATCACACACACGAATACAGGCTCATGTTGTACTGTTGATGTTCGACTTCATTATTTGACTTTATGAGATTGTTTGTGTATAAGCTGATTGCAATTGTTTGTTTGTGTATATGCTGATTCCCATCTCCTGGAAACTGCTGTCTGTGTTACAGATATCTCCTCGCCAAGGACTTTTGAGAGTGCGTGAATTCACGCTTGCAGAGATTGAGCATTTTGTTGATCCTGATGACAAATCTCACCCGAAATTCAAAGAGGTTGCTGATTTGGAGTTCTTAATGTTCCCTAGAGAAGAGCAAATGACTGGAAAACCAGCCAAGAAAATTTGCCTTGGTGAAGCAGTTTCAAAGGTTGTTTGTTTACACTTTGTCATTTACCTTTGTTTTCATTTGGAAAGCAAAATCTTGATTCTTGTATATATAGCTTAGTTTGCACCATTATATTCGATGATGGCTGTTAAGATATTATTTATCTATTGCCTTCCTTGCTGTTTAGGGCACTGTGAATAACCAGACTCTTGGCTACTTCATTGGGAGGGTATACCTTTTCCTGACACAGCTTGGAATTGACAAAGAACGACTACGTTTCCGGCAGCATCTGCCCAATGAGATGGCTCATTATGCTGCAGACTGTTGGGATGCTGAGATTGAGTGCTCCTATGGCTGGATTGAGTGTGTTGGTATTGCAGATAGGTCTGCATATGATCTGCGCGCTCACACAGTAAGATACAAAAGCTCTATAAGCTCTATATTGAATGGTATAAGATTCTCAATTAGTTATACTGTAGGACATGATAGTGGTACTTCTATTTATTTTTCAGTAAAATTCTTGCACAATTCCTCTTCTTCAAATAGCTGCCTGCCCTTTTGTCTCCTTTTCCTTTAAATAATTGGCATTATAAGTTAATTGTTTAGGCAAAACTAGGATACAAATAGAGTGATTAAGAAATCAGAAGTATCACTGAAAAGAGAAAAGCTGGAGGCAAAGCAGATCAAATGCACTCCATTGCCATGTTTTTTTGCAGGAACATTGGTCATTTCATATGTTTCTCAGAAAAATCACAATCACAAACCAGCAATGAAATCTGTCCCTTTGAATTTGCCCGTTATCTTTTTATAATAATTGACATACTTACTGATAGAAAAATAATAATTGATGTAATTAATATTTTTTATTGGTGTTGATGTTGTTATTATTAAGCATCCGTCGTCCAGGTTTCACTTCTGCATATTAGTAGATCAACGAATGAAAGGACGGGTTGTCTTGCTAAACAAGGGGTTGACCGTGTGTGCAACATAAATGCTAATGTCATGTAGTTAGGGTTGGTATTGGTATATTCCTGTTATGCCGATACAACCTTTTCAAGATGTATTTTGTATCTTATATATATATATATATATATACCTGGGGACCCACATGGGGATGGGGGTGGGGGGGATTTCAAGGACTCCTTGGGATCTTTCTCTCTACAAAAAATCAGCCCCAACCGTGATTTCTATCATCTCTGTATGGGCCCAAAAGTTTAATGGTCAATGGTCCATTCAGATCGATACATAGTCGATCTAACGGTCCAGTAAATTCGGATCTGTCCGAAAGTTGGTGGACATGTGCAATTCAAATGGGTCATGTGTTTGGTCCATTTGGATGGACCAAAGGTGGGCCCTACAAGCAAGAGCTTACGAGATTTTATCTTAAGCTTGAGCTTAGGAGAGCTTTGCTCGTATATATATATAAAGCTTGATTGTAACTTTCCTTCTTATTAATATAGTCCTTGTTCCCGATAAAAAAATGTTATTATTATTAAGCAGACAAAAAAGACAGGCAGAAAATAACTGGAGGCAATGATGAAAAATGCAAGTGATTCCCCATCATGCATTCTTTGATTGGGTTGCTGGTGCTTCTATTTCCATCCATTAATTGATGACAGAAATAACTTTCAATGAACATTCAAACTCCTTGATATGTCTAATGAGAACGAAATTTCTCAAGGTTCACGATCACTCAATGATTTCACGAATTGGAATTCTAGAATTTTGTTGAACTTCGAATTCACTGTAGAACTTAGATTTAGAAATTCTCAGTTCTTTTCTGCATTTTACATTAAGATGATATTACATACATGCTATGACCACATTCTAGAAGTGCCAACCTTTTAAATGCTACTTGGCTTTAAGGCATTTTAATATGGTCCGTGTCCTTTCTGTCAGTGTATCTTTTATCCTCAAATTACTGGAGAACAGTATCTTTACACTTTCTCTGTAATGATAGAAGGCATGTTTTAATGTTTCTACTCTTCAGTGATAGAGTTTGAGATTGCATTTTGAGAATCATCTTCAAACTTGGGCATATGATGGGTTATAGAAGATGTGAAAAATAGAAATAATTGATCATCTAAGTGATTGCTTATTTTTGGTTTTGTTCTTCCATTCTTAAATGACTGGAGAGCAATCTCTTAAGTTAAATTCTTCCTTCTGAAAGTACTTCTCACATATGGAACCCTTGCCTTTTAACATGCTTTAATCAAAATTGACTTTCCGTAGCCCTGAAGTTGAGTTATGTACTTATGTTGCATTCTGATTTTTGCTTTGGTATCACCACAACCATTGCTTGTCCATTTCTGAATCTCTATGTAGGATGGAACGCTGAAAACAAGTTGGTATCTCAAAAGCTGAAAGTTATTTAATTTACAAGAGTTCATTTTTCTCAGGCAGAAGCAGTTTTTTTTTTTTTGTTTGTTTATGCGTGTGTGTGTTTGTGTTGGGATTCACATTTTCAATAAAAGAATTCTAACTTTAAATGGCTTTAGCTGTTTGATAACTCTTAAATTTTCTTCTTTGCAGTGGAAATCTTATGAATTTGTTATTATAACCTTATTCAGTTGCCTCTATATAGCTAATGGATTTGGCAATACTGTATAACAGGAAAAGAGTGGTGTCCCTCTTGTTGCACATGAAAAGTTTTCAGAACCCAGGGAGGTGGAGGTATATATCTCTTTCTCGACCATCCAGATTGTTTTTATGTGTGACCTGCACAAACGAATACATCAATCTGATGAACCATTCAATTTTTTTAATTTTTTAATTTTTTATTTTTAATGGTGGCACAAGTTGAACCTGCTACCTTATGATTGCAACAATGATCACCTTCCAACTATGCCATACTAGCACATTTATCAGTGTGTGGATGGGCAGCATCTGCATTCATGTCTACAGACATCAGAGCTATAGCAATTTTTTTTATGGTTCCATACTTCCATTGAGTGCAATTTCACAGATGATTCATGCAGTGTTAATTTTTTTAGAAACTGATCATAGCTCCCGTAAAAAAGGAGTTGGGTCTTGCCTTCAAGGGGAGCCAAAAGATGGTTGTTGAAGCTTTGGAGGTAAATTATGATTATTATCCTTGCAGAACTGGTAGTAAAAATTCTGTCAGATATTTCCAGCTCACTTACAAAACGAGTTCTTATTTTGGAAGGCTATGAGTGAAACTGAAGCTATGGAAATGAAAGGCGCTCTAGAATCTAATGGGGAGGTGGAGTTCAATGTTTGCACTCTTGGAAAAGCTGTCAAAATCACAAAAAACATGGTATCAATCTCTAAAGAGAAAAAGAAGGAACACCAGAGGGTTTTTACTCCATCAGTGATCGAACCATCTTTTGGTATCGGACGGATAATCTACTGCCTGTTTGAGCATTCTTTCTACATGAGGCCTAGCAAAGGTGGGGATGAACAATTAAATGTGTTTAGTTTCCCCCCTCTTGTGGCACCCATCAAGTGTACCGTTTTCCCACTGGTTCAGAATCAACAATATGAGGAAGTGGCCAAAAGCATCTCCAAAGGACTAACTGCGGCTGGGATCTCTCATAAGATTGACATAACAGGTATGCTATTAAAATATAATAGATGGATGATCTCAATTCTTGTTTATGTGAAATTAAGTAGGTCATCTAATTCTTGACGGAAAAATGGAAATATGTTGTTGTGGTTGGAAATGTTGCATTGGATATATAGACGCATGACATATCTACTTAAATCATGCTCTGGAGTGGTTGTATTTTCCTGCAAGCCGTGGTCATGGAATCGAGCTTGTGATTGCTTACTAGTTTCCGTCTTACCTCAACTAAGGTTTGGCTTCTTTATATGCTAGTTCGCACTTGTACTATTGCTGGTGGTTAAAATTTGCTCTCAGCAGGAGGTGAGATTGTCAGTATTTGATGAGAGGTGTTTCTTTTCTTTTTATCTAAGATTTTTTTTTTTTTTTTTTTTAAGTCTTCCACAAAATGTTGAGGTTTCTGCAACTCTGCATTTTGTACATGGGTTTCACTGTTTGATTATGCAGGCCCTTTATTTATGGGCCCATGATGGAGGGTGATGTCAGCACTCTCACAGATTGGAAGATCTCTTTGATCAGTGGCCTATGGGTGGATGATTAAGAATTAAATATAGTCCTCATACTATAAAATTGATCAAAAGTCCATACTTCATCTGAGAGTTTTGGAGCATCCTTCACCATCCATCATGTGCCACTAGACATTTACTGTTTGGACCTTGAGGCGCCAAGACTCTACAGTTGCTGCACGTGTGGACTTCATCCATGCCATGCCTACTTTTACTTCAGGCCACTAAATCCCTTTAACATTTTGGGTGGAAAGGTTACCTGCATGTATTGCATGTATGAGGGGGTAAAAGGAGGCATAGTCTGCACTTCATCCTTGTACTTTAAAAATGATCAAAATAATGGATGGCTAGTATATTTCATTGGAGTTTTGAAGCATCCTTCACCCAGTTTGAATGTTTGATGCTAGACATTTACTATGTGGACTTCGAGGTTCCAAGACTGTACAGTTGTTGCACATATGGACTTCATTCATGCTTACTTCAGGCTATTAAATCCCGGAGTATTTTGGGTGGAAAAGTTAATTATATTTCATTTAAAAAAAGAGTTAAATAGATTAGTACATGCATTACATGGATGAGGGGGTAAATTATACATGTAGATTTATGTGTGTGCGTGGGTACATTATTACATACATCATATGAGGAAATGCTTTCTAAATTGATAAAATTATGTACTTACTAAAAGTATGCGTCCATGCAGGCCCGGTTGGTTTGTGTCTGCATTCATGGATGAGATTGTAGGAATATTTGATGATGTAACTGTCTTTACTACAGCAGCATATGTACTTATTTATATTGATTGATATATGCTTTGCAATCTTTATTTTTATTTATTTATTTTTATTTTTCAGTTTTGGGGGCAGGGTGAGTGATTTGATTTTTTACATATGAATGTATATGGTTGTAAACTGAAAGAAAATGTTACAGGTACATCAATAGGGAAACGGTATGCAAGGACAGATGAGCTCGGCGTTCCTCTTGCCATCACTGTGGATTCTACTACATCAGTTACAATCAGAGAGAGAGATAGCAAGGATCAGATCCGTGTCAGTATTGATGAGGTGGCATCTGTGGTTAAGGAGGTCACAGATGGGCAGAGCACATGGGCTGATGTGCAGTGGAGATACCCAGCCCATTCAACAACGGCATCAGGCGAATCCTCTCATCAGAATGAAATTTAGGACTCACTAAAATAGATTGGATTCTGAAGTTATAAAGTGGTTTATTAGAAAACATGCAAACAAATGGGAAGTGTTTATTTATTTATTTATGAAAATGCATGTTTCTTTCTTTGTGACCATGAGGTATGATATCCACCGAAGAGTCTAAGCAGCTGAGACCTGGATTTTGTTCAGCTCGGTGTGCCTGTTAGCGGCCGAGATAGTGTGTATTTTTTTTTTTTTCTTTTAAGCCTGAAATTTTGGACTCGCTGGAATAGGTTGGATTCTGAAGTTATAAAGTGGTTTATTACAAAACATGCAAACAAATGAAAAGTGTTTTTTTTTTTTTTTTTTGTGACAATGCATGTTTCTTTCCTTGTGACCATTGAAGAGGCTCCGCAGCTGGGATCTGCATTTTGTTCAGCTTACAAATGCATGATGAGCATGATCTACAGAACCAGAACCACTCCCCTCCGAGTCTCTGCTACCCTGCAAAACAGGCTAATCATGGGACTTATCTACTGGGAGAGATGCGGTCAGAAATATTTTTCTTGAAGAGCAGTGGGTGGGGAGGGCCAGACCTCGTATATTTCTGAGTAAGGAGTTTGGCCCAGAGTTTCTTACGGCATTCCTGAAGAGAGTTATGCTTGAGGTGCTACTGAGTAAGAAGTTTCTGAATAAATCACCAGACAGCATGGGCCATAAAAGCCGCAGCCTGTCCCTCTAATTCCTAGGCCCACGCTTCCTAGCCCTGGAGGGGTTCATTTGACTGACTTCCACGCTGACAACGATTTTAGCTTCCTTTAGTCTTGGGAATACTGACGCCTAAGAAATGATGAATTTTAACAGTTCATTTTATTAGAGACAGAAGCCGGGAGTACATTTATACCCATCCAGTGAAATGGAATGGTCAATGTAACTGCTTGGTCTTGGTTCTTTCTACCCACAGACAACAGTTTGGTCCTATCCAGTTGGAAGTTTTGTTAGAAATCCTTGCCAAGACCCCATTCCACCCTGCTGTCCCATTGTTCTTTGTGGACAATTGAGATTTGAGAGCCCAAGTAGGTAACTGAAATCTTGTCGGGGTGTGAACTGAAAATACCGGCTGGGATTTATGTTTGTTGATTCTTTGACCAGCCTCTCTTGGCAAAATGTTCCAACACTCTTCCTAGCAGATTAGAGATGAGCAGAAGATCGTATGCAAACTGCAGAGATCCTAACTGATCCCAATTCGTCTAAAGTTATTCAAGTGACTCTTAAGTATCTCATGACATGAAGGCTTCTCTACATGTTGATCTATAGGTCAGGAGAGAGTGGATTCCCTTGTCTCAAACCTCTTCCTTTGGGAAACTCCTCTGTCAGATCTCTATTGCATTTAGATGCAGTAGAAATGCACTTCATGATGCACCCATCAATCCCGCTGGAGAAACTCTGGGCATTTTGTAAAGGAAATTCCAACGGATTGTGTCATATGCATTCCCCACATCCCCTTCAAGGGGTGATTTGCCTTTTTCCTATGCGCGTGGCTCATCTGATGGAATATTTCTTCGGCCATTATAATGTTATCTACGACCGGTCTGGGTGAGGCAAAACACTCCCTAATTAGGGGAGATGAATTCTATTTTAGAGAAGGGAATGATGATGGTGGGTTAGGATTTTGCCAACTATTTTCTATTGAACGTTGTAGAGGGTTGTGGGTCAAAATTCTTTACAGATTGCACTCCCCCTCCTTTTGGAATCACGACTATGAGGGTCTTACTCACCTGAGAATCTAGAATTCCATCCCTGAAGAATCAGGTGACAACTCTTAGAAAATGTGATCTCATCACCGCCCAGAATTCCTGGTAAAGTTTTAGCATCAAAAGCTATCCGGCGGGTGGCTTTCCACCAGTCCCGAACTTCATCCCCAAGTGGTACCTCTCTCTTCCTGGGTGACAATTCGAGGGAGAACTCAGGCATATTCAGCTCATTGGCATTTACCCGGGCCCATCCGAGTAGATGCTCTTAAAGAAGCCCATGCAGTGGGCCTTGTGATCCCTTGTGTTAGATAATACCTCCAATCAAGTTGCATACATTCGTAACTAAAAATTACCCCATCTGGTAAAAAAACAGAAACAGAAATGTGTGAATCTCTGAAAAGAACATCCCTTTTAATGTCTATTCCCATTTCTTGTTAGAAGGATTTCAAATGCTTCCATCTGATCAAATGCCATTGCACAATGGAAAGAGACCGCTCCTGAATTTAAGTCAGTCCATCATTTCATTTGTATTTATATTTTTATTATCGCTAGAAGCATCAGTGAACCTGGTGCAGAAAGTTTCTATAAGAGCCCATTTGGATCATCAAAAACCAAGTGCCACTAACTCCACTTACATGTACTTGGGCATTCATGTGTTTGGATGATCCAAGGGCATGTATGGTTTGATCAAGTTAAGAGTGCTCAGATTCAACACGAGTCTAAGCTGCTAAAATCATTCCACCCCACGAAAACCGCAAACCTCTAAAGGTGAAACATGTTTTTGCCACTTCACCGCATCCAAACCAGCTGATAACAATGTGTAGTAAGAAAATTATTCCCCTTTGTCTATCCCATATATAAAAGCAGCAGTTTTGGTCGGCTCATTCGTTTGTCATTTTCTGCACTTTTCTATCTCATATGGATATCATCTCATATCTTCATATCTCATATCTCATATATCTCATATTATATTTTTTTTTCAGTTTTAGTGGACTCCTTCATATCTCATTATCTCATATTCATTTTTTTCCTAAGATACAATCTTATGGAGCCCACGGCATGCAAACCATTTTCATTCTAGCCAAGAAAACCAAGGAAGACGGCTGAGAGCTCTTTGAAGTTTTCTTGGGCTTAAGAAGTGTGGGGCCCACGGCATGCAAATCATTTTCATTCTTGCCAGGAAAAAGACTGAAGACGTCTGAGAGCTCTTTGAAGTTTTCTTAAGCTTAAAAAGATTATTTCCGCCATCTTTTGAAGTTTTTCTTCAGCGTAAACAGATTATCTCCTCCCTCTCTCATCTTGCAAAATAAAATTGAATCTCCTCCCTAGATTAGGTTAGTGGATGTGTTTTTATCCTTTTAACATGCATTTGGTTATTGATTTTCTGTTGTGCATTTTGTAAATATTTGATGTTCTTCCATTTATGTGAAAAAAATATAAGTTAAAGAAAGACCCTCCTCTGCTTTCTATTTGATTTGCATTTTATACAAATTTAGGGTTTTCCTGGTCAGGAAATTGGTATATAAATTGTGTTTGCTTTTCTACCGATTTTCTTTTCTTCTCTTAAATATATTGTGGTTTTTAATATTTGATTTTTTATTTATCAAATAGGTGTATCGGGAATCGATTGATGCGACATGTAATTTGGATGGGCCCAAGGTCAAATCTGCTCATCCAGGTTCTAAATGATTCAGATGACCCAATTACTTAGATGTTAATCAAAGAAGAGGTGCTAAAATGGGAACAGAATGGTGCTCATAGAGAATCTCAAGTCAGCGATGAATTGCAGCTACATCAAGGACTACAAGTCCTTGTTACACAAATTCATTTATCCTATTTGACAAACGGCCCACTTAAATAATTTTAGAAGATTTGACATTTCAATGCCCCTTAAATATAAAATCCCCAATTTCATGACTAAACTTCAGTAAATGTCACCAGAGTCGTATGATTTTTATACCTTTTTTTTTTTTACTTTTTGTCCTTTTCCCATGATATCATGGGAGTTTAAAAACCAATGATATCATAGGATCTAAATGTTAAAAGTTGAAAACCTACTTGGATCCCATAATATTATGGGTTTTTAAAAACCCATGATATCATGGGATCCAAGGCAAAAAAGTTCAAAAAAAAAGTGTATTAGAGTCAAACGACTTTGGTAACATTTAGTGAAGTTTAATTATGAAATTAGGAATTTCATGTTTAAAGGGCATTAAAATGTCAAATCTCCATAATTTTATGATGTCGTCTACCTATATGAAAATAGATTTCTGATATACTTTTCATGTTATCTTTACTCATAAAAAAATGAACTTATGTAAACTTAGTTGATTTAGGTGTGTTGCATACCCATTATATACTTTAACATAATCTAAATTTTGAGAGCGATATTAAACTAACAACATTATGGCATTTCCTAGATTCCATTCTTATTTCATTTCTTGTCCTATTGTTATACTAATATGCATGATCTACAAGTCCAAAATTGATCTACAAGCTTAAAGATCCCACATTTGCAACAAAAACACCTACTCCGAAAGAAAAAGATCCACCCGTAGACCGCTCAAAGCTTGCACTGACAACACATAGAATGTAAGTATATGCTAGTATCCTATAAAATGTTATTGTAAATCTTTCAATCGAAACAAATGTTTTCTACTTTCTTATACTCTGAACTTAGAATGTAAGCACATATTAGTATCTATGAAGTGTTATTACAAATACTTTTTTTATTTGATTATAATAGGTTGAAACTTCTATTTTATTTATCAATAAAATCAAAATATGCACACTAGCAATTAGATAATTGTATACTTACCATTTTTCGTCTATGTAAACATGTAACTACAACATAAATACTTTTCGTGGCAACTACGTGCAACGCAAGTCGCTCCCACTAGTGTTGTAATAAAAACCCAAGTCGGTCTTACCCAAAAACCTTCCGGGAGTAGAATGATGAATAAATGCATCAGGATAAAAGTAATAGTCATAAATCACCAGCAACCTGCAAAGGGTTCTCAAGACGTCTCCACTGTGCCACGCCATGTTTTATAGAAAGAAGCACATAGAGCCCCAAATAGTCCTTTCTCTCTTCCTCCACTTCGTTGCAAAGGAGGAGAGAATGGCCAGTTTAGTTCCAAATAGAGTCGTAGAGAAACTATCGTGGAACAGACAACCTTCCACCAGAACCAGAGAGAACTTACAGAAGTAGATTTTCCTAGACCCATCTTTTTATCCACCAAAAAGTAACTTTCTCAAGCAGATATATTGTAGTTAAAAGAACCAAATAAAAACAAGTGCTCTATCAGTTAGCATCCATCTTTGTTTAAAATGGCCGGTCTCAAAGTCTTGACCTCACTTTCCCATCTCTTGTCATCAACCAGCTCTACTTAGTATTAAGTACATATACAGGAACGATCTTCATATCATGAAAATGGACCCCTTTAGGAGGAGTCATAAATCATAATGTTTTGATTGCTCTTGACCAGCAAGTTTGATGATTAGACCTTCCCATTTGATGATAGTGGGCACCACCCTTCTTAGACCCAAAGCATCAAATCTAAGAAGTTCTTTGGATGAAATAATTGAGCCCCAAATCTCACATCATTCAGAATGATATATAATTTCCATCAGATCAATCACATGTAAACAAACCTATCAATTTTCATGCTTATGGAGCTAAGGGGCACCATTATTCCATATCGATAAGATTATGGCACGACGCCTTCACTTTGAGAAAGTTAGGCTCGCTATTAAGAAATGGGAGGGGGCAACATCAAAACTGCCTGGTTAGGAGAACCAGCGGATACATACTCTAGAAGGAGGGCTGGGAAGTGGCAATGGCCGAGCTGTTGCGCTCTGCATGGCATAGTTGACGGAGCTTGGTGGGGACATACCAGATGGCAAGGCGAGGGTGAGCGTTAAATATGGCATCTATGTCCCAGCCCTGTCGAGCCGCCATGGTTACGAGTGGCTTGTAGCAGGCCTGCCTCCACGCCCCAACATTCTCTCCTCTCTCCTTGAATGCTCTCCGCAGCGCATTCGATGCCTCCTCATCGAGGCAGTGCAATGCGTAGCAGTGCACATAGTGTCTCATCTTGGGCTTGTTGATGTAGCTCGCTCCTGCCTTCTTCGCATACCTGAACACCTGGTTTGTGACCTGCGCATTTTGATGATTCAACAATGAAAGTTGAGTCTGGATTGCTTGAAAAGAAGTTACTTGCACTTAAGTTGCACAGATGAAAGCAGATCTTATGATTGAAAGTCACAGCTAAGTTCTGCATTTTACTACTAGTCGTTTTTTTCTAGGGAGAGGGTTGAACAATCTTGGCAGAAGACGGCTAATGTTTAGAGCAGCCATGCCTTTAAAAAAAGATTATGATAGATAATTCTTGCCTATAGCTCCACAAGTGGGACAACTTATTAAATCCAAATCACTTAAACAATAAGTATCCTACATTTTAACAGTGGTGGCCCAAGCTTAGCTCTTATAGGATTTGAAGTCATTGCCAAATTGATCATGTCTAATCTGGGTAAATGGATACCACTGCCATCCCAAGGTTCATCCAACCGATTAGAATCTTTTCCAATCAGCCACTGCCAGTGTGACCCAGCAAATTTGCAAACCAAATTGAGTAACAAAGCTCACCTGTATATGCTGATGGCCAAATATAAAACTGTTAATGGACTCCAGTTTCTAAATTAGGCAAGGAGCAGACCCAAAATCCAACAGTGCTCATAGTATATGCTAGGTTGCTCAAAATCCAACAGTGCTCATAGTACCTGAGCCAGCTCGAAACAAATGGGCTTGGACCATCATGGACCCAACCCAAACACAATACGTCTACAGTCTTACCTGAATGCATGCAATGGATGTTAGTTACCTTGGTGGGGCACTTCTCACCGCGCTCTTTAGCAAGGTTCTGGACCTGGATCAAGAACTCCCTGCACTGTTCATATAGGTGGAAGAGATAGTCTAAGCCATTCTTTTTTCCACGGGCCACCTCACCAGGTTCGGTCACAATGAAGGGATGTTCACGCTGCCTTTCACATCCTCCAATTCTTTCTGCATTGTCCTCATCATATTCATCCATTTCCTCCTCCCCTCCACCGCTGGAGGAGGTTCCTGTCACACCACACACCCTCCTCCGCCTCTGCAGCTGTTGCTTCTTTCTTTCTGCAGCCCCTCCACTGCCACTTCCGGCAGCTTCCTTCTCTTGTTGCACCGGCTCCTCCGACAATCCTACAGTAACATATAAAGAGTAAAATGATCTTGTAATCTCCGCATATAAATTATTGCTCTCACTGAAATGAGGTTGTATTTAGCGTAGGGATACCAAATAACTCTTTATCCACTGTTGGATTGAATCTCCAAGAAATCAATAGTTAAAAGATCACCAAACTTTATGGCTATTAAATTAAGGGCTAGGATAATCTGAGGAGTCTTTTTTTTTTTTTGGGACTCTCATCCATAGAAAGAGACGTTTTAATGTACCCCACCCCCACTGATTAGAAGGCATGTAAGTGGGCCCCACCAGCTCCACAGCATATGAGATTCGTAGGTGAACATTATCCAAGTACTAAATATTAATATCAATATCTGATTCTGTGAAAATCTTATCCAATGTATTCATGAATCATGGATCCGAAGATACTTGTATCAAGTAAATACTATGCATGCCTATAAGTATATAATATGATATACACTCACATACACACCCTCAGGCCCTCAGCCCTCTCATCTATCTATTATATCGGAATTGGACCAGGACTAGGCCTAAAGCTGATCAGTTCACTAGGTTTTGTTTATGGCTATGGCTCCGATGGTAGAGGCCAGACCTTGACCTAGAACTGAAGAGATTTTTGTTATTTGGATGTGGATAGTGCCGGATCTGACACAGATCCAACTCACTGCCCTCCTAGGTTTCTATTTCTATGAATGGGTCAGGTAAAACCCATGGTTTTTGAAAACTCTGAAACATAGATCAACTTTCAAAGCTACTGGACCAAATCAATTTGTAGGCTGAGCCAAGTGTTCAACGATAGGTCTATGTAGACCAGGGAAAAAAAGATAAAATTTCTACTCTTGACCGAGTAACCGAGTTTAGCAGAGACAAGTTTGGAAAACCCGTGACTTTGGACTCGACTCATCCAATGAAACATTTTTAACTCAGATGGAGTCACCATGGAAACTTGGGAGAGCTATGTTCTTTTCATAATATAATTTCAAAGCTGTTTATAAATGAATCAATTACTTATAAAATATAAGTACAGTTACATGCATTCGTGACTATCAATTCTATTTAATAAATTTAAATATGCACGGAAATTAAGTACTATAATAAGAAAAATAAAAGAAGAAACATTGCATATTATATAATTTGTTCGTCAAAATATCATATGTAAAAGATTGAATATAAGTATCAAATTATAATCCAGTAATCATTTTAAATGGGATTTCTACCAAAAAAATTAAGCTTAGACCTTGATTGAATAGATTTATGAAGAAAAATAAGGAAATAACAGGAGAGTTGTTCTGTGTTATGAAACAATCCTCATTGATGATTTCATCAATTAGTTGACGTTCTCCAACTTCTCTCTCCTGCAGTTCATCACCATCGTCTCTCATCTCTCCTGCATCACATTGTTTAAAACAGAAGAAAAGAACAAGCAAAATAAACGAAACTCACCTTTAATTGACAAATTTAGGGAGGAGGGACCTTGCCTAAAATCCATAAATAGTTTCAGTTGTGCGAAAATCACTATGAAAACCTTTTGAAGAGTTGGCAAGAGCAGATATTAAAACTAGTAAGCATATTCTTCCATTGAATAATCTTATGTTTATACGAAGGGGATGACACCATAACTAAAGCAACATAAACTAAGAAAAAGGTCAAGAATGTTCTCAAAAGAAGAATCCAAATCCCAATATCACAAGTCACATAACATAATATCATAAATCCAAATCCTCACAAAAGCATATCCAAATCCATCCTCTCCAACCTCATTTGAAGCCACCGTCAAATCGAGAGAAAATCCTTATTTCAATATTTCAACAAACACCTGACACTCCAAACTCACCCTCCAAATCTCATGCAGATAAACGAAAAAATGGGGGAGGTGAGAAGTGCGTGGACACATGAAGAAGACTGTCAGGACCACCTAAGGAAGAGCACCGGGACCACAAAATGCAACGTTTTTCATAATGTCTCCATCACTAGATTGAAGAAAACGAAGCTTAAGTTGTTCTTTTGTAACAGAGGTTGACAATATCGTGAAAAAAATTTCCAAACAGCTCTACTATTATTTTCTTATTTTTCTTCGTAAATCCATTTAATCAAAGTATAAGCTTAATTTTTTCATAAGAATCCCTTTTTAAACTATCAACTCCAAACCTCATGGATAAACACTTAAAAGATAAATCTCAATTGTTTAAACTTAGATCCGCTCATCAAATGGTTTAAAATGCAAACTTACTAAAATGCATAACTCGAACACATCTCCCATGGATTTGACTCACTCCTTCGTCCAAAAAAAGAAGACTTTGGGAGAGTCAAGACGGAGAGTTTTCCAACCATCATTCAGTATAGAACTCGTTAAGGATTGAATCCTCCACTTTCTCTCGCAATCTTCGTGAGCCATATAGTCCTGCGCCCCCACCAAGTTTCAAATCTTCCGAACTGAGCCAAAAGATTTGCTGGTCTGGCCCAACTTTGGACCCACCCATCGGATCCAAATCAAAAGCCTAAGAATCGCCAACCCAAAATAGCATGATTATAGTCCTACTCCTATAAACCAGCTTTAGAACTATGGATTATTATCTCAGACTGAATAGGACTGGCAGAAAATACCAGGCCCAGCCAGCTCTAGATCCATTGGTCGGGTCCAACTCCGGAGCCAACAGAGTTGAACACACCTGGGATTTGGAGCCTTTGGCAGACTGGAAATCACTACAGGAGGGGCATGACTCAAGAGGTCTCATTGCAGATCAATCTCTACATATTCTTGACCCGTGTTGAGCGCAACCATCTGATTTCTAACTCAAAGTTCCACAGACATCTGCCTTTGAGCTATTAATCATACTCAGCCATTAAACTTTGAGCACCAAATCAAAAGGTTTATGATCATCAAATGCACGCAATGTGCAGTACTAAAATTAGAACGAGTCCAAATCCTCTAGTGCAGTGGGCCCCATTGTAGAGTCCCACTCCTTTTAGCTCATTGTCCGAGTTCCAGCTGCAGCAATCCTGGTGAGCAAACGGTGATGGAAGAGTGGGGCCCACCTAAAGGCAGAATAGGATGATCTGACGAGCAGATTTCTAATTGGCAAAGCTAGTGAACTGTGTCAATCCCAATGAACTAAACTCATGAGTCAGTCAGAGACAAGAGTCAATGTACTAAAAGCTCCAACATCTATAAGCAAAAGGAGAGAACAAAAGACAAATGGGGTCAAAAAGATCCTTGGATTTTGCAATGGGACCCACTCCAATTAATCAGGGTACTTGGAGTTCAGCCACAGCCACACAGCTCAACCGAAATGACAACCCACTGCCCCCACTCTGACACCTGGGTCTCCCCTGCACACACCCTAGCACCAGCCACCACCACCACTACTACAAAGCTAGTTCACTCGATCCTCAACGGCTAGCTAAGCCTAAACCAAGTTCATCTGCTCCAATCACGTCATGACGCGTGGCTTTACCTGCTCCCATGAGACCCAAGTACTCCACATTACGTCATGGACACAGCGCGAGAGCGACCGACCGACCCAAGCTTGAAAGCCGTCCGAATGTTGTGCGCAGGATAGCAAAAACTATTCTCCACGGCGCAGTTTATCATAGAAGAGCAGGGATGCTACCAAACGCACGCGCCCTGTGGGTCCCACCCTGTCATCGGTTGATCATGATGATGATTGCGATATAGATTGAAACGAAGGGTCGAGATGATCTGATCAACAGTCATTCACGTGGAATCTATCCGTCCCTTTTGAGCCCTCTGTATTGCATGAATAAGTGGAAGTTGGAACGGACGAGGTTTCAAGCCATAAATTAAAGAAATCCAAGAGAGTGGGCCCCACTGTAGATGGCATGTTCTAAGATCACTTGAATTGTGCCCCCACCGTTGATATCGTTAGATTGATATCCTTCCTTCAATTTTTTTTTCTGTTTTGGTCGGTGTGTGTAAGCCCACTTTGCTCAATCTTCGCCCTTGGACATCAATCCAAACATCACATCGATCAAAGTCATATCCACCGTTGGATGATTACACTGTTCTATTGAAACAGTGAAACATCATGATGAGAACGACAAGAATGATCAAGTAAAGTGGGCCACACACAGACGATTACTCCTCTCTCTCTCTTTCTCTCACTCTGCAGTTTTTGTTTTTCATCAGCTCAGAAACAGAAACAAAGGAAACTGACCTTCCTGTGAGAGTGCGTCGAAGGCGGTGGCGTCTGCGGAGCTGAGGAGGTAACGCCTCCGGGCGGAGGCTGCGGACTCTTCGTCGAGGCGGCGGCGCTCGGCTCGGACGGCAGCCTTGATGCCGTAGCGCTCGCCGACGAGTAGGTCCCAGCGGAAGATCTGGGAGAGGCTGGTCATCATGTCGTCGATCTCTTCGTCCTTCATGTCGAGGAGAGTGCTCACCGTGAAGCCCAGCTCCGCCATCCTCGCCACCGTGTAGTAGCGGACTCCGTACGCCTGGAAGAAGTCCTCCATGCCACCCAGCGTTGTGGCGGGGCGGCAGAGGGAGGTTCCGGGAAGAGGTATGGTGGCGTGAGGAGGAGGATGTGGGACGGCGAGGGTGGAGGTGAGGAGGTGGGATGGGGGTGGGGCCGCGGAGGAGTTGCGCGGGTCCCACTTGATCAAGCATGCGGAGAAGGCGTCTGGATCCATCCGACGGTAGAAAACAGCTCACAGAAGCAGCAGAGGAGATAAAAAGGTATTGAAGACTTCCACACCTCTCTCTCTCTCTCTCTCTCTCACTCTGGTTTTGCCGAGCTTCTTGAGGAGGCGTTTCAACTTTGACTAAGTGGACTGATTTGATATTTATAGCAGAGAAGGGAAGGTTTGTAGTTTGGCACGAGAGGAATGATGATCCTAAACAGATGAGCTATTGGACTCTCTCTCTCTCTCTCAATCTTTTATAGGATTTAGCCACGTGGCATGTTGTGAGCCCCGGCCCGACATTAAAATAAGAACAATGAATGAAATTTTGTTGGCCAGCTTGATACGTCCGATTTCAAGGACCAGTGCAACTGAGATTTTTCATATGGAAAAGGAAAATTCCGGAGTTGGGCCCATGGGCCTAGGCAACAAAAGTTCAGCGCAGGTTTCGAGTTTTATTTCTCGAACCCATCTTGGTCGGTCAAGTTTTGGCACTCGGTTGACCGACCCACGTAAATCCGAACTTTCCCGTGTTGCAAGTGAGTCGATCAAGCTTGCTTGGTTGTTTGATTTAAAGATTTGGAGATGATTTAAGAAAACATGGCTGATCATTATTCAGATGAATGGGTGAAGAGTGGACATGAAAAGTGGAGAAGAATGTGATGCAGCGACGCAACGATATATGTAGGTGAGAGCGATTTTGCTACTCGCCTAAGTACAGGAAAAAAGGAAAAAAAAAACTGAAGAGGGCCTGTGGGACTAGGACAGTGCATTACAAATATTGATGACCTTTTTGGTCTCCACAGGATTTAAAGAGAATTCTCCGGTAAAATCTTCATCTTCTTTTAACTATAAATATAAGTTTCATCCTGAAATTCTACTTAGCACATGGTACTACTACAAGGTTACGGGTTCAAGACGTTGGTTGAATTATTTCTTAGGCTTTAAGAATTGCTTTTCTTTAATCACATTTTCAACGAGTTAATAAAAATATTTCTAAAAATGTCACTAAAATCATTTGATTTAGCGCGCGTGCTCTGCTCTCTCTTTGGTGTTACATGTTAAGTCATGATATCATGGGGAATCTACATTAAACTTAATTGTTTTTATCCTTTTGTTCTCTAGATTTTATTTCTTTTCTCTTCCTTCGTGTTCTCTTGTCTCCTTCCTCTATGATAAAAATACTATTTTTTTTAAATCATTGCCGCCTTAATAATAAAAATCAAACACTTATTACTACTTTCAGTGATCGTGAAGCATGACTCATATTAATCGCACGATGGGGTTTTTTTTTTTTTGCTATCGGAAGATTCTCAACCCTTTTTGTTAGACTAATCCCTTCAAGCCCAAATTGAAGACGGGTAAACTCCCCTGTAGCCCGGTGTGGTATTGCAGTTTCGAACCTACAACCTTAAGATGTAAACCGTGGTCCTAGGCCAACTTAGCTACCCCTTCGGATTGGGTTTGGTGTATCCTAGGCCCTAAACCCCTCACGGGTTTCGTATCATAAGCCTTTTCACCCTGGTAAATCTAAACTTTTGTCCCATTACATTCTATCATAAATTTAGGGTTGGACCTAGGCTGGAGGGACCCAGGCTTGAAATTAAATGTCCATGGTGGTTTTTTTTTTTTTTTTTTTTTAATTTTAGAACCATGGAGTTTAAACCCTTGGAGGAGGGGTAGGCCTACGTTAGAGCGATTTGGGCAATTACCCCAGGTCGGAATCGAAATCTCTATAGAGTTGAATGAGGCCTTAGAGAATACCACATGTCTAAACTTGTTGCTCAACATATATCTAAAGATAGCCCTATATATGCAAAGCTCAATCGGTATTAAAAAGATAAAGAAAAAAACATTGCGACAACACATCACTCCCTCTTCTTTCGAAATCCCTTTGCGCCGATTGTCGATCGAGCCGCTCGTCGCTTATCCCTATGTACTATATAGACTACTGCATCTTCATCTACCAAGTAAATCTAGTGTAATCCTTCATAATCACTCTATATGTAAATTGGAATGTTTAATATCTAAATCCTAATTCTAAACCTTGAATCCCCAAATCCTAATGCAAACCCTAAGTCCTAAAATCATTTTTTACCCGTCTAATGTTTTTTGGTACTTTTGATTAAAATCATAATTCCTAACCTCTTCATTGCATGGTCTTCAATAATTATCATGCATCTAGTTGAATTCCTCGAGTTGAATATTTTCTAATAAAAAACTTGTAGGTGTTATTTGGTAATGTGAAAAAGTTTTGCAAAGTCTATTAAATTTTTTTTTTCTAATAGCAAATTTTTAGCCCCACTCAAATTAAAATCTTGAGTCCGCCACTACCGTTATTTAATGTTCCTTCATTTGAGCCCCGTTTATCACTAATCCCAAAGAATGTTGATAAGCCCCATCACCCCGGTAATCTCCTATCATCCGTCCCATTGTTTACTATGTTTTTCAATTTTAATTTTTTCTAGGCATTTTGCTCAGCCAATTGGGGGAAATTTCTCTCCTACATTCAGTACTTAGTGGAAGCTCTCGTTTGGACCATCCTCAAAGTTTGGCCCCCATGCATTTCACCCTCTCGTCCACGATGAGATCAGAATGGACAGAGCATAGGAGAAAATTATCCTCCAATTGGGTCCTTAACTAGGTATTTAAAAGATTCCCCTGCACGCTTAGAATAGATTAATCAATGTGGGCACTTTTGAAATATTGATTTTCATAAGGTTAATAAGGTGGACGAGGTTTACCAAAAAAAATTGTTGGACGAGACTAGAGAGCTAGCAAAGCTCAACCCTTGAGAACAGCTCCTTACCCGAGTGGTAAGAAGTGACAGTTCTCATCTAACTATCTTAGATTCGAATACCAAGTACACAACTTCTCCCTGTGTGTGCAGGATTTCTTTTGGTCTTTTTTTTTTTAATCCATGTGCGGGCTCCTTTTCCTTGTAAGTGGGCTTTACGGTGTGCAGGCTCTTTCAAAGGTCTGTGTTTCATACTAAGCCTAATATTGGGTTAGACTCAGGCATAGATTATAGATCTAATTGCTAATTGGCTGAGCCTAATGGGTTAGATTCGGGGCATAGATGATAAATCTAATTGCTAATTGGATCAACTCTGAGATCCTACCAACTCCTATTTTAAATTATGTCTACTCCATCACTCAATTTTTTGATGGTCAACAATCAGTAGTCTCTGGATGGTTGCCTGCAAAATGACTAGCTCAGAAGACCGAATAGTTTTCCGTGCTTGCGAGTAATCAATCACCCGCGTTCCCAAACGTTTCCTTGGTTTGGTACAAGTGCACCCTTTTCAGAAAATTCTTATATCTAAGTACAAGGAAGAACACCGAATTAGATATCACAGCCACAAATACCATTGTTGGAAACTTGTGCCATTGGACAGGATTGATTTTCTGGTAGACCTGTTTTATGGAAAATCTAGGTGGAAGGTTGTAGGATGTTATTAGATCTTAGGCTTTTTTTGAATGTCATGTGGAAAATGTCACAAAAAATTAATTAATTTTTAACCATCAAAACAATTGTAATGAGTTATTTGAAATTATTTCCATTTTTTCTTTACCAGATTTTCCCATATTTTCTAATAATATCACAAGACAGTATTTTCATGTTATTACCCATGCTTAGGACTAAGGTTAAAATCAATTGATCTAATATTCAAGGTTATCAGACTTAAGAGTTGACTTAGTCACCCAAGAGTCAAGTGGCATAAATCTATTGAGCCCAAATAAAACAAAAAAAAAAAAAATTCTATGGATCTAAAATTAAAACATTTGCTATTTTTACTCATGAATAGTGAACTTAAGTGACGGTAGGCATCGACATTTATGTTTCTCTTCTCAGGATGAATGTAATCTTTCAATGCTTAGGTCTTTCAAAAATATGATGGTTAATTATCATTTTCCAAAATCATAGCAAACTGCCCATAGAGACTCCGATAGTTTTTCCCAATATAAAATAAAAAAAATCATGAAGTGATTTGGGACAAAAAAAAAAATAAAAAATTAGGAGTAGAACTATGGGGACAAATGGGCCACACGCTCAGACTTGTTTTCATGAGGGCTCAATTAAGTTTTTTATTCTGATCTATGGGTACGACGGCTCATATTACGTCTATACACTAGTCCAAGCAGCGGCGGAACTATGATTTTCATTTTGGTAGGCGGAAGAGAGTACTGCAGGTTCTTTGCTATTTTGTTGGATTTCATCCTGGGCCGTCTGGGCGTAACCCAATGTGTAGGTCTGTCATTGAGCCCAAGATATCATCATGGATCAAAGGACCAAGTTAGATCTAACCAGATATTGCTCAGCCAAATGGACCCATTACAGATCTGAGTCATTCATTGATGGCTAAAGTTTGAGCCCATTGAGGTGGTCCACTGGTCAAAAATCGAAGGCCAAGAGACTGCGCACCATTAGGGTTAGTGATCAGTGGGCAGTTCGGTGAAAAAAGTAGCACAGTGGAGTAAAAAGGAACAAGGGAGGGATAGGCGCATGCGTATGCGTGAGCGTGAGAGAGGGAGAGATATTGTTCTAAAAGCGTGTCCGCTTCGACCGCAGAGCCCTGAGCCCCTGATCGCGCACGCGCCCCAGCGGCACGGACCCAAATTTCTTTTGACTCAGGCCTTAGTCTACGTCATTTCGTCCTCTTCTTCTGCCTCTTGTCAGCATTCGAGCTTTCCACGTGTCGCTTGTTCAACCTCTCTTATCATACACGTGTCGACATCGGGTTACAGACGATCTCCTCTTCTCTTTTATTTCACTGGGCCAGCTGGTGGTGAAATTGCTGACGTGAAAGTCAGGGTAACGATGAGCCTTGACTCCAGGTCGGTAAGTATTTTGTTCCATTTCTAGAATTTGAGGAATTCATGATTTTTCTAAAGAAAATTTCAAATGCGTAGAAACAAGGGGTTTTGGACCTTATAAACTTTCTTATTTGCATAAAATAAAGAGGAGTTTATGATCAGATGAGATGTAGAAAATGATGAACTCAAATTTAGATAAGATCTGGTAACAATTCAAAGTGTGGGACAGCGTTTATTTTAAGCGGCTTAAATTTTAAATTAGAACGCCAAATTTCTCTTGAGGATAACTAGCTATCCCCCAAAGAGATTCTTTTTCATATCCTCAAGTACATTCTAGTATTCAAAATGCGAAAATCCGGAGCATTTAAATGCTAGAAGTAACATTTCATTGGATACAGTTTTTGAAAATCTAGTAATTAAACAAGCAAATCTCTTATGCTCTATAGACAACAACTTTGCTCTCAGAAATTCTCTACACTTCCTTCAAAAACAAATGCCCCCTCTAATGCCTCTTACTAGTTGAACTAGCAGCTGGGCATATGTACGGGGATAATGGTGAGACAATCCAAACTGTGTTGATGAAAATAAAATATATTTTGAAACGAAAACAAGAAAATTTTAAAACCCTAAATACAAAATTTTAAGGCATTTTACTGGACAGCCAACAATTTATTAACTGTTATAAGATATGGATCATGGGTGGATGCCCACATATAAAAAATTAGTATCTCTTTATTAGGAGGTTACTTTGCCTATAAATAGGCCTCCTCCCTTTGTATTTGTACACACATTGAGATAATAGAAAAGCTCTTTGCTTTTCTCTCCTTAATCTTCTCTCTTAATCTCTCTCTCTTTTCTAACACATTATCAGCATGATCCCATCTTACTTCTTACCCTCCCCCCTCTCACCGTGCAACACAAAAAACCTATGCAGACCCATCTTACCTCTTCTGTCTCTCAATCACAGTGCAAAGCAAACAACTTCAGTTTTTCAAAAGGCAGTAAGGAGTCACTATTTTTCTCCTATTGGTTTGCGTGCAAAGCAAACATTCTCCTTTTGGTTTTCTGTTTTTCGATTTGCGTTTGTGACCAAAGACAACAAATAGAAAAACCAAAGCCTCGGTTTGCATACGTTCTGCATACATACGATGAGAAGGACCTTGCCTCAGTTTGCTTCGTTGAGAATACATTTTGTGTACGTTGAGAAGGACGTGCCTCAGTTTGTTTCCTACCTTGGTTTGCATAACTTCTTCATTCGTTCCCCGATCGACGAATGGTTTGGTCCTGCAGATTCGTGGCAACGAGCATTACCTAATAGACACAGCAGATCATCATTTCAATGGTTAGAAATTTTTTTCTGGACTGCGATCACATTAAGTGGTACCAAAACCATAGTTCAAATACATTCTATTAGAATGCATAACATCATTTTATGATATTATAGTGCTTGGTTACTATTCATCTTCTTGCATGATTTTTTGTCTTTTAATTTAAATTTTTTTATTACTATGAATGGATCACAAAATAGAACCAGAAGTTCTAAATCTGAGCCTGAAGTTCACCAATCTATGAACTAACAGTTCTAAAAGTTGGAATAGTGATATGAACCTGTAGATTCATATCCATAAATCAAACCTGAAGTTTTTTATTCAAATTCAAAGAAATTATACAGCCATAAAATTAAACATGAAAATTTGACAGAACCAGAAGTTTAGATCATTTGTTAGAATCAGAAGTTCTACTTCAAATCTAAATATTTGACAGAACCTGTAGTTCTAATTTCATGTGTTATGAACCTGAAGTTCTAAATCAAATCTGAAGTCTTGACAAAACCAGCAGGCTTGATTCTCAAAGTTGAGAACCTGATGTTCTAACTTTTCATTGACCATCTTTTTTTTTTTTTTTTGTCATGTTTAATTCCTTCATTAATTTAGTTCTGATGCTAAGTTTTTCATTTTTTTACCTTTCAACTTTATTGATCATCTGCATACGGTTAACTTCATACATATATATTTTCTTATTACATTTCTTATATGATGACAAATCTGGCTAAACTTGATTTTAAAGCACTTAACATAAATGAGGACAATTATTTATCCCGACAACTGGATGCTAAAATACACTTGCAATCCAAGAAACTTGGAGAAACAATAAAGGAAGGTAACAAGATGTCCCCAAAGGAAAAGGCGTTAGCCCTCATCTTCATGCGCCATTACATGCATGACGACTTAAAAAATGAAAACCTTATTGAGGAAGACTAAAGACCCAGCAGGTCTAAGAAAATCCCTAAATGATAGGTATGATCACCAGAAGATGGTCATACTACCAGCTGTCCATAATGAATTATTAAACATGAGGTTACAGGATTATAAAACTGTATCTGAATACAACTCTGCTCTCTTCAATATTGTTTTCAGATTAAGATTATGTGGTGAAGTGGTTTTGGAGGAACAGATTTTGGAGAAAACGTTATTCATTTTTCATGCTTCGAATGTGCTCTTGCAGTAGCAGTATCTTGAGCGACGTTTCTCCAAATATTCAGAACTTAAATCATGTCTCCTAGTCGCTGAACAGAATTACATAGTATTGATGAAAAATTATAACTCCAGACCAACCAGATCTTCGGCAGTTCCTGAAGCAAATGCCAGTTTAGCTCAAACAGATACAGAAGAAGGGGGAGTGGAAGACAGAAATCCTCCATTAGAGGTGGAAGAAATAACTCCTTTAGGCGAAGTGGTTTTAGAGGTCCACCTCTAAAATTCAAAAATCACTAGAAGTGGTCTAATTTTCAGTAAAAGAACAATAAAAAACAGAATCCACTGGCTAATCATACCCGCCGTCCTAATGACACATGTGCCACAGATGTTGAAGAAGTGAGCATTGATCACGCACTTGCCATGCATCAAAGGAAGTGGTGGAACAATAGAAAGGATACAAAGCCTTTATTCATTTAACAGACACAAATGATCTGAAAGGCTAGAATTGGAATACAATGACATCAGAGGGATCTCCAATTGACATTACAAACTTGGAGACTTGAGACTTCTTTGAAAATGAGAATAGCCAACCTCTGAGTAATGAGGCATTTAATACTCAATTAGGAGCATCCCCTGGCATAGTCTAGAAGACCAATAATTCTTTGAGCTTCATAAACTTAATTTTTTTTTAGTTCATTTGAGATGCATGTTTCTTAGATTTTTCCTTTGTCCTAAGGATATTTATTTTTATTAATGTCCTAATTTATGGTAAATGACTTATTTATTTTAGTTTTATCATGTGATTGCATAATTATATTGGTTTATATTTTGTTTAAGGTATGGATTATGGAACTGAGAACAATCTCTGTTTGGTAGATAGTGCCACAACACATTACGATTTTGAAAAATCATATATTTTTCCCATAATTTATGTTCATTCCACAAAAGGTATCCACCATAGCTAGACCTGAGTAAATAATTGAAGCCTCCGGAAGAGATCATTTGATGATACCTAATGGTACCCATCTATTCATTAAAGATGCATTGTTCTCAAGAAGTTTTCAAAGTAACTTGATTAGTTTCAAGGACATCAGAATGAATGGGTACCACATTGAAACTATAAGTGAAGGTAACAATGAAACTTATGCATTGTTACTAATATTGGAAAACAGAAGAAAGTACTAGATAAACTAAGTGCATTCTCCTCAGGGTTATATTACACGACAATCTCTAATGTCAAATCACATTCGGTTATGAGCAAAACAGCAAAGTCAAGCATGCAGCTTAAACTAAGCCCAAAGCTTAGTGATCATAAGACTTTAAAGCTTTAGAATGATAGGTTAGGTCACCATGGGGCTAATATGTTGAGAAAAATCGTAGATAATTCATTTGGGCATTCCTTAGAGAACCATTAATTGACCTTACCTAGTGGGTACTTATGTACCCTGTGTTCACAAGGAAAATTAATCACTCGACCTTCTTTTGCTAAGGTTACATACGAATCCTCATCCTTTCTGCAAATGATACAAGGTGACATTTGTGGACCCATAAATCCTCTAGTGGACCTTTTAGGTATTTTATGGTTCTGATTGATGCCTCCACCTGTTGGTTGGATGTTGTTTACTTTCAACTAGGAACGTAGCATTTGCCCACCTATTAACTTAAATAATCAAACTTAGGGCCCACTTCCCTCATTATCTCATTAAGTCTCTAAAACTTGACAATGCAGGTAAATTTACATAATAATTTTTTGATGATTTTGTTCATCTCTAGGAATTGTTGTAGAACATCATGTCCCTCATGTCCATACCTAGAATAGCTTAACTGAATCCATGATTAAACGCATCCAACTCATTTGTAGGACTCTGCTGATGCAGTCCAAATTATCAGTTAGTGCTTGGGGACATGCTATGTTGCTTGCATTAATGTTGATTCGACTTTGACTTATGATCTATCATCAATATTCTCATGCATAATTTATATCAGGACATCAACCCAATATTTTTCACTTGCACAAGTTTGGTTGTGCAGTTCAAATCCCAATACCATCTCTTAAGCGTACTAAGATGAGACTGCAACGTAGATTAGAAATCTATGTAGGTTATGACTCTCTCGATTATTCGATATATATAACTAATGATAGAAGATGTCTTCACGTCTCATTTTCCCGATTGTCAATTCGATAAGACAATATTTCCACCGTTAGGGGGAGATGAGATAGTTCATGAAGAACGTATTGTTCCTGTAGAACAAGCCGTTTCTGTAGAACAACTCATTCCTAAAGAATGACGAGAATTAACATGGAATACTTCCACTCTATCTTATCTGGATCCACGAACTTCACAATGTGAAAATGAAGTACGGAGAATTGTGCACTTACAAGAAATTATAAACAGATTACCTGATGCATTTAACGATGCAGCAAAAGTGACAAAGTCACACGTACCAGCTCTTAATGCACCCGCCAGGATTAATGTCCCTGTAGGACAAAGTCAAAATACACCAGCAAAAGAATCTACAATATGCCAGAAGCGTGGCAAACCTATAGGTTCAAAGGACTAAGCTCCACGGAAAAGGAGAAATGAGCAATCATCATCATGTCTTGCCGAAGAGGCACGTAACACCCCTGAAGAGGTTCCTCTCAAAGAGGTACACTACACTCCTGAAGAAGTTATGGTAAAATCCGTTATCTCTAGAATAATGGAAGTCCCTGATGAGACTTTGCAAGCCCCTAAAGAGGCATCGGTATCGGATAATAAAAAGATCCTTATACTTTACAATTAATCAAGAGAGAGACGTAATGGAAATGAAATTGTCATTGATGAAGCATTTGCATATGCGGTAACTGTATAAATATCAAAGGGAAATGATGATGATAATTGGGACACAGGACCACATACTATAAATGAATGTCAACAAAGAAATTGCTAGCTAAAATGAGAAAGAGCCATCAAAGCAGAGTTAAAGTCTCTCATTAAACGCGGTGTGTTTGGTCCCATAGTACAAACTCTAAAAGATGTTGACCTTGTAGGCTACAAGCAGGGCTTAAAATAACGGTCGTTACCGTTACATTACGGCCGTTACCGTGCCGTTATTTTATATGTAACGGCCGCGATGCGTAACGGCCGAAAAATCGCCAAAAAAAACAGTTCATAACGGCCGTTATTTTGAAAATAACGGCTGTACCGTTATAAATAACGGTCGTTATGTTGCCTGATGCGTTTTTTTTTTTGTTTTTTTTTAATGTTGTTGTTGGTCTTCTTCTTCCACTTTTTACATTTTGTTTCTTCTATGAGAGCTTCCTAAGGCTTCCTACAACTTTTAAGACATGGAGGAGCACCTAAAAGCTTAGATCTATGCTACTTTTGGGTGGATTTGTATATCGGGAAAGCTAATCAAACTCAAGAGACCTCTTTGGTAAGGTTTTTTTTTTTTTTTTTTTTTTTTTTTTTTTTTTTTTTGTTTTTTGGAGTTCTTTTCAAGATTCAACATCAAAATAACTTAGAGATGATTGATATGTGTTAGATCTATACTTTTGGAGCAAAAAAATTCAAGTTTTAACACTTTTTGTAATATTTTTTATTTCTTCATTATTTAAATCCGAATTGTTTTTTCTTTATTTTTATTTTTTTAAGATTGTGTAATACACTAATACATGAACCAAAGGCTTTATATTGAATTAGATATGATGTTAGTATGTTACTCACTAATTTTTCCCTAGATCTAGTGTTTTAAGGTATAGATCTAGATTTTTTTTATTTTCAAAATTTGGGGATTTTCTTGATATCATTTACATTTTTTCAATTTAGTGTTCAAATGCATTTATAATGTGTTAGTTTAAAATAGATCTACACTTTTGGAACAAAAAAGTATGAATTTTAGCACTTTTTGTAATATTTTTTATTTTTTAATTATTTAAATCCGATTTTTTTTAAAGATTGTGTAATACACTAATTCATGAACCAAAGGCTTTATATTGAGTTAGATTTGATGTTACTCATTTATTTTTCCCTAGATCTAGTGTTTTAAAGTGTAGATCTAGATTTTATTTATTTCCAAAATTTGGGGCTTTTCTTGAAATCAATTACATTTTTCCAAATTAGTGTTCAAATGCATTTATAATGTGTTAGTTTAAGATAGATCTACACTTTTGGAACAAAAAAGTGGGAATTTTAGCACTTTTTGTAATATTTTTTATTTTTTCATTATTTAAATCCGAATTGTTCTAGTTTTTTTTTTTTTTTTTTTTTTTTTTTTGCTTTAAAGTGATTGTGTAATACTCAATACATGAACCAATGGCTTTATATTGAGTTAGAGTTGATGTTACTCACTAGATGAATGTCCAAAAAATTACACTTATTAAATATTTATTTTCGGATTTTTTAATAAATCAATATCAAAATATTTTTTTTTGATGATTTATCTAACATTTTGTTTTTTTATTAGTCTAGTTTTAATGTATGACTCATGTGTATGTTTGTAACGCTAAATGTACTTGAAAAATGGATATGAAACATTTTGTTTTAAGCTTCTATGTTTAAAATTCTAAACTACTTTGCTTTATGGATTATGTGTTTAGTGTTATACTTATTCTTTTGTAAAAAAGAATGGTACATGACGTTGACCCGGCATGGCAACATGGTGTTGATGTGGATGGAAAAAAGAGTAAAATTAAATGCAATTATTGTGGTAAGGTGGTAACTGGGGGAATCACCAAATTGAAGGAACACTTGGCACATAAAACAGGAAATGTGGCAAAGTGTACCAAGGTATCCCCAGAGTTAAAGAAGGAAATGCAAGCATTCTTAAATGCGGGGAAGCAAAAAAAAGTAGTAACTGAGAAAAGGAGAGAGGCAGAGTATGAAGCATGTAGAGAAGAGGTGTATGGGCCTAGGGAGGTGCTTGACTCAGATGATGATGATGATGGGGAATCAGATGTAGAGAGAGCAAGGAGAGAGAGCATGAAATCATATAATGAGGAAGAAGAGAGGAGAAGAATGATCTATGAGTCTGCTTCTAGAGGGGGCCAATATGAAGAGGGGGGTGGCTCAGTTAGTTGTGGTAGTGGGATGCTGCGTCGGATGTTTAGTCAAAAACAGACTCGCCGACCACCGGATTGGTTGGAGTCTGGCGAATCTCCCACACAACAGGCTCGTAGACCAGAAGTTGCGGGTCCAATTGACCCTGCTGCATATAGGTCTCCATCTGCAAAGCAACCTTCTATAGGCAAAGCCTTAAGCGGGAAGATGGGTTATGTAAGAAACAGGTTGGTTAGGGCAATTGGGAAATTCTTCTTCGATGGAGCCATTGCGCCAAATAAGGCAACTTCACCCTATTTGAAGACCATGTTGGACGCTACTGCAGAACATGGTCCATGTATAAAGCCACCCATACCGTATGAGATATGGAGAGAGGGGTTGCACACTCATGTGTGATGGGTGGACTACCGTCACTAGACGGTCCCTATTGAATTTTTTAGTATATTCATCTTTAGGGACTGTTTTTATTAGATCGGTTGACGCAAACAAGTATGTCAAAGATGCGACGCACTTGAATAAGCTTTTCAATGAGGTAATTGAGGATATTGGAGAAGAATGTGTTGTTCAGATTATCACAGACAATGATGCAAGCATGAAGAAGGCAGGAATGATACTCTTGCAGCAAAGGCCCAATATTCTTTGATCTCCATGTGCTGCACATTGCTTGGATTTAATGATTGAAGACATCGCTAAGAGAAAAATGATAAAAGGTGTGATATTGAAGGCAAAAAAGATCACTAATTTTATCTATCAGTCAAACAGGCATATAGCGATGATGAAGAAATATACAGACAACCATGAGCTATTACAGCCCGGCATTACAAGATTTTTCACCCACTTAATAGCTCTAGAAAGCCTTTATAAATACAGAGGAGAGCTACACCAACTATTTACATCACAAGAATGGTTGGAATCAAAGTGGGGGAAGAAGTCGACGCCCCAAGTGAAGCAAGTTGTAAAGATTGTACAATCTAAGAGATATTGGCCATTTGTTGGTGAGACCTTAAAGGTTTTAGAGCCTTTGATGAAGGTCCTTCGGTTGGGCGATGGAGATGACAAGCCTACAATGGGCTTCTTGTATGAGGTCGTAGCTCGAGCTAAGTTAGCTATACAAGCAAATTGCAAATACTACAAGGCTTATTGGAAAGATCATCGACAAACGATGGGAAAATCAACTCTATCATGACTTGCATGCTGTAGGTTAAGAATCACATACTGCATTTCTAATTATCGTAACTTTTAAGTATTTTTAAATTGTGGTTTTATCTCTCTAAATTAATATACTATGCAGGCTATTTCTTCAACCCACAGTATCGATACAACGAAAATGTAGACAGAAGCTTAACAGATGAGATGATGAGTTCACGAAAGATACACTTTTATAGCATTATTTTATGAGTTTTCAAAGATAAAAGAACTCAAAACACTATTTTTAGCATAAAAATCATAAAGTTCATCCCCATCATCTTTGCTCATATCTTTCCATTATAGATGGTCATTTGTATGCATTTATATGAGTTCCAATGGCTTCCATACTCTCAATTATATTAATTTCTCTTTGTAGGTGTTAATTGAAGATTAATTTGAAGATTAAAGTTGAGATTCAAGAATTAAAGAGAGTTAGGAAAAGTTTGGAAGGCAATTGGATGAAGAAATGACAAAGTTAGGCCAATAATAAGAAGGAACATGATAGACCTGGGTTGGTATTTTGACGATATCGTTTTACTCGGGTGTCCGATTGAGGTGATCTCAGAAGCATTGGAAAGTTTGTTTAAAGATCTACAAATCATATTTCACAACACTTTTCCCAATTTGGACGTTTCGGGGGTCAAAATCGTACATCAATCCAGAAACTGTTTTCTAATACGGGAATCACATACATATGTTCATATTTCCATTCTTGTGAAGTCCCACATTGGAAAGAAACCAGAAGAGAGCAAGACAAATGTTTCTATATAAAGAAGGGAGCTCTAGGCATTAGAGACACAAGCAAGGAGAGCCTCCTCCTCTTTACTTAAGCTATTCATGTAATTGAGAGCAAATTGTAGAGAGAAAGTGAGGAAAGCCTTGTAAAATTAAAGATTTGGAATGAAATTGAAAGCTTCTTCTCCAATTGGTGGCTAATTCCTTTGATTGGATCTTCTAGGTGAAGCTAAGTTGATCCTATTCCTTTTGCTTATGCTCTTTCTTTTAAATTCCCTTGTTTATGAGCTTAATATGTTAGAGTAGATTTTTCTTCATTGCATTGTGCAACCTTCCCTGCTTAGTTTCTTTATTAGCATCCTTTTTACTATCTATGCTTAGGTTTGATAAATCATGATTAGGAGTTAATATCTTTTGATGGTTTATGCTTACTTTTGATAGATAGTCATTAGGAATCTTTTCTTTTATGAAGGGAAGAAAATCTTAGCTATTAGATTGTCAATTTCTATCTTAGAGCTTTAAAGTTATATTTTCCAAATCTAAGCATTGATTTGTAATTAGATTTGAGTATTATTTTTTTTTTGGAAAAGAGAAGAGCATAAGTGTTGGATTAGTGTCACTTAGTGGATTCTAGATGATTCAATCTATCCATTAGTATTGCTTGTTGTTTATTTTACTTACTTTAGTTTGATTCTATTCACACTCCCACACACTTATTCACTAGTTTTAATTTTCACACTCCATTTCTCTATTATTCACACCATCAATTCCACATTTGATTTTACACCACTTTAGCATATTTCTTTATCTCTATCCACTCATTTTCTATATTTCACTTGTTATTTTCACACACTTATTCATTTGATCTATCTAACATTTCTCCATTGTTTTTGTATTAACCTTGTTATTTTTCTTTTGACATTAACTTTGTTACTAACATTGCTCTTGGTTTGTTCTCATTTTCTTTACTAACTTCTCTTTGTTATCTAGTTATAGATTTCTTTTAGTTTGCATTTTTTATTTTCCTTGTTATTATCTAGTTTCTTGTTTCCATTGTTATTTTCATTTGAATTTGTTAGCTATATTTGAGTTGATACTCCTTTTTATAGATCATTGTTATTTTCTTTGTGACGATCATCGTGGTAACGATATTCGGACTTCCATAGTCTATATTATTTGAGACAACCGTATACTTGCGGGAAAATACGTATCAAGTTTTTGGCGCCGTTGCCGGGGATCGGCGTACATAGGATTCCTTGATTTTAAGGATTTTCAACTCTCATATAGCTTGGTTGCATTTTTATTCTTTCTTTTAGTTTTCATTACGGATTCTACACATTTTCCTTGTTTGTATTTTCAGGGATTCCGCGGTTGAAGCAAGGAAAGAAGAAAAGTGCAACCAAAGAACTCTAACTTAGGAATTTAATTTGGTTTCTTAGAAAATCTTGTATTAGGATTCATTTCAAGTTTGTAATAATTTTTTAGTTCATTTGAGTTTTCAAAGCATTGTAATAATTAAGGAAGGAAGACGGGTGGACGATACAGTCACGGCCCCCCAAGTTCGTACACCGAAATTGGTGTCGGTGGCTTGGGTCGACTTCAACCATTCTTCCCCCAATTTAGTTTGGGAGGTGCGTATTTCGATAACACCCACGCATCCCTAGTTAGTGGGTTAATTTTGTTGGTTGTTTGATTGTTTAATTGCTTTGTAGTGCTTAATCATTTTAAAATACACAAAGTAATTTAGAAAGCACACACTTAGTAAGGGCAATCATACCCCCAACAAGATAAGGATTGGATTTCATCACCATTTCCTTGCCCATAGGAACTCATTTTCCTCACTACTTAGGAATCCTTAGCTTTTAATAAAATTTGAGTAGATTCGTGACCTTAGGACACGAGCTCATTAGGAGAAGACCATAAAAGGTTGTACCATTTGCGCTCCTTGACGGAAATCGGTGCCTAGAATAGCCTTGTCCTTTAAGGGAGACAGTTCATATGTTCTAGGAGTTTGGTATTTAAGCGGAACCTTTGCCACGTGCATCGTGATCCCACCAATCCCCTGGGGGCTTGCCTGGCCGACTACGTTTCATAGGACCGGGGTGGAGGCCTAGGTGTACTCTTCACAGTTAGGAGCTGTCTAGTTTAATCTTAGGTAGCCTTAGTTAAGCAAAGTTTGGTTTGTTTTTCAAAATCATTTTGTTTTGCTTGTTTGCGTTTAAGCATTAATCCCCGTTCATCATCACTTGATCGGACCATCACTTTTGAAGTTGAGTGGTAGTGTATGCACAATTGGTTACGTGTGCAGGGTCGTTTAGAGAGCTTCGATTTATTCGATATCCCTGTTGAGAACTTTGTGGACCCCATTACCATTGAGGAAATGGCTGACGGAAATCTACAAACCCAACCCATGACTCTTAGGGAGTACATGTACCCTACCCGATCTACCCAGCCCTCATGCATCGTCATACCCACCACAAATGCCTCATTTGAGCTGAAATCCGGCTTAATCCAGATGTTACCAATTTTCCGAGGGGTGGAAAATGAGAACCCATATCAGCATGTGAGAGAGTTTGAGGAAATCTGTGGGACCATGAAGTATAACCATATGTCTGAAGAGGCCCTCAAGCTTAGGTTATTCCCGTTCTCGCTGAAAGAGAAGGCGAAAGCATGGCTTTACGCCATACAGGCTAATTCCATAAACACATGGGAGGGATTAGTCGAGGCCTTTTATAAAAAGTTTTATTCAAAACAAAAAACAGCCTTCATTAGACATACCCTGAACAGCTTCCACCAACTGGAGGGAGAAACCATGTATGAGTACATGGAAAGGTTCAAAGACTTACTGTTACAATGCCCGCATCACGGATTCGAAAAGATCCGGCTAGTCCAAATCCTTTATGAAGGACTGGACTATCCCACCAAGACTATGGTAGAGTCTTTCTGCAACGGAGTATTCACTCAAAAGATAGCTGACCAAGCCTGGGCATACCTTGAGGAGGTCGCTGAGAACACTCTCCAATGGGAACCTATCAGAGAGGATCCCAAAAGACCCATTGTTGCAGAAAGAAGGGGCATGCATAGAGTGGAACCCAAATTCGAGGCCGAGGCCAAGTTGGCCACGCTTACAAAGAGATTAGAAGCGCTTGAAATGAACCAGACCTGTCAGCAGACCACCCCAAAGACACTGGAATCATTAAAGATGAGCCAAGCAGTTAGTGACCCTACTACCCCACCCTGCACCAATTGTGGAGATTTTACCCATCCTGGATCCCAATGTAGAGCATTCTTTGGTCAGAGTCAGAGTGAGAGTATGGAGGAGGTGAGTGCACTTTATCAAAATACCAGATATGAGCGGCCGAAGTATGATCCGTATTCGAATACATACAATCCTGGTTGGAAGGATAATCCTAATTTTTCATGAACCAAAGGACAACACCAAGGAAGCCTTTTTCAGCCAATGGCCCAGCATATGCCACCTCCTGGATACCAAAAGCCTCAAGTACCCCAAGTGTCACAGGGACCACCCATGGTCCAAGGTTATCAGAATCTTAATCCCCAGAATTAGCAGATAAGTTCTCTAGAGGACACAATGAAAATGTTGGCCCAAAATACCCTTCAATTCCAGCAAAGCACTACTCAAAATTCGAATGCCAATACCCAGTCCATTGCCAAGCTGGAATACACTGTCAGCCAGCTAGCCAGGTCAATAGCTCAAAGAGACAAGGGTAGCTTTCCAAGTCAGCCTGAAGCCAACCCCAAAGGCCAAACTTCAACGGGCCAATTTGTTGTACATGATGACAAGGGCAAAGTCCATGAGCAGGTCAATGCAGTTACCACCCGTAGAATGGCTGCAAGGAAGTCTGACACACTAGAAGAGGACCTTAGGCAATCTGAGCAAACCCAAGTGAGGAGGGAGCACGTAGTTTTGGAAGAAGAACCCGAGGAACCAAAGAAGGACCCAGAGCCTACTAAGGAACCTGAGAAACCAATAGGAGCTACCTCACCGAGTGAGCCCCCTCCTAGAACCTTTGTTCCCAAGGCCCCATACCCTCAGAGGCTAGGTCAAATGAAAAATAATGTCCAGTTGGATAAGATCCTTGAAGTGTTCAAGCAAGTGAGAATTAACATCCCACTGTTAGAAGCCATCCAACAGATCCCGACTTAGGCCAAAGTCCTCAAAGATTTGTGCACATTCAAAAGAACAACCAATGTACCTAAAAAAGCCTTTCTAGCCCAGCAATGCAGTTCCATCATTACCACTTCAACCCCAATAAAATACAAGGACCCTGGGTGTCCTACAATCTCTTGTCAAATGGGGGATCATCACATAGAACAGGCTTTGTTGGACTTAGGTGCGAGTGTCAACCTGCTCCCGTATTCGATATACGAGGAGTTAGGTTTGGGGGAGCTGAAACCGACAAAGGTAACCTTACAACTAGCTGATGCTTCAGTTAGGTACCCCAAAGGTGTTGTTGAGGATGTTTTGATCAAGGTAGGTGAATTTGTTTTCCCGGTGGACTTTGTAGTCCTTGATACCCGACCACCAATCGGAAATGTTGTGAGGATCCCGGTAATTTTAGGGCGACCATTCCTTGCCACTTCTAATGCCCTGATTAATTGCCGAAATGGTGTGATGCACCTATCGTTTGGGAATATGACAGTCCAGATAAACATTTTCAACATTGGCAAGCAACCCAGAGATGAGAGTGATTATGAAATTTGTGAAGTGAGTTACCTAGAAGAGCTTATTGAGAGTGTAGGATCACAGTTAGTTTGTGAGGACCCATTAGAGGCCTGTCTTGCACATTTTGGAGGTAACATTGATGTTGAGAATAGCATTAAAGAAGTCAATGCGTTATTGGATTCTGCCCCTGCTTTTGAGAGGAGCCAATGGCAACCCAAGCCAGAGATCTTGAGTCCATCGGCTGCCCCACCTGTTCCATCAATTGAGGAACCACCCAAGCTCGACCTAAAACCACTACCTGACACCCTCAAGTATGTGTTTTTGGGCCCAGCTGAGACCCTCCCTGTCATTATAGCCTTAGACATGGAAAAAGTCCAAGAACAGCAGTTGATTGAGATCTTGAAGGATCACAAAGAGGCTATAGGTTGGACAATTGCAGATATAAAAGGAATAAGCCCATCTGTGGTTCAACATCGGATCCATTTGGAAGAAAATGCAAAAACTTCCAGAGAACCACAGAGGCGTCTTAATCCATCAATGAAGGATGTCGTAAGAGTGGAGGTTCTGAAATTGTTGGATTCAGGTATCATTTACCCAATTTCAGACAGCTCATGGGTCAGCCCAGTCCATGTTGTGCCAAAGAAGTCCGGGATAACTGTTGTGAAGAATGAGGGGAACGAGTTAGTGCCCACAAGGACCCAGACGGGCTGGCGAGTGTGCATTGACTATAGAAAGTTGAACTCGGCCACCCGTAAAGACCATTTTCCCCTCCCATTTATGGACCAGATGCTTGAGAGATTAGCCGGTCATGCATTTTATTGTTTCCTTGATGGATACTCTGGCTATAATCAGATACCCATAGCACCCGAGGACCAGGACAAGACAACTTTTACATGTCCTTTCGGAACATTCGCCTACCGGCGCATGCCTTTTGGGCTGTGCAATGCACCTGTGACATTTCAAAGGTGTATGATGAGCATATTTTCAGACATGGTCGAGCAATTTTTAGAGGTGTTCATGGACGATTTTTCGGTCCACGGGAGTAGTTTCCAAGATTGTTTGCATCACCTGAACCTTGTTTTAATGAGATGTCAAGAGAATAATCTTGTTTTGAATTGGGAGAAGTGTCATTTCATGGTGAAAAGAGGAATTGTCCTAGGCCATGTTATTTCTGAGAACGGTATCGAGGTCGACAAGGCTAAAATTGATCTCATTTCCAACCTGCCATTGCCAAAAACAGTGAAGAATATCAGATCTTTTTTGGGTCATGCAGGTTTTTATAGACGGTTTATTAAGAATTTTAGCAAGATAGCTGCACCCTTGTGCAATCTGCTACCAAAGGATGTGCCTTTTGTCTTCAATGAACCTTGCCTACAAGCATTTGAACAATTGAAAAAGGAGTTGACCTCTACCCCAATAATAAAGCCACCTGATTGGACAATTCCCTTCGAACTCATGTGTGATGCTTCAGACCATGCTCTTGGGGCTGTGCTAGGACAGAGAGTGAATAAATTGCCCCATGTCATATATTATGCCAGTAGGACATTGAATGACGCTCAGCTGAATTACACAACCACAGAGAAAGAGCTGTTAGCTGTCGTCTTTGCCTTGGAAAAGTTTAGACCCTACCTGATTGGGTCTAAGGTCATAGTTTACACTGATCATTCGCCCCTTAGGTACCTATTGATGAAAAAAGATGCAAAAGCCCGTCTGATTAGGTGGATTCTATTGTTACAAGAGTTTGACCTTTAGATTCGAGACAAGAAAGGTTCTGAAAATGTTGTAGCTGACCATCTCTCCCGATTACCTACTGACCCTGAGCATGAGAGCATCCCATTGAGTGAGAGTTTTCCGGATGAACAGTTGCTGAGTGTCTCCCATTTCCCTTGGTTTGCGGATATTGTTAACTATTTGGTTACTGGACAGATGCCCGATCACTGGTCCAAACAGGATAGCTCTAAGTTTTTGTCTAAGGTTAAGCATTTCTTCTTTGATGACCCATATCTGTTCAAGTACTGTCCGGACCAGATCATTAGGAGATGCATTCCGGAAGATGACTATTTAAGTGTGATATCCTTCTGCCATGACCACGCCTGTGGTGGGCATTTTAGTTCTAAGAAAACCGCAGCAAAGGTGTTGCAGTGCGGATTTTACTGGCCCACCCTTTTCAAGGATTGTCACACCTTTTGTTTGCACTGTGAGCGTTGTTAGAAATTAGGCAGAATTACACGGAGGAACATGATGCCTTTGAATCCGATGCTTATTGTGGAGATTTTTTATGTTTGGGGCATAGACTTCATGGGTCCATTTCCCAGTTCCTTCGGCAACTTATACATTTTGCTTGCTGAAGATTATGTTTCCAAATGGATAGAGGCGATTCCAACCAGAACGAATGATCGTCACGTGGTTATCAAATTTATTAAAGAAAACATCTTCTCTAGATTTGGTACCCCCAGGGCAATTATCAGTGAAGGTGGGAGTCATTTTTGTAATAGCACCTTCGAGAATCTCATGAAAAAATATTCTATCACTCATAAGGTTGCTACTCCGTATCACCCACAGACTAGCGGACAGGTGGAAGTGTCCAATAGGCAAATAAAGCAAATTTTGGAAAAGACAGTCAATCCTACCCGGAAAGATTGGTCTTTAAGATTGACAGACGCTTTATGGGCTTATCGGACTGCCTATAAGACCCCAATTGAAATGTCTCCATATCGATTGGTCTTTGGGAAAGCTTGTCATTTGTCGGTAGAATTGGAGCATAATGCTTACTGGGCCATCAAAATGTTCAATTTTGATTTGCCTAAAGCTGGTAACCTACGCAAGTTGCATCTCAATGAGCTGAAGGAACTTAGAAATGATACCTATGAGAATGCCAAGATTTATAAGGATCGGATGAAGAAAAACCATAATCAAACTATTTTGAGGAAATCCTTTGAACCAGGCATGAAAGTTCTTCTGTATAATTCTCGCCTACATCTCTTTCCAGGAAAACTGAGATCCCGTTGGACTGGACCCTTCATTGTGCGCACTGTCTATTTTCATGGGGCAGTTGAGATTGAGAATCCAAAGAATGGGGATGTTTTTAAAGTCAATGGCCAGAGGTTGAAACCTTTTCTGGAACTTAAAGGCAAGGATGTCAAAGAGACCCTTCTTCAGGACCCTGTGTATGTTGCATAAGTAATTTTCAGGGTCACATCGGGTGAAACTTAGTGCTGATTAGTAGGCATCCCAATATTCATTTTTGGTATCACCCCATGGTAAGGCATTCCGATTTATTTCCTTGTCCATTTATCATTTCACATTTCGCATTGCATATCATTGAGGACAATGTTTGGTTTAAGTTTGGGGGTGTGATGAGTTCACGAAAGATACACTTTTATAGCATTATTTTATGAGTTTTCAAAGATAAAAGAACTCAAAACACTATTTTTAGCATAAAAATCATAAAGTTCATCCCCATCATCTTTGCTCATATCTTTCCATTATAGATGGTCATTTGTATGCATTTATATGAGTTCCAATGGCTTCCATACTCTCAATTATATTAATTTCTCTTTGTAGGTGTTAATTGAAGATTAATTTGAAGATTAAAGTTGAGATTCAAGAATTAAAGAGAGTTAGGAAAAGTTTGGAAGGCAATTGGATGAAGAAATGACAAAGTTAGGCCAATAATAAGAAGGAACATGATAGACCTGGGTTGGTATTTTGACGATATCGTTTTACTCGGGTGTCCGATTGAGGTGATCTCAGAAGCATTGGAAAGTTTGTTTAAAGATCTACAAATCATATTTCACAACACTTTTCCCAATTTGGACGTTTCGGGGGTCAAAATCGTACATCAATCCAGAAACTGTTTTCTAATACGGGAATCACATACATATGTTCATATTTCCATTCTTGTGAAGTCCCACATTGGAAAGAAACCAGAAGAGAGCAAGACAAATGTTTCTATATAAAGAAGGGAGCTCTAGGCATTAGAGACACAAGCAAGGAGAGCCTCCTCCTCTTTACTTAAGCTATTCATGTAATTGAGAGCAAATTGTAGAGAGAGTGAGGAAAGCCTTGTAAAATTAAAGATTTGGAATGAAATTGAAAGCTTCTTCTCCAATGGGTGGCTAATTCCTTTGAAGCTTCTTCTCCATACATAGTCATCCTGGGCCCTACATTGCTAAATTGAAGCTTAAAAAGAAGTAAATTAAATAATTCACCACGTGGACCCCACATACAAGCCATGTGCAAATCAATGAAAGGAGGGGTCCACTCATCATGTCAATTGAAGAGTCCTAACTACAGTAGAAGACTTCTCATAGGGCCCTCTGTTCAAGCAGATAAAATGTCCCACATGGCAGGGTCCGCTGTTGTTGCAAACTTGAAACTATTAATGGATAATTCAAAGAGTAAAAGTTTGATTGGAATAAAAGAAGAAGAGTTTGAATCATCCACATCTGATATCCTTTCAAAAATGAAAGTTGTGCAGAGACAGAGTTCATTGCAAATCAAATTTTAAAAGTTAATCCCGTTTTTCTCAGGATAACTCATCTTCAAATGACCATAACTTTCAATCCGACCGTCGGATCGATGTAATTTACCTACTGTTGGAAAGATTATTCAGAGTAGATGTCCGTGGAGCCCAAGATTTGCAAATCAGAGCTAAATCGACAAAGTTATGGGCCCGGAGATTTTCATATTCATTTTTAGACGGGATTGCACTAAAATCCACACCGTTGATAATCCATTGCTGCATATCCCTTGTGGGACCCCATCTGAAGATTAGCCAAGCCATCCAGAGGTTTCCAAAAGCTTTCATCTCATTCAAATTCAAAAAGGATAAAGAGATATACCTTATCAATGAAGATAAACCAAATCTGCAGAGAAGGTGTCTAGATTCAATGTATCTGTAAGATAACCGGGAATTATAAAAGGAACCAAAAGAAAGCATACGGGAGATACTCACCCCCCCTGGACGTCCACTACATTATCTCTCTCCTCTCTCTCTTCTTTTCCTAATTAATAGAATTAGAGTTATTTTTGGGTATTCTGGAGCCTTGTTCCAGAACTAGATTAGAAGAGTATGAAAGAAGATTGTAATTGCCATGAAGTTCTCAATGAAAATCACATCTTTTGCAATGGAGGAGTAGATCCCTGGATCAGAGTATCAGATGAAGTTAAGTTTTTCTTATCATTAATCTATGTGATATTTTTGTCTCTTGCGTATTAATTATAATAATAAATCTGCCTTCTGTCATTGACAACCTATGCTATTTAATTTTTTTATTTGAACAATGCTTTAATCATGTATGTTTTCTTAATAGATTATTCTTAGATTGAAATTCTTTGATAATCTATCTTTGATTAATATGTGATATTTAGTTAAGTTCATAATTTCATTAGGTGAAGGGGATTTTTGCCTTAAATAAATTGTGGAAAATTGTGCTCTTTGATAGACAAATTATCCGAATCAGAAACATTGATTTGTTTATGATTTGAAGGATTTTTGGGACAAATTTATTTTATCAATTGCATAGAATGATGGTGGGACTACTTAATGGATTCATGATATTCTGATCTGCTTTTTATTATATCTTATTTCTGCACTTTAGATCTAGAATTTTCTTAATTTTATTATTGTTTCTTATTATCTCTTTTGTCATTATCATTGATAAAAAAAAAATCAGATTTTAAATTTTAACTTAGTAGTGCTCCCCGTGGGATCGACCTGTAATTGACACTGTCTCAACAAGACAACTGTGCACTTGCAGTATTAAAGGATTGAATTTAAAATCACAACAAGTTTTTGGCGCCGTTGCCGGAGAGCCAAATCTGAGTTTTTGTTGGAAATCTAAATCTTTTTTATTAAATTAATATGCATGCTCATATTTAGGTTGCATTAGTTGTTTAGTCATCTAATTTGCATCAATAGTGTTATTTGCAATTAGTATTAGTTATTATTTCACTTTATTGATTTTTCTGAATTTTCTGATTTTTGGGATATTTCTGATATTTTTTATATAATTAACTGAATTTTCGGATTAATTAATTAATAATTAAAAAAACCAAAAAAAAAAATTGTTTTGAAGGATTTCTTTAATTTCGAATTTCAGTAAATTAAAACAAAAAGAAAATTTATTTTAGATTGGTTTTACTAATATGTTGCTTGGATTAGATTAGGATTGATAGGGTAGAGTTTAAAATCTTTAGGATTAGGTTGTTTTGATTAATAACTAACTTTTAAATTCTGAAATTAGGTAGTTAGAAATTTTAAAATTCTATCCCTTAAGTTGTTTAGATTACTTGGAGTTTTAAAATCTGAAATTTGAATTGGATAAGATTGGATTTCTGATAATTTGAAACTTTTTGAAAACTCTAGCCATATCTAGACACTTGTTTGGATAATTTAGAATTTCTGGATTTTTTTTAGATAGAGTTTTTTTTTATTTGTTTCAATAACTTAGAGTCCACTTTGGATAAAGTATTGATTAACTTGGATGTCTTTTGTTTGAAATTAGGATAAGATAGAATTTTTCGGATAGGATAAGAATTTGAGTTGGTTTGTTAACTTAGGATTTACTAACAAGAGTTTCTTCTGGATAGGTGACCTTGCTAGGAGGAGAGTTGCACAAAAACAGGAAACTGCGTGGATTTGCTCTTAAGCAAACAAGTTGCTCTCAGAATTGCTTAAAACAAATTGCTCTCAGAATTGCAAAATTGCTATAAAAAAAATACAGGTTAAGCTTGCACAGTTTAAATGTTAGCGTGGACCCATTGTAAGAGTTTCTAAACTTTACCCCACGAATCTTTTACTTGCAAGTGGGGCTTGGGTGATTTAATTTTTTCAAAGTGTGACTGCTTGCTTGACACACCAATTAATTAGACCCACATACTTAGTTGAGGGCAATTGACCCCAATAAGATAAGGACTGGATTTCATCACCAGATCCTTGCCCAATTAGGTTTAACCGCCTCTCACATAGTGACCTAACCATTAATTAAAATCAAGTAGAAACGAGACCATAGGGCTTGAGCTCATTAGGACGAAAACCACAAAAGGTTGCACCAATTGCGCTCTTTGGTCAAGTCGATGTTTAGGTAAGTCCTGTCCCTCCAAAGGGTGGCAGTCTCTGCTCTAGGAGTTTGGTTCTTAAGCGGGACCCTTGCCAAGTGCATTGTGACCCTACCACTCATCCTGGGGACTTACCTGATCGATTTGGCTTCATAAGACCGGATTGGAGGCCTTAGTGCACTCTTCAAACCAGTTAGGAGCTGTCTAGTGAGTTAGGTTAACCCTAGGATAATTTCTTGTGCTCAATCTTTGTGCTTGACTGCTTGTGCATCATCTAATAAGACCATTAGGGCCCTGTATATAGATTAGGCTTGCATTTCTTTAAGGTTGAACCCGATGCATGCGCTCTAGACCTGAGAGAGAGAAATTGTGGGTACGCAAGAGTAAAAGGTTAGTAAGGATAGAGCCCGAATTAGCCTTAACCATTGTAGGAAAGTCTTCCATCTTTGAAGAAATTGTTAGGATGGCTGATCAAGAAGACCCACCCATGACTTTGAAGGTTACATGTACCCCACCAGGACAACTCAACCGTCCTGCATCACCCTGCCTCAGACCAATGCCACATTTGAGCTGAAATCTGGCATGATGATCCAGATGCTCCCAGTATTCCGTGGGCTAAACCAAGAAAATCCATATCAACATGTTAGAGAATTTGAGGACATTTGTGGGACCATGAGAATCAATCACATGACTGAGGAGGCACTTAAACTTAGATTATTTCCTTTCTCCCTAAAAGAAAAGGCTAAAGCTTGGCTTTATGCCTTACAGGCTGGGTCCATCACTACATGGGCCAAGCTAGTCGAAGAATTTTACAAAAATTTCTACTCTAAGCAGAAAACCGCTTCGATTAGGCAGGCCATCAATGGATTCCATCAAATGGAAGGGGAGACACTTTACATTTATTTGGAACGGTTCAAGGACCTCTTAATCCAGTGTCCCCACCATGGATTTGAAAAAATCTGATTAGTCCAAATTGTGTATGAAGGCATGGATTACCCAACCAAACAAATGGTGGAATCTTTCTGTAGTGAAAAATTTACACAGAAAACAGCGGAAGAAGCTTGGACATTTTTGGAAGATACCGCTGAGAATACATTGCAGTGGGCCCCTATCAAGAGGGAGCCTACTAAAACCACCATTCCTGAAAAAGGGGGGATGTTCAAGGTTGAACCCAAAATTGAGGCAGAAGCCAAAATGGTCACACTGATGAGAAGAATAGAGGCCTTAGAGCTAAACCAAAAGCCCACTCCAAACACTTTGGAGTCATTGAAATATAACTAGGCCATAAATGGAGGGATCGACCCAACAACTTTGGGTCAGTCCGAATTTGTTGAGGAGGTTAATACACTATATCAAAACACTCGTTTTGATAATCGTCAGAGGTATGACCCATACTCCAACACATACAATCCAGGTTGGAGGGATAATCCGAACTTTTCTTGGACCAAAGGCCCAACTCAGGGTCGCCCATCTCAGTCCACTCAATTTCAACCCAATCAATCTCAAGTCAATGCCCCACCCGGTTTCCAAAAACCCAACTTCAATCCTAGTCCATTGACCCAGAGGGTAGATTCTTTAGAAGAGGCCATGAAACTCATGTCTCAAACCACGGCCCAATTGTCTCAGAGTACTGCTCAATTCCAGCAGACCACTACTCAACTTTTAAATGGCCACACTCAAACCCTTGCAAAATTGGAATACCAAATGGGCCAATTGGCCAATTCATTGAGTGCTAGAGACAAGGGAACATTTCCTAGTCAACCTGAACCCAATCCCAAGGGCCAAGTCGTTCATGATATAAAAGGAAAAGGCCCAGAACAAGTTAAGTCCATCATTACTCTTAGGTCGGGTACACAAATTGATAACAATGTTGAACTCCCCAAAGAATCTAAGAAAACACCAAGTGAGGATGTGGAAAGTGATGAACAAATTATAAATGCCGAACCTATGGTAGAACCTGAGCCAGTCAAAACTGATCCATCACCTAGTGAGCCATCTCCTAAGACTTATGTTCCCAAGGCACCATACCCACAAAGGCTAGGCCCAGCAAAATCAAACGTTCAACTGGATAAAATGCTAGAAGTATTCAAATAAGTGAGGATCAATACCCCACTACTTGATGCTATCCAACAGATTCCGGCCTATGCAAAATTTCTAAAAGACCTTTGCACTTTCAAAAGGACTACCAATGTGCCCAAGAAGGCATTTCTAGCACAACAAGCTAGCTCTATCATTTCCTGTCCAACCCCGATCAAATATAAGGACCCGGGGTGTCCTACGATTTCTTGTCAAATAGGGGACCATCACATAGAGAAAGCTTTGCTAGATTTGGGTGCAAGTGTGAACCTTATTCCGTACTCTGTTTATGAAGAATTAGGTTTGGGAGAGTTGAAAAGGACACATGTGACCTTGCAATTGGCAGATGCATCGATTCGACACCCCAAAGGGGTAGTCGAAGACGTTTTGATCAAAGTCGGAGACTTTGTATTTCCTGTTGATTTTGTTGTCTTGGATACCAAGCACACATCTGGGGTTGAACCCAAAATTCCAGTAATCTTGGGGAGACCATTTCTAGCAACCTCAAATGCCTTGATCAATTGTAGGAATGGAGTGATGCAAATTTCTTTTGGGACCATGACAGTTCAAGTGAACATTTTTAATGTCAGTAAGCAACCTCCTGATGATGATGATGGAGTTTTAGAAATTAGTTACATTCATGAATTGGTGGAAAATCACTTACCCCAATTGAAACTTGAAGATCCACTAGAGGCTTGTCTGGCCCATTTTGGAAGTGATTTTGATGTAAATGGACATATTGAGGAAGTCAATGCACTGTTAGACTCCACCCCATCCATGGACTGCTCCAAATGGCAACCGAAGCAGGAGATTCTGACTCCATCTGCTTCCCCACCTGTTCCATCAATTGTAAAGCCGCCAAAGTTAGAACTCAAGGCATTGCCAGATACCTTGAAATATATGTTTTTAGGCCCACTAGAAACCCTTCCAGTGATTATAGCTTCAGACTTGGACCCTGTCCAAGAGGAAAAACTCATAAAAATTTTGGATGAACACAAGGAAGCTATTGGATGGTCCATCGCAGATATTAAAGAAATAAGCCCATCTGTGGTCCAACATAGAATTCATTTAGAAGAAAATGCAAAAACTTCTCGTGAACCACAGAGGCGACTGAACCCAGCAATGAAGGAAGTGATTAGGTCGGAAGTCTTGAAATCACTTGATGCAGGGGTGCTTTACCCCATATCTGATAGTGCATGGGTGAGCCCAGTTCAAGTGGTACCAAAGAAATCCGGAATAACAGTGGTTCAAAATGAGGGCAATGAATTGATACCCACTCGAATACAGACTGGATGGAGGGTATGTATTGATTATAGGAAGTTGAACTCAGTCACTCGGAAAGATCATTTTCCCCTCCCATTCATGGATCAAATGCTCGAAAGGCTAGCCGGTCATGCATATTATTGTTTTCTTGATGGTTATTCTGGCTACAATCAAATTCCAATTGCACCTGAAGATCAGGAAAAGACCACCTTCACTTGTCCTTTTGGTACATTTGCTTACAGACGCATGCCCTTTGGGCTATGCAATGCACCGGCCACCTTTCAAAGGTGCATGTTGAGCATATTTTCTGACATGGTAGAAAGATTCATTGAGGTTTTCATGGATGATTTTTCGGTCTTTGGCAATTCTTTTGAGGAGTGCTTACATCATTTGTCCCTTGTGCTTGAAAGATGCAAAGAAAAGAATCTAGTCTTAAATTGGGAGAAATGTCATTTTATGGTAAAAGGGGGCATAGTTCTGGGACACATTATTCCTGATAATGGAATTGAGGTGGACAAAGAAAAAATTGATTTGATCTCCAAATTGCCACCACCAAAATCAGTTAAGCAGATTCGATCATTCCTGGGCCATGCTGGTTTTTATCGTAGATTCATCAAGGATTTTAGTAAAATTGCTAAACCTTTGTGCCAATTGCTGACAAAAGAGGCCCCGTTTGAATTTGATGAGAAGTGTCTAAAGGCTTTTGAGAGACTAAAAAATGAACTAACTTCAGCCCCTATAATCCAGCCACCTAACTGGACCATTACATTTGAGCTAATGTGTGATGCATCAGATACTGCTATTAGAGCTGTTTTGGGTCAACGGGTTGGGAAGTTACCTCATGTGATTTACTATGCAAGTAGGACCCTCAATGATGCCCAACTAAATTACACAACCACTGAAAAAGAATTGCTAGCTGTGATTTTTGCCTTGGAGAAATTTCGGTCCAACTTGATAGGGTCTAAAGTCATCGTCTATATGGATCATGCAGCTCTGAGATACCTTCTATCTAAAAAGGATGCAAAAGCCCGATTGATCCGGTGGATCCTTCTGCTACAAGAGTTTGATTTGGAAATAAAAGATAAAAAAGGATGTGAGAATGTTGTAGCAGACCATCTTTCGAGGTTACCCTTAGAGCCATTAGATGAGGTCCCACTGAATGAAAATTTTCCTGATGAACAATTGCTTGGTATTTCTCAAATCCCCTGGTTTGCAGATATAATTAATTACCTTGTTACAGGGGAGATGCCCAACCATTGGTCCAAACAAGATCGATCAAAATTTCTAGCTGAGGTCAAGTATTTTTTCTGGGATGACCCATATCTTTTTAAGTACTGTCCAGACCAAATAATCAGGAGGTGCATTCCTGATGAGGACCATCAAAGTGTCATTTCATTCTGTCATGATCATGCATGTGGGGGCCATTTTAGCTCCAAAAAGACTGCTGCAAAAGTTTTGCAGTGTGGTTTCTATTGGCCCACAATCTTTAAGGATTGTCATGTATTTTGTTTGAGTTGCGATAGGTGTCAAAAGCTTGGAAAAATCAATCGTAGGAATATGATGCCCTTGAACCCAATCTTGATAGTGGAAATCTTTGATGTGTGGGGGATCGATTTAATGGGACCATTTCCAAGTTCCTTTGGAAATTTGTATATTTTACTTGCAGTGGACTATGTTTCAAAATGGGTGGAAGCAATACCGACCAGAAAGAATGATCGCCATGTGGTGATCAAATTTGTGAAGGAATACATATTTTCTAGGTTTGGTACACCCAGGGCAATTATCAGTGATGGTGGAACCCATTTCTGTAATGGCACCTTTAACCATCTGATGAAAAAGTACTATGTTACTCATAAGGTTGCTACGCCCTACCACCCACAAACCAGTGGCCAAGTAGAAGTTTCGAATAGGCAGATCAAACAAATTTTGGAGAAGACGGTCAATCCAAATCGGAAAGACTGGTCTTTGCGACTATTGGATGCATTATGGGCCTATCGAACCGCATACAAGACTCCTATTGGGATGTCCCCTTATAGGTTGGTTTATGGTAAGGCTTGTCATCTGCCTGTTGAGTTAGAACATAGAGCTTACTGGGCCATCAAAACTTTCAATTTTTATTTGCCCTTGGCAGGTAACCATCGTAAATTGCAACTCAATGAGCTTGATGAATTGCGAAATGATGCTTATGAAAATGCCGAAATTTACAAGGAACGGATAAAGTTGAACCATGACAAATCAATCCTTAGGAAGTCATTCGAACCTGGCATGAAAGTTCTCCTCTACAATTCCCGGTTACACCTATTTCCAGGGAAATTGAGATCTCGATGGTCTGGCCCATTTATTGTGCATACTGTTTATCCTCATGGGGCAGTGGAAATTGAGAACCCTAAAAAGGGGGAAATTTTCAAGGTTAATGGTCAACGGCTGAAACCTTTTCTGGAATTGAAGGATAAAAAAACCATTGAGGAAATCCTTCTGAAAGACCCAATTTACCAGGACTAATCATTTTTGTCAAGTCGGGCTGACGACATTAAACTTAGCGCTGTTTGGGAGGCAACCCAATTTTGGAAGGTAATTGAGCTGGTTGATCACACTCTTTTGCAATCACCCCACCTGGTAAGACGTTCCAATTCTCCTTATTGTTCATTTTCACATTACATATGCATTCATAACATTGAGGACAATGTTGGATTTAGGTTTGGGGGTGTGAGTTAGAACTTGACATGTGATCAGTTGTTCAATTTTCATTCTACATTTTTCTTTTTCGCTTTATTTTTTTTAGGTTTCTAGGAGATTTAAAAAAAAAAAAAAAAAACTTTGCTATTGTTAGGGTAGAGGGAAACTTTCGAGAGAAATTTTTTTTGACTGAAGATATTTATTTTGGACAAAAGAAAACAATGGTTCACTATTTTATTTATGGAAAGGATTTTTGGAAAAGTGCTGAATTTTGATCCCTCACTTTTACACAGGATGTATACGTTTTTAAGGTTTTGAATGTGAAGCTATGATTACCGTTTTTCTTTGATAATTGAGAAAAAAAAAAAAAGAAGGAAAATCGACCCCAACCCTTAGTGCTACAGTTCAACGGGTGGATACATGGAAAGGGCTGCCTATTGTTGGGGTTTGCATAAAAAAAATAAAAAAAAAAGAAAAAAAGAAGAGAAAAGAAAAAAAAAAGTTAGAAGTCTTGAAAAGAATAAAGAGTTTGTGACTAGCTTGGGTTCGTAGCCTTTTTAACCCAAGCCAATCAGTCCGTAGGGGTATTTGCATACCTAGTGCCCTAAAGATATCTGGTTTGGGAGTCATTGGCCTAATGCTCATTACATGGGTTAATTAGAAAGCTTAAGGGACTTAGGCATTGCACAGTCACATGTGTGTGTTTGAAAAAAAAATTGCGGCCTTTGAAAAAACAGTAGTGCGAAAGCCTTCATTATCGCTTTGAGAAGAAGACTGTTTTTCTTTGCTAAAGTTAGGTGGCCCAAAATAAAAAATAAATAAATTATTTTCACGAAAATTCTTGGTGGATCATTTGATGCTTATTACATATACATACTTATCACCGTGCATGATCAATTTAGCATGATTTCGAGAATTTCTGACCAAAAGATGGGATTGGTGAACCGAATTTAAGATTTGTCTTTGAAAATTCCGAAAACTGAGAATAGTCGGTGTCTATAAATTTTCTCTTAGAAGAAGTTTCCCTGGATTTTGTTAGGTCTTAATCATTTTTTTTCAAAAAATAAAATAAAATAAAATAAAAAGAAGGAATTATGTGGGTAAATTCACTGCAAACCCTCACGAGGCACAACTCGTCCACTAGGGGGAACCTAGGGGTTTAAGGGCTTCTTGCATACGCTAAATGCAACCGAGAGTCCCAGCGAAAGTGATTTTATTTCCATATTTATTTGTTTTTCTTAGATTCGGTCAAAGAACTTCAAATCTTTTTGCTCGATACTTTTGCTAAGGGACTAGCAAAATGCTAGTTGGGGGGTGTGTTAAGTTCATGAATTTGCATATTTATGCATCATTTTAGGATGAATTAGGGGTTTTATTTGGTGAATTACATCATTATTCATTTAATTCCATCATCTCATGCATTTTCACCTATAAACCTGAACTTTTATATTTTTCATATATTTTCTGCATTAACTTAGAACATTATGCAATTTTTCTTCGAAGAGTCCCAGTTGGTGTAAAACTCTATCCGGATGGGTCCCACTTCAATATGGACTCTTTAGTGTTTGATGTGTTGAATTAGAATGTGCAGAAAATGAGAATTGCAGGCCTCTGTCACGGAACCACTTTCAAGCATACATAGTCATCCGGGGCCCTACATTGCTAAATTGAAGCTTAAAAAGAAGTAAATTAAATAATTCACCACGTGGACCCCACATACAAGCCATGTGCAAATCAATGAAAGGAGGGGTCCACTCATCATGTCAATTGAAGAGTCCTAACTACAGTAGAAGACTTCTCATAGGGCCCTCTGTTCAAGCAGATAAAATGTCCCACATGGCAGGGTCCGCTGTTGTTGCAAACTTGAAACTATTAATGGATAATTCAAAGAGTAAAAGTTTGATTGGAATAAAAGAAGAAGAGTTTGAATCATCCACATCTGATATCCTTTCAAAAATGAAAGTTGTGCAGAGACAGAGTTCATTGCAAATCAAATTTTAAAAGTTAATCCCGTTTTTCTCAGGATAACTCATCTTCAAATGACCATAACTTTCAATCCGACCGTCGGATCGATGTAATTTACCTACTGTTGGAAAGATTATTCAGAGTAGATGTCCGTGGAGCCCAAGATTTGCAAATCAGAGCTAAATCGACAAAGTTATGGGCCCGGAGATTTTCATATTCATTTTTAGACGGGATTGCACTAAAATCCACACCGTTGATAATCCATTGCTGCATATCCCTTGTGGGACCCCATCTGAAGATTAGCCAAGCCATCCAGAGGTTTCCAAAAGCTTTCATCTCATTCAAATTCAAAAAGGATAAAGAGATATACCTTATCAATGAAGATAAACCAAATCTGCAGAGAAGGTGTCCAGATTCAATGTATCTGTAAGATAACCGGGAATTATAAAAGGAACCAAAAGAAAGCATACGGGAGATACTCACCCCCCCTGGACGTCCACTACATTATCTCTCTCCTCTCTCTCTTCTTTTCCTAATTAATAGAATTAGAGTTATTTTTGGGTATTCTGGAGCCTTGTTCCAGAACTAGATTAGAAGAGTATGAAAGAAGATTGTAATTGCCATGAAGTTCTCAATGAAAATCACATCTTTTGCAATGGAGGAGTAGATCCCTGGATCAGAGTATCAGATGAAGTTAAGTTTTTCTTATCATTAATCTACGTGATATTTTTGTCTCTTGCGTATTAATTATAATAATAAATCTGCCTTCTGTCATTGACAACCTATGCTATTTAATTTTTTTATTTGAACAATGCTTTAATCATGTATGTTTTCTTAATAGATTATTCTTAGATTGAAATTCTTTGATAATCTATCTTTGATTAATATGTGATATTTAGTTAAGTTCATAATTTCATTAGGTGAAGGGGATTTTTGCCTTAAATAAATTGTGGAAAATTGTGCTCTTTGATAGACAAATTATCCGAATCAGAAACATTGATTTGTTTATGATTTGAAGGATTTTTGGGACAAATTTATTTTATCAATTGCATAGAATGATGGTGGGACTACTTAATGGATTCATGATATTCTGATCTGCTTTTTATTATATCTTATTTCTGTACTTTAGATTTAGAATTTTCTTAATTTTATTATTGTTTCTTATTATCTCTTTTGTCATTATCATTGATAAAAAAAAAAATCAGATTTTAAATTTTAACTTAGTAGTGCTCCCCGTGGGATCGACCTGTAATTGACACTGTCTCAACAAGACAACTGTGCACTTGCAGTATTAAAGGATTGAATTTAAAATCACAACAGTGGTGAGAGTGAGATACCACCCCATATGATGGAGATAGTAGAGCATTTTCCTTCTTCTAGTAACATAGACGAGACCCGTGGGTACCGGAGAATTGTCCCACCAACCAAATCATCACATGTAGGTGCTGGTGGTAGTGGATATGGCAGGGGAGAGGGTACTAGTCGTGGTGATGTTGGCCACCAACAAGTCATGTATGATGACTACTATGTATTATATCCACATCAGCACCTTGAGCTTCCCACGAATTTTATCGACAGCACCAAGACTACCCTCAGTCATCTCAGTCTACTAATGACTCGGCCTCATTTTATGAACCTATCTTCGTTTCTCAACCGCATCCACAGGCACAACAACCTTATGGGCACTATGGAAGTGGAGGCTATGTAGCACAACAATTTGGTGCCTTCTACCCTTCAAAAAATAATGATGATGATGATGATGGTATCGAGCAAGGACGCCACTCGTTTTGGCATTAGGCTATCAAGCAATTGTCCAAACACCAAACTCACTACTTTAGGTTAGCAAGTTATTTCATTTTGATGTGGTGAATGTTACTTTAAATTTGAAACTTAAAGGTGGGGCTGGTGAGCACACCTTGCTGATTAAGTTATTAAGTTAAGTTTTGACTCTTGAGTACTCGCACTGCATATGTACTAACTCTATTAGTATTTATTGCTAGATTGTATACTTTAAATGTTTAACACTATTAGTTTGCCCAAAATTGTGTTTGCATTATGTCAAATTTATGATATTTCAGCTTATTTTAGTATATACATCGATACAGCAATGATACAGGATGTTATAACTTGCAGGGACCGTTATTTTGCTTTAAAGTATGCACTAATGGAAAAAAATATTACTTTCTATCATTTTATAATATTCTGAATTTTTTGGATATTTTTTCAGATTTTTTTGGGGTCAAATAAAAATTCGCTCCGCGATGACCGCGAACAGCGGTAACCGCGACGCGATGGCTGCGAACCACGATTTTGAACCATGGTTACAAGTGATTGTTTGTAACAAAAACAAATGAAATGAATGAAATTACCATATATATAAGGCACGATTAGCGGCACAAGGTTTCCTGCAGAAACCTATGATTGATTATAAGGAAACATTCTTCCATGTTATGGATACAACGACATTCAGATATCTAATAAGTTTAGCAGTTTCTCAAAATCTAGAAATGAAACTCATGAATATTGTAACTGCTTACTTGTATAAAAGACTTAGATACAGAAATTCACATGAAAATCTGGAAAGGATTTCCTTTGCCTGAAGCAAACCCAAGGAGTACGTACTCAATCTAATTAAGGCGATCATTGTATGGGCTGAAGCAATCCGGAAGAATGTGGTACAATCGTCTTAGTGAATACTTGTCTAAAAGGGGGTATGCAAACAATCTCATTTGCTCGTATCTATTTATAAAGAAACTTTTGAAGGGACTTGGAATATTAGCAGTCTATGTGGATGATATAAATTTGATAGGGACTCCAAATAAGCACGAAGAAACTGTTGATTATTTAAATAAAGAATTTGAAATAAAAGGCCTTGGAAAAACAAAATTATGTCTCGGCCTGCAAATCCAAAGAAATTCTAATAGGATGTTAGGATGTTGGTCCACCAATCTAATTATACCGAAAAGGTTTTAAAACAATTTGGTATAGACAAAGCACATCCATCAAGAACCCCCATGGTCGTCTTGTCTCTAGATATAAAGAAAGATCCATTATGTCCCATCGAGGAAAATGAAAATGTATTGGGTCCCGAAGTATCATACTTAAGTGCTATTAGAGCCCTGATGTACTTAGCACAATGCACTAGACCGGACATTGCATTTTCTGTGAAACTACTTGTTACGTATAGCTCCGCACCAACTCAAAGGCATTAGATTGGTATTAAACGCATCCTAAGATATTTACGTGGAACAACTGATCTAGGAATACTTTATTCTTATGAACGTAGAAATTCCAGTTTTGTAGGATATGCAGATTCAGGTTATCTTTCTAATCCTTATAAGGGTCGATAACAGATAGATTATGTGTTTATTAATAGTAATGCCGCCATTTCTTGGTGTTCTATTAAACATACTTTGGTAGCTACTTCCTCCAATTATGCTAAGATCTTGGCCCTTTATGAAGCCAGTAGGGAATGTGTATGGCTAAAATATTTGATTCAGTATGTTCGTAATTCTTGTCAATTACCATCTATTGCAGGTATCTCAAATATTATTTATGAATATAATGAAACATGCATAAAACAGATTCGAGAAGGTTTCATTAAAGGAGACAGTGCTAAGCATATAGCACCAAAGTTTTTCTTCACTCATGAACTTCAGAAGAATAATGAAATTGAAGTTAAACAAGTTTATTCAAATAACAACTTGGCTGATCTATTTACCAAATCTTTGTCAAAATCAGTATTCTAGAAGTTTAAATATGAGATTGGCATGCGTACAATTTATCATCAAACTATGTAAATGATTGCTATTATTAGGGGGAGTGGTTTATCAGGGAGCATCCTGAAGTATGCTACCACAGACATTTGTATGCTATACTCTTTTCCTTTTTTAGGTTTTATCCAACTGAGTTTTCCTAGTTAAGGTTTTAACGATGCAGCGTTATGCACGTCCAATACCAATTCAATGATCTTAGAGAATGTTCTACTTTTTTTCCTTTCGCTTTGGTTTTTTTCCATTGAGTTTTTCCTTAACAAGGTTTTTAATGAGGCAACTGTTATTGAATGGTGGCCATCTAAGGGGGAGTGTTATAAGATATGGATCATCAGTGGATTCCCACGTAAGATGAATTAGGGTTTCTCTATTAGGAGGTTACTTTCCCCAAAAATAGGCCTCCTCCTTTTGTATTTGTACCCACATTAAGACAATAGAAAAGCTCTCTACTTTTCTCTCTAATCTTCCCTCCTAATCTCTCTCTCTTTTCTAACATTGACCTATTTTTGTGAGAAAAAATAGTATTTAGATTATCAAACTCTTTTTAACAATTGTGAGACTAATGAATTGTCTCTAAATGCCCGTTGCTCTTTATCAATCGTTCCAATTTCAAAACAACGAAGATTATGATTATACTAGCAACACTCAATTCAAGAAACAGAGAGCACATTCTCTTAAAAACTGCGTTGTTCCTCTGAAGGGACATCAATACTACTCAATACCTGATTGCAGTACTACGGGCACTAACTTTGCCTGCCCCGAACTGTCAATTGTAGTTTACTAAGGTTATCCAAACCCATGAACCTTATTTACACGTAAATTAAACTTGCCTGTACTTTGTTCTTGTAAAGATCCAAACAAGCACAAAGGAATGTGAAAATTTGGATTCAGCTTCATTAACAGAGTAGTCTCAGGTTAACAGTTTATTATAAAGTACCATTTATTACAGTGGGGGCTGTTCATACTTAGAGACGAGCAGAGACTTCAAGGTAAAGAGGGGGAGTTTTGTATGGGAACTAGTGGCATTTTACCTCCATAAGTCTCTGGGATCTGACTCTCGTCAATCTCCTCCGACAGAGTTTCCTTCAGGACCTTGTTTTCCACGAAAACAATCTATATGCATTTACATGCAAAACAAATGTAAAGGTCAGGATCCAATAATAAAAATGGAAACAATAATTCTGCATGCATGTGGCAAATGCAATTACTGGCCTTGTCAGTTGGGCTTATCTGACATGAATTTCCAATAATAAGGAAAAGGAGATGAAAGGAGCTATGAATTACTTTCTCAAGTGAAAAATGAAGCTCATTTGTTCATTCCACACTCGGTGTAAATCTTAAGAACTCTACAATATTAGCCACTAATGAATTCATACTTAATCAATCTAATGGTGCATATAAGACCGTTCACATTGAGGTGTATGGTCATTTAATATGAGGTACCAAGTGAGAGAGTAGAACTGATAGTAGATGGGGCAGCCTACTAGGTGTGCACAAGCCAGACCAATAATTGCTTAATATTACATATTGAAAATTTCACATCATATTTGCGGGGCCTCTTCCAACCACAAATACTTGATGGATTAAATAACTTTTTAAACTAAATTAGGGGTTGCTAAAATTACAATATTAGATTAAAAATAATTACACCCCTTTGACCGACCACTCCAATCACACGCATACACTACAACAATAATGTGTGTGATTTGTCTTTGTTAATCTTATATCATAAAAATAATAGTTTCTAATTTTGTCGACAATGATAAGTAATCCATCCAACCTTATTGGTTGTTATATGAATCAAAATTTTCAAGATGATTTCTAAGCAATTATTGGTATAATTTGCGGGAACGAACGCCAATCTAACATCAATCCCACTCTCACATTTACTACTGCCTATAAAATTACCATCCGCCTCAATTTGTATTCTGTCATATACACCATTGAATTAATTAATATATAACTGCTTATTCAAGAATAAATAGTATCCAACTTTTTTAAATCAAGTGCAGAATAAACAAATTAATGGGCCTCATTTTTCATTAAACAAGGTTATTCTTAGCGGTTTTAATCTCCTGTTCCTTTGGCATGCATGCAAGTGGGCTCAACAAATTATACTATTAATATTTGCCACATGTTATACATATAGTAATAATTAACTCCTTTGTTGTCATGGAAAAGAGAGCATTTTTATGATAAAAGTAAAAAATGATAATGAATAAAAAAGGGTATTATATTCTTTAAAAAAATGAATTGCTGTCTCCTTTGCATGTCTCAAGAAGAAACAATGTTTAAATAGTGAACTGCTTTTTAAAAGTCGGACTGTGGGGTCAATTGATGGATTGGCCTTAGTTGGAGGTTGGTTCAAATCGGTTGGACCATCCTTTTTTACCTATTTCAATCATGATGTCAAAAATAATTAAAAATTATAAAATTGCCCACAAATGACTAATGGTGGGCTAAAAAAGAAAAAAATTAAGGAAAGATCAGTGCTTAAAGTGGGATTACTCAACTTAGACTCTCATATACACCATTAGATTAATTAAGGAGAACTCATTCATGGTTAAAGAGGTTTTTTTCTTTTTTAAAGAGTGCACAAAAGTGTGCTCTTTCTAACCAACTTTGATACCTACACTACCACTAGGCCTGTCAATTTGGCCCTTATACAAGGGCGCTCGGCCCTGCCCTAGAACAGCCCTTGAAATGAGGGTTTTTTTTTTTTTTAAATGCCCTAGGGCTAGGCTTGGATAGTTTTCTGTAGGCCCGAGAATTTGAGGGTTGGACTTGTATAGTAATAAGGCCAGCGCAGCCCTCGCCCTCCTACGTTTCTTTATTTTGTAAAATATTTATATTTATATATGTAAATATATACTAAAATGACATTGTAATAGTCAATTTGCAATAACAAAATGGGGACATCAAGGCATTTCATACCCTCATACCCATTACAAAGTGCCCTAGAAATCTATACGTACACATACTTTTGGTGCATCGATCTCTATTCAATTATCTAAGTTATAGATTATACTTAATAATAAGCAATAAGTGTTGTACGGTTATTTCTAATCCCTTTCTTCTAGTTGTATTGCTTCTATTTACGTTGTTTATATATTCTCGCTGGTAAAAAAGGAGTGTACTCCTGTGAATAAAGATACGTTTTCCTCTATGGAGTCACTTGGGATGCCAACCAATTCATATAAGTAGTTTGATATTGAATGGAACTTTGAAGACATGAGGTGATCTAAATATCCTTTTAATTAAATAATTATAACTTTTAATTTTTAAAGTCTAAACTAACAATGAATTTTAAGTGCCTTTATTTTGTGACTAAAATAAAAAAAATTAATAATCAAATCAGAGTTAAATTGAGAATAGTGTCAACTCATAAAAGATAGGTGAATGTAAATGGTTTAAATTTCTTAAAGATAAGACTCTCTGCTGGATAAAGTAAAGAGGAAAAGAAGCTTAAACTGGAATAAATTGGTACGTGAAAATTTCTATAAAAGGTGTGAGATAGAACAAATTCTTTAACCATTTTTCCTTCTTTAAAAGAATAAATAAAACCATACACCTAGAACCCAAATAACCAAAGTATTTAAAACTTTGTCTGATATAAAAATGTTTTTAGATATATTTTTTATTTTATAAATGTTTTCTTAGTAGTTCTTACGCAAGAGAGGTTAGACAAAACAATGCTCAGTCAATACTCAACTCTTAGTAGTAGTGTGAAAAGAATAAAAAAAAACTAAAAAATTGATTTTTCTTGTTTTTAGGTGCTGGGCTGTGCGTTGGCCCGGCCTTGACCTTTAAGAGTAGGGTAAGGACTTATGTAGTGCAAACCCTCAAAGGGCTTTTGCTCTCCCAAACCTGGCCCTACATATATTGAGGGTAGGGTAAGGACTGGCTAACCCTTTGACAGCTCTAGCCACCACCCTCTAATGGGAGGGACTTTATGCCCGCTCTCAATTATCACTATGCACTCAGGTTCTATTACCATGTTTTTTTACCATGAATGCTTGGCACTGCCTAAGGTGGAAACTGGTCAACCCGCCCAGTCGACTCGTGCACGACTTGACTTTGTTTGCTGTGTTGATTTATTATAAAAATAAATGTCAATTACTTCAATAAAATGTTAGGTGTTAAAATATACTAACATGAGAAGTAAAAGTTTGCATTTCTACTCATATGGAGATTTATGCCGAATTCTTTTCTCATAAACTAAGATTTTTACTTACATACTTATATATAAATATATAATCACTATTATATTTTTCACATATTTTGGTAGATATTATTTATTAGAACTGAATATATTTTGTACTAAAATATTTCAAGATTATATGTCTTAGTTGAACCACCAAAGTTCTTGGCCAGCTCAAAACCAACAACTCTGTTTAAACCTCATTTTCTTCTTGTTTCCACCAATCCAAACCCTTATATAATTGTAATATTGAAAGTAGTTGTAACGTACCTTGTCCCTGGTGTTCTTGTCAATAAATGGGTAGACAATCTTCCATGCTGCCATGAAGATGTAAGGAACATGTACTAGGTACACCTTCCCTAGTCTTTCTGGGTAATAATCCTGCAACAGAATAGTAGAAGATGGGTATTAATACCACAAAAATATCCAACATGTGGATTAAAAAGGTGTTAGTGGAAGTTCCATAATGTCTAGAAATAGACTGCAGTAAGATTTTATTTTATTTCATCTGAAAAAATATAGTAGTAGAAATTAATTTTTCTACAAAACACTAGAAATATCAAATATTGTAAAGTACATGATTTATTTTATCTTGAATGGAGGATATGAGTGATGTAGTTAACCAAATACCCATATATTTTAAGGGCAATCTGTTGTATAAAATTTGGTGGCAATCAAACTCAAATATGATATGGCCTTAAATACTAGAAACAGGTTGGGTCTGATCGAGCATGAGTTGCATTTGGCCAGGATTCAGGCATGCGGGTCAGTCATGGGTTAGGTAAACATGACCTGCATTTAAATGAGTTTCGTTGGGGTCAATCCATATAACCTGCATAACAAATTATTCTGGTGAAATTTCTCATCCTACATGGATAAGTGAAAGGTTAAGGTTTCTAGAAAAAGATGTTTTCTAGCGTGGCAAGGGATTGATCCCAGTGCCATGGTGAGAGCAGAAGTCTTTTCCACTATATTAATGTTGAGTCCTTAATTTAGTGGAAAGAATTCCTGTCAGCTGGATCATAAACAAAACTTTCACCTCCCAACCTTATGCAATTTCTTCCCCAGAAACCTTAAACAAAATTGTTCCAAGCATATGAGAACATGGTTTTGGATCTAATTGGAAAATTCAGCTATTTGTTTCAATTAGGGAAAGTCTTCGTAGAGATTTTTCTCTTTTGGTTCTCTTAAGTGAAAACTGCCTCTAGAAATGATATTTTTATAAGATTTTTTCCTTTTTTGGTTTTTCTCTTCTATTTTTTGAGGAGGCTTCTGGTTAGACAGCAGGCCAATAGAAGCAAGATGAAATGTTTCATAGATTTTTTTAAAAACAAAATGCATACCAAGGCTGCTTGGTTGGCAACCACGTATGTCACCCAGTTACCCGTTGTGAGCTTCCTCTTTCCATCGTGAAAAAAAACAGACACAGCCATTGTTGGACTGCATCTTGGAGTTGACTTGCCTATGAACTCATTTCCACCATAGTTCAACCAAATAGGTGTAAAAAATTCTCTGAAGGAAAGAAATAATTAACCCCCTTTTAAGCACTAATCTTTCCTTCTCTTCTTGATTTTCGATAACCATTAGTAGTTTTTGGATATTTATTTATTTACTTATTGGTTTTTACATCATGATTGAATTGGGCTAAAAAGGGATGGTCCAACCGATTAGAACTGAACCTCTAGTTCCATAAGAAAAAAAAAAACTTCTGTTTGACCCATTAGAGACCTATCAACCATGGGTGTGGAACCCAACACATGATAGAGAGGGAACACTTGCACACAGAGAGTTGATTTTTCTTTACACAGGGGGACTAAACACCTGCACACACACACATAGGAAAAGAACGTAAGGATAGATCCTTTGACAGTTTTATTCTCAGGAAAAATACGTAATAATTGATCCCTAAATAATTAAGTGAAAGCTAGAAGTACAACCAGCTCAGTTCTCTCCCACACCATCAATTGACCCCACAGTTCAGCTTTTAAAAATCAAATCACTATCCCAACCTTCTATATTGTTATTTTTCCGTATGTATATATGAAAGAGCCAGTAGAGAAAGAAACCTGCAAGATTTCTAAAGAAGCTAGATACGCTCGGATATCAAGATTCGAATATCCCCATCCTTCAAGGTCTCCTATCACTGCGAACTTTTCTTGTCCTCCGGGCATCCTGCCACATTAAAAAGGACTATTTGTGAGCATTGTCATAATTATCTTTCTCAAAATATTATCGTCTCTAAATTTTTTGGAAATGTCTCGGAAAATAAAGTTACATTTAGATAACACAAAATGCAAAAGATTTGGTTTTATTATTGTTAAAAATGACATTATATTTCTTTTAGCAGTTTATCACAATTCATAAAATTGTGTTACTGTTGCAATATTTTCAATATTCATAAAATTCTGAAAATATTATGATATTATTGGAAAAAAACAATTTACAATAATATGGATATATATCTTCAGAGAAAAAAAAACCATCACAATTCTCGATCCACATTGATTGCATGTTCTGAACCACTTTAGCCACTTGCATGCATGGTGTTTGGTTGGCTTCAAATGTAACACAACATTAAGTTGCTATATCAGTTCTGTTCAAAAAACCATACCATTTAAAGACCACGAAAAATAAACAGTTAAACCAAAAATGTTTAAGCCGTCTAATCTAGAGGCTATTTTATTAGATGGATGTCATCATCAAATTAATTAATTTGATATTTGAGCCATATTCAGTGTAATATGGTATGCTCCTTCTAGTTCTATCAGATCATCCACCATGTATGCAAGTGGTAGAAGTGGGCCCCACAACATGGTTTGTGCTAAAAAATATTTAATACAATCAAGTTTGAAAAAAAGTTACCTCATACATAACTTGTCACAAATGTAAACTACAAAACCTGTAATGACAATTGACATCAAATAATTAAGACCAGCCATAATAGTGTGAGCAACAATTACATGTTCAAGCATCAGTGCTCGACAGTGCGTCAATCAGGCAAAAAACTAATGTATCAGCGATATCTATGACATAGATTAGTGTATCAGCTGTATTGGCATGATTTTATTATAAGAAAAACTAACTAGATGACAATCTAGTTTGAAGCTTTGCTGATGAACAAAAAAAAAAAAAAAAAACCACATGAACAACCATGCCCTCATGGCTGTTCATGTGGGTTTTTCTTTTCTTCTTTTTTTTTTTCCCCTTTTTCTTTTTTTTTTTTGTCATCAGCAATGAGCTGGAGGTCCCCACTTCCAACTGTTTGGGGCCTTCTTTGATACACAGTATATAGAGTTATTCCAGTGATCAACCATAAGGGGGTTGGCGGGTTCCTCATCGTATATGGGGGAAAAAAAAAAAAACACCATACGCTTGAACTCTTCCATATCCCTTTTGTAGTACATGTGTTTAGAACCGAAGACTACTCCAATAGGGCGCCCCTTCTTATCAAACCCTTGCACGAACATCTTTTTCTCAGCAAGTTGATTTTTAATCTGAGCCTCTGAAATATAACCATTGGGGACTGCCTCGCTTCTCCATTTCAGATACTTCAAAAACATGGAGGAAGCCTTTCCAACATCTAGATTACGTGCGCGCAAAAACCTTCTAAGCATTAAATCATCCACTTCCTGCCACAAACATATCTCTTCTTACTTAGCTCATCCAAAATGAACATTAAACCTACAAATTGGATGGAACTTGAAAAAAAGAAAAGAGAGAGAGGATATATATTAAGTCTAAATCATGAAGGGCATTCTAATTAACTTCCTTTTAGATGTCACATAACATTAAAAAAGTAAAGGAAGTTATTTTGAGGTTTGGTAGAGAGATATTCAAAAAGGTTAGATTTCATAAGAGTGTGGAAGACTATTTTCTGCAGAAAATTGACCATGATTCAAGCACAACATGACTCTCATCAGCAGTCTAAATTTTACTGGGTCTGGTGGCCTACTTGGGGCTGAACCTACCTCAGCCCATGATGGGGCCTAAAATGAATGAAGGGCCATAATTAAGTCCTGGTCTGAGTTTGAATTTGATAGGGACCATACGGTGGCCTAGGTCTGAGCCTGCCTTAACATAAAAAGTAGGACCACCAAGCCCACCCATTGAAGACTCAAGTCTGATTAAATCCAAAGTCGAATAATCAAGGCCTGAGTCTGATAAGGCCCATTTTTCATCAAAGAGCCTTTTTGTACTATCTTCCAAATAAGAACATAAAAAGTTTATCATATACATCTCTTTGAAATTCATATGGTAAACATTGCATTGCACGTACGACCTGAGTCTGTTAGGCCCATTATTACTCAGAGAGCTTTGTTTGTACTATCTTCCAAATAAGAACTTAAAAAGTGTATCACATCTATGCAATTCATGCTGTAAACATTGCATGTGCCCACTATTACTCAGAGAGCTTTGTTTGTACTGTCTGAAATAACTTAAAATGTATTTCACATCTTCGCAATTCAAACATTGCATTTACAGACACATTATTATATATTAAGGCCGAGCCTTCTTGCACTAATTTTGACTTTTATGTCATCCCAATAACCATAGACGTCCTCCCCACACTTCTAGTAGTACCTCCCCAGTCGCGTAACTCCTTTATTATTTTTTATCTCATTCAACCAATTACTGTTATCTCATGCAACCACTTGTATTTATTTTTCTGTTCTCTTTTTCTTATATCTATGTTTATAATGTATAGACGTTTAATTGGCAATGATAATTATGAATTAATTTTTTCATTATATCTATTTTTATAATATATATATATAGATGTTTGATTGGCAATGTATGAGCATGCCCCTGCTTAGCACATGTTAATGTGCTGGTTGTAATATATTAAAGCCAAGAGTTTTGGTTTTAATTTTGCCGGTTAATTGTAATTTTGACTGACAGTTATACTTTTTTTCCAAATATTTCACATTCTCTCCCAACTATTAAGTACATATTATCTCATGTAACTACCTACTTGTATTTTTATCTCATCAAACCAACCACCGCAGCTCCCCACTCTTTAAATTTTCACTTCTTCTTTTTATACTCATCTCTTCTATTCCCTTTCCACCCAGATTTTTATTTTATTTTATGCAACTTGCTCTATGTCAAGAGGTATTCTTATATCTGTGGTGAGCATGGTTTATTACGCTAGTTTATACACACACATATATACATACATAGACACATACATTATATACCCGGTCCTTTTCCATCGTGGTTCTCTTTAGTGGTAACATAAAAAAAATATCTATTAGTGGGGCCTCCATGAATTGTTGTGAAGAATCACAACCGATCAAATTTAATGGATTTGTATTTTATGGTATGGTTCCTTACCAAATCTCAATCCAGTAAGAGGTGGGCCCATCCCATCATTAGATTATGATTTGTTTAAATTTTTATAGGCCATTTATTTTGATGAATTTGCATTTTCATTCGTGTTCTCAACCTTAGATTGATCACTACAAGAAACATTGATCATTTCGTGATCTCATGGTGGGCCCACCTCCCACTAGATTTAAATTTGGTAAGGATCAATGCAAGCTTTAATTATTTTTATTAAATTTCCAAAAACTCTTAAATTATAGTTATGACTGGATTTAATGCATTGAAATGGCAATACATGTCTTCTTTTTTATTGGATGCTTGCATAGGGTGAAAATTGGGATTGCAAATGGAACGGTTATGGGTCAGAACCATACTAGATCCGAGCCCGGATCTGTTTCTAAATAATGGTTTCGGTTTCAGATCCGGTTTTAACTCGAAGCTTGTTTTGTTGGTTTCAGACCTAGTTCCGATGGAAAAACCCGGATCCGAAATCGAATCCACCTAAGACTGTATATAGTTTCAAAATTGGTTCTAACTTCTCTTTAATTTTTTTTTATTTTTCTTAAAATAAGTATATCATTCAATTTATAACAGTGCATCAAGTCTACTACCTCCAACATTAAACATAAAAATGTCAAAAAAGAAAATGTTTATTTTGAAATACAGGAATAAGAACCTATATGAAACTAGACTCGTACCCGTTTATCAATCGGAACCTAAATTTATGTTACAAACTCAGACATGTTTATGAATCGGAACCTAAAATAGGTTCCAGGCCTTCTTTTTTTATTTCGAACTTTCGGATAATCGGAGAGTTGGATACCCATTTGCAACTCTAGTGAAAATGCCCATTTTTTTTAATGGGACATTTTGTATATATATAATATGAAGAAGCATTTTCAAGTGAGCATGTTCATGTTTAGCTTTTATGAGCATGTGAGCACAACCAATGAGATACATGAAAAAAGAATACATTTGTAAGTAGGGGAGTATTTTTATGCATACTTCCCTCACCATAGGGTGAGAGATACTTTCTTTTTTAGAAATTTTCAAGTACAAAAGTAAATCTTCAAGTAAATAGGGTGAGGTATACTTGTGCTTGAAAATTTTCAAAAAGAAAAGTATCCCTTACCCTATGGTGAGGAAAATATGCATAAAAAAAGTATAGACGTTTGCCTATTTTAGATAACATGATATCATCCAACGGGGGCGGGGGGGGCGCGGGTGGGGTTTGTAACTTATGCATCTCAATTGTTGTACTTTATATTTGCGTGCAGGTCATTGGCCCGGACCTGATTACTTTTTTTTTTTTTTTTTTTTTTTTTTTTTTGTAGGGGGGGGGGGTGGGTGGGTTTTGTTTTGTAACTCATGCATCTCAATTGTTGTACTTTATATTTGCGTTTTGCGTGGTGAGGGGTTGTTGTTTTGTAACTCATGCATCTCAATTGTTGTACTTTATATTTGTGTGTGTGTGTGTGGGTGGGGGGGTGTTGTTTTGTAACTCATGCATCTCAATTGTTGTACTTTATATTGGGCCGGACCTGATTACTTTATAGGGGGTGTTTTTGTAACTCATGCATCTCAATTGTTGTACTTTATATTTGCTTGCAGGTCATTGGCCCGGACCTGATTGCTTTTTTTGGGGGGGGGGGGGGGGGGGGGGCCTGATTACTTTTGTGTGTGTGTACGCGGGGGGGGGGGGGGGGGGGGGTTGTTTGTTTTGGGTAACTCATGCATCTCAATTGTTGTACTTTATATTTACGTGCAGCTCATTGGCCCGGACCTGCTTACTTTACTGGTGGGGGTTTTGAGTAACTCATGCATCTCAATTGTTGTACTTTATATTTGCGTGCAGCTCATTGGCCCGGACCTGATTACTTTATTAGGTTAGGTTAAGGTGTATGGGTCCTAGGATTGAGACATGAGGGCCGACTTGGTCCCGGCCGAAACCTGGACCGGAAGTGATGACATGTCACTTCTACTTGGGTCTTGATATGGGTAGATCCGACCAAGACCCGACCCACTGCCGTGCATCCCTTCAGACCTGTGAGCGCAAGATTGTGTTGTGTGCGGTAGGACAAGCGTCACACTCACTAGGCACATGTGCTGCAGGCTCTCCTTTAAAATGTTGTCTTGAAAATCTTGTGGGCTCTATTTTTGGAAATAAGTCAAAGAATTGTAGTGGTCCCAACTTTCATTTTTGTTGGCGTAGTGGTCCAACTGCTGAGCCAACTAATCAGAAATTTCTGACTTGTCAATTGAAAATGGCAAGCCAATTGTAGAGAAATTTGTAAATGACCTAGTTGATGTGCCGCAGAAAATGAGGTGGGATGTGATCAGCAGAAAGTCAACTGCCATTTACAACATGCATTGTAGACACAGACCTCATAGAACCGAATTGACTTATAATCAACCGAGGATTAGAATTGGCTCAAGACTCTTTCACATGAGATCTTGACCGTTCAATCTGTGGCCTGCTTCTAAATCATTGTGATCATTATTCTCAATTGTGATCTCCATTGTAAAGCAAACCCAACCCATTGTATGTTTGTGTGTGTTGATGGGGGAGAAAAGACAGAAGAAAATGAAGAAAGGGAAAAGGGGATTCACCTTTGACATAGGATCCTCTCTCTCCACCATGTCTCTCATCAGACCCACTTTCTTCTGCTCCATTTCACTGCTCCATCCACTTTCCTGCTCTTCCTCTCCTGGGTCTTTGGCATCCATTTTTCTGGTGTGAATCACCAATCCCAAACACTACTCAAAACAACATATATATGGGAGAGTGAATCTCCAATCCCGAACACCACTCAAAACAACATATGAGAAAGAGAGAGAGAGTGAGAGAGAGATTAGTAGGACACGGTAGGCAGATAAGCGTTAACTGTCTCGATAAGCGTTAACTGTCTCCATCTTCATTTAATTTCCATCTAACATGAGAGAGAGTGAGAAAGGTATGACCTCACGCACCATTCGCGTGGAGTCTCGATCCAATCAAATTCTTTGCCCACCTGTGAAGTCTAAAGTCCAAGCCCAAATTATACTCTAGAGTTATTCCCACCGGCAAATTGATCATCTTATGTGATTTTAGAGGAAATTTGAAACGAAAATGAAGCTCTTCCTGTGCGAATGTTGAATCTTTTGTGAGATTATACTCCAAGTCCAAATTATAGTCTAGTTAGAGTTATTCCCACCATCAAATTAATCATGTATGTGATTTTCAGCTAAAGTTTAATCACATATTCTCCTCTACACGTGATCAATTTTATTCAAATTAGAGTAGAATTTGGCCTAGAATTTATTGATGGGAGCCTTGGATTCCATTGTTGGATGTGCAGGGAAGGACTAGATCAGACAATTTTATAATATAAATAATGGGTTTATTTTCTGTGGTACCTACATATTAGTTGGAAGTTAATGAGGAGGACCCAATCACATTGATGCCCTCTTCCTTCTTTCAATGACTTTCCTTGACGTAAACAATGGGGAAACATGTTCTACCAAAAAAAAAAAAACAATGGGAAACATGACTGAATGTCTACTGTCAGAGGACAGTCTGGAAATTTTCCTAATTGCCTTCCTGGTTGTGTGTGGATAATAGACCTGCAGTAAATCAGTTCCATACAGTATTTTTAGCGATATGATCTAAGACAATTAAATTTATCGCTAACATTTCACTCCTAGCAAAATCATTGAACTGATTAGAATTGGTTGCACAGAATTGACTCTGATCAAATTGTATATTGACAGCACAGAGATTAAAACCCAATTTGACAGTAATCGGAACATCATCCCTTGATAAAAACAAATCACAATAAAATGCACTTTTAAATCTAATAAACTTTGTAGTTTAAAATTAGGGGTTGTTTCTTTGCTGAATTCTAAGAATTCTTGTCTGAGGAATTTCTAAATTCCTAGATATAGTGGAATTTCTGGATACTCCATTGTACATGAATATCTAGAAATTTCACCAAAAAGCAAAGAGAGTGGAATTTCTGAATTCTCGATGTCACGTTTGGTAACCAAATTTTTAGGAAAAAGATTTTTGCTTTCCCTTAAGTATGCTAAATCGATGTTTGGCAATTGTAAATGCTTTAGGATTTCGGCGAATGAAAATCTTCATTTGTTAGGATTTTCATATCCGACTATCCCTCATAAGATTTGAAAATCCTCACTTAAGTGGATTTGCACATTGAACCTTATTTTTCTCAGTTTATGCATCGATACACACCAATATCAATGTGAAATCCTTAACTGTACAAATCATCAGGGAGGAATCCTTATTCCAATGGTAATGAAAAATAATCAAATTTATGGATTCCTTGGCTGTTACCATACATGCTCCAAAGGTTATTTGAGACCTTTCATAAGGCTGAGATTTGAAAAGGCTTGTGAAGAAACATAGAATTTACAAATGCTAGGGGACATAATGTAACCCCAATCAGAAATTTCAGAAAAGAAATAGGCAAATAATATTTTTTTTATAAAAAATAACATTCTTTCTTAAAGAAAAGAGACAAAAAAAACAGTTACGTTCAAGCACTGTCATATTGAAATCATTCGGAAAATACAAACTTTTTGGTAGCCACTAGAAAATATACAACTATGACCATGAGGCTTGCTGATGATGACCACTCGGCATTGATGCCTACCATAGATGATAGCAGCAGTCGCATAGATTGATGCATAAATACTATACATAGTGAAGGCATGATAATGGACAGTTATTTCATTGGCATGCATAAATATGCGGTGGGAGAAATGTGAGGGCCCATTCTATCTCTTATAGTAAAGTGAGAACATCTCTCATGGGAGCATCTCCCACTATTATAATATATATGCATATATAAATTAACGACGAGCCAGGTCTGACTAGGTCAAGCCTTAGCTCGACTCTTAAGGTAGTGGGTTTTTTTGAATCAGGCCCTACCCATTAATCTTCAAGCTTCATGACAAGAGTCAAGAAGAAAGGGGAAGCGGATCCCCTGTTTGGTCCAAACAAGGGAACCCTGTTTGGACCAAACAGAGGCCGACACGTGTATTCCATTGCCAACTAAGCTGGGAAGAGCAATGAAATCTAGAAAAGAGGAGGGGCTTTTTTACAAAAGATGCAAAACTGTCAGGAGGGAGCCCGCCCAAGACTTCTCACAGAAGCCCGCCTTTTTCTCCCATGTACACCTGCTTGTCTCATACTCTCTCTGTTCTCTGGTTCTTCTCTCTCTGTTCTCTGGTTTCTCTTTTCTTTTTTTAGAAGCTGCGAGTTGGAAGAAGATCGAAGTCGAAGGCCAGCACAAACCCAGCACAAACCAGCGCTACTTCCTTCTCCCGCCCTTGGTCCTACGAGTCCAAACCTAGCACAAACCAGATCCTCTCTCTGCCCTCTGTCATCAGTCACCTGCGGTCTCCATCAGTGAGCATTCTCTTTCTCGCTGCAATATCTCTCTATTGTCCGGTACTCTCTATCTCTCTTTCCTTTAATTTTTTTCAAATCTTCATCTTTTGTTTGTGGACATGGCTAGATATTACTATTCCTTACTCGATTAATGGTTGATTTCGAAGCCCTTGAAATGTTGGAAGAATCTTCTGAAGACCTAAATCATATAGACCCAAACCTTTTTTCACCATTAAAATCCTCTGAAGAATCCAATCTCAAACAACAACTGCATGTTTTTAGTGTTTTCTTTGTTTTTTTTTTCTTTTTGGATGTTTTGATCTGTGGTGCCTTGATTTGTAATATTAATTATTAAATCTTTCAATTGACTTTTTTTTTTCTGTCTCAGTTTAGGGTTTCAAATCATAGCTGGTTGTGGTTTGTGATTTGGAGTGATGGTGAGTTGTAGTTGGGATTGAGCACTTGGCCTATCCCTTATTGAACGGTTTAATTTTGGTTGCATGCTTTCGTTGTTTGATGGTTGCATGTTATTTTGTTATGATATTGCAGAAATTGAGTTTAATTGTAAATAATGGGATACATGAATCCATGTATGATGATTGATTTCCACTTGCCTATGATATATTTTTCATGTATTCAAATTTGTGAGGACAGCCTTTGGTCAAAATTCCAGTTAGAAGTGGTAGCATCTGACAACCTCTTGAAACTCATTCATTGTTGAAATATTACAGTTCAACCCTTTGATGAATACATTGTTAATTGCTTTATTTGATTTATGTTTGCTGATATCAAGAAGTCATGTGACTGAATTTTATCTAAGGCACTAAGCCCATAGGTGAATGAGGAGCTGGATTTAAAACACCCATATCTGGTAGTTAGTTGGGTTCAAACCCATAACTTATTATAGACTAGGTTCAAGATTCTTAACTGGAAAAGGATTTGAGTTAAGCAACATGGCCGAATGATCTTTGGGATTATGGATTGGCCGAACACGACCTTGGTTACTAGAGTTGTCCGAATTTAAGTTCTTGGGATCTTTCATGTTGGACTTGAGTAATTATGCTATAGCATGTTTCTAATTGATATGTTTTGTTGCTTCTCTTCAAGTATTATTACTCCATGTGTTGTGACATAAACTGATTGCTATGGTCTTCAAGAATTTGTGATTGATATGTTTTGTGTGCGGTTCTATGTTTTTGTTATCCACTTGTAATGGCTATGGTATTTTCTAAATTTTCCATGGGTTCGAGTTGTGGCCTTTAAAATACTACACCATTCTTCTCGACAGTAATTGCCACAGTCATATATGTATTAAAAAGGGAAAAACCACCACCATTGGCTGTGGTTTTTTAGCCTTTTTGACGTAGTATAGGTATAAAAAACAAGACACTAAATGTAGCTTAAGGTTCTGAATTAGGTCTTTTTTTTTTTCCTTTCTCAGAAATAGTTGGATTGGATTAGCGTTTAATATTGAAGAACTGTGTGGAGTTTGGAGAAAGTTCCTTTATTTCCACTGGAAATGATGTGAAATGTGGTATGGGCTTGTGTTTCAATGCTCTGTATGGGGTATTGGGTATGGCAAAGATAGAGAGTGGGGATCTAGTTGTATGGATTTTCCACTTTTTTACAATTCGATGGTTTCTTGATTTAAATATGTTGTTTCCTAATTTTATTGTGCTTTCCAATGATTTATCAATTTTTTTCTTATATCACTATTTTACTCTATCTCATTGTGGTTCCTTTTCTAACTACAGGGACACTGATTTTGTTTGCCATTTGAAAGGACAACAAAAGTGCATCATGGTAATCATTGAACATGACTTCCATTCATTACTGTCTTCTCATTTGAATTTCATAATTAATTTTTTTTCTTTTGTTGTAATTTGATACAGGCTAACCAAAATACAAATGAAGTTGTAAAATTAGATACTAAATGCTGCCCTTCAAGGTTTATAAAGTTCATCGAGGAGTTAAAGTTACAGGATGTTCATATTAATACGATAGGAGAAACCCCTTTTAAACACTTCATAGAGATGCCCGCGAACTTGAAATGTCAGCGTACGTTTTTATCAATGATAATAACTAGGTGGGATAATGAAAAAAGTGCATTTCAACTTGGAGGAAAGCTCCTTCCAATTCTACCTCAAGATGTCGCGCTGATAATGGGGTTGAATATGAATGGAGAAAGAATACAATTAGGGAAAAGGGTTTTGACAGAAGAGTGTGAATTTTTAGAGAAATATCTTGAAAAGAACTATATAGGAACGGAAACATTAGAGAAGCATTTAAAGGTAATCTCGAAGAAGATGTCATCGAAGAAGAAGAAGTCATTGGATAAGAAGAGGTTGGATTCGATTGCTGACTTCAAGAAGCTTTACATGTTGTACGTTTGTAGTACCATTCTTTTTCCAAAATCATGTCGATCATTTCCATTCAATATCATATTCATGGTTGATAAGTTGGAAAAAGTTAATGATTATGCATGGGCTATTGTTGTACATGAGTTCTTGATAAAAAGTATACGCGAAAGCTCAAGGAAGACAACTGGATTTATAAATGGATGTGTCATGCTCTTGGAAGTAAGTAGTTATCTTTTTTTTTTAAATTATAGTTTTTATAATTGTTACAATACAATAGAACTTGTCACTTTCACATCTTCACTTATATTCTTATACCTTTTTTTACAGCCTTGGTTTTATGAACATGTTAACCGATATGAGCCTATTCGCGCCAATTCTTATCCACGCTATATGCGTTGGGCTATGAGTTCCAAATACATGCAATGCAAGTCTTTTAAAGCTATATTGGACAATCTTAGCTATACAAAGGTATGTATACCTTCACTTTTCTCTATGATATACTAAGGGTAGTAATTTATGATATTGACTACAATAAATGAAATGAATACTCTATTATTTAGGTCATTGAGGAAATCACTCCAACTAAAGAAGAAATGACCTTATTATCTCCCCCAAAAGTGTCTCAGGTATTTTTAACTTATTTTTATTCCTTAATTTAAAGTACTTGGTCATGGTTGCATCCTTCTTGTGACTTATACTTGTTTTCGTTATGGGTTACAGGAGGCAACGGCAATGGCTGATTTCATAGTCAGGAAAATGGAGGAACGCATGCCGGATATCATTGTAATTTTAATCCTATTTCATTAAAAGTGAAAATGCTATTCAAATCCTCTAATATGAACTTCATGTTTTAAATCTATTTTTTACTAACTATTTCGAACTTACATAGGGCGATCGCGAGAACTATATAATGAAGATTAAGGATTTGGAGCAAAGGCTTACCATACTGGAGGAAGAGAATGAACGATTAAGGAGTGAAAATATGGAGTTGCGAAATAGAGGAATATCAGTTGCTCAATCGCCTGTGGATAATGTGGATGCTTCACTCCGTCGTATGGATCATCCTTCCTCTCCAAATCCATCAATGTTTGGTTGTGTTGAGACATCTGATGCTGCCAAAGATATTTCAAAGAAAAATGGGGGTAGAGTTCGGAAGCCATCAAAGATGTTACGGACCCCATATGATGCATGCACAAAGGGAACATTGCAAAGAATGAAGAGTAAAAGAACTTGCCACAAGAGAGAGAGATTGACCGCGGATGAAATCCAATCAACGATTGACTTTTCAGAAGAAGAGGAGGACGCAATTGCAAGTTTTGAAGCCAATGTTGGAAAAGAGTATGAACCATTATAAACCTAATAACTTTACACTATAGTACTCACACTAGATAATTAGTATTTATATCTATTAATTACTAAATAATAAGTTCTATTTCTATAGTGCTGAGGAGGTGGGTAAGCTAAAAATTTGGCGTTCAGAAATCAATAATTTATTGGATGAAGAAGGTTGGATATCCGATAAGGTTAGTAGTTAATTTCACATCGTATTATAAGCATTCAATCGTGTATACAATTTGGAACCTTGACAACTAACACTGAACGTGCTATCTTGAGTTCTAGATTATTGATGCATATGCTAAGTTGATGAGTGCGAGAAAGTCAACGAGGAAGCTGAATTCATTGAAGTGTTACTTCTTCACATCGTGGTTTAATGTAATTATTCTTCTTAATATTTTTAGTGATTTAAATTTTTTGAATATCTTTGCTAACATGTAGCTTACTAACTCCCAGACGGCTTTGCATTCCAACGATGAAGAATTAATTAAAAAACATTTAAATGTGAAGAACTTGAAGTCCATCTTAACCTCGTGGGGCAGGATATTTATCCCAATGAATTGGGCTTCAAAACACTGGCTTCTCCTCGTACTTGATTCAAACAAGAAGTTGTTTTGTATATACAACTCTTTGAAGTCATGTGGTGACATTGCATATGTGAATCAAACGGTGAGTACCCATATTAATGTATATGATCCTGTGAAATCTTCAAAATAAACATCATACCCGTAAATAAAACTTAACTGTAATATTTCCTTTATGCAGGTATCTTTCTTAAAAGAAAATTTTAAAGAAAGGAAGATTCATCAATGGGATCAGGCTGATATTCATTTTGTTGATGACTGTCCTCAACAAGATAATGGGTATGTCTCTCTATTAGAAGCTCATATGTGAATTGCATAATCTATTCTAATTGGTATAATAATTCATCTTATATCACTATTCTAACAGTCATGATTGTGGCGTCTTTGTGATGAAATTCATGGATTGTCTATCGCGTGGAGATACATTCGATTTTCAACCGGTAAATACTTTGTGATTTTTCAGTGATGATTTACATATACTTCGAATGAATCTTATTGTTCTAGTTTTTTGGCTGTTTCTTTCGTTCCTTCTATTCTTTCTTATTCTTTGTTCTTGGAATAGGATGAAATCCGATATTACAGGAAAAAAATAGCAGCACATTTATTGCTTGGTCACATACCAGATGACAAACATGAGGACTCATAGGCTAATTTGACATCTATTCTTGTGGAAATGGTATTAACAAAAAACTATCGTCTTATTAATACAACTTCTTTATGGTGTTTGTTATCAAATTAATACTCTCTTTTCCATTCTCATTGTTCGGTGATTTCTTTTTCTGTTTTCTAACATTGATCTCATATACATTGTAGGTGGCATTCAGAATTTCTGATATAGAAATGTGTGTCAATGTGAGAGAGTTCAAGAGATTCTGAAATAATGATGTAATTTTTTGGGTTTTCAGAACTTTAGTCATTCAATACATTTTTGTATCGAATACAACCGTGGCCCATTTCAGAATTTTGTATATCAACTAGCCACACTCTAGGCTCACTTGATATGGAATTATTGTAATTTTATTCAATTATATTAGTTGTTAGTGATGGGAAACTTGGCGTCTTTGTGAGTGTCCAAACACCTTTCAAGAAGAAAAAGCAGATCTACAAGTCGAATGATGGATTTTGGTACAGGGTGTTGATTGATTGTCACTGATTAATCGTTAATGCACGTATGTTGATCAATTGATAATGGAAACACCAACGGTATGTGCCCGACTAACAAAACACAGAAACCTCAGTATTTCATCCAGATAACCTTCTTAAATTGGGTCTCAACCTCAGTATATTATGATTCAAACCATTGTATACAATGTCATAAGCTGAGACTATAACCACAACATTTCTGTCAACCAACCTTACTACATAGAATTGAAACCTGTGAATGTTTTGTGTCAGACCTACAAATCCCATCTAATAAGTAAATTTTATATCGGATAGAGGTGCACTTTGCCTGATGATCACACTGAAACCTTAGCATTTTATTCATACAACCTGCTCAAACTGGGTTCAACCTTAGTATATAACGATTCAAACCATAGTATACTCCGTGCCATCTAATATCCAAGGTTTTATATCGGGTATAGAAGGGTCTGTTAAATGAAACACATCAACCTTAGTATTTCATTCGTCTAACCTCAGTATACAGTTTTGAAACCTGCGACTATGCTTTGTCAAACCTTCTCATGTGTCCCAAGGTTTTATATCGGGGTATAGAAGGGTCTGTTAAATGAAACAGATCAACCTCAGTATTCCATTCATCTAACCTCAGTATACAATTTTCAAACCTGCGAATATGCTTTGTCAAACCTTCTCATGTGTCCCAAGGTTTTATATCGAATAGAAGGGTCTGTTAATTGAAACACACCAACCTCAGTATACAGTTTTGAAACCAGCGAATTGCTTTGTCAAACCTTCTCATGTGTCCGAAGGCTTTATATCGAATAGAAGGGTCTGTTAAATGAAACAGATCAACCTCAGTATTCCATTCATCCAACCTCAGTATACAGTTTTCAAACCTGCGAATATCCTTTGTCAAACCTTCTCATGTGTCCCAAGGTTTTATATCGAATAGAAGGGTCTGTTAATTGAAACACATCAACCTCTGTATTTCATTCATCTAATCTCAGTATACAGTTTTGAAACCTGCGACTATGCTTTGTCAAACCTTCTCATGTGTCCCAAGGTTTTATATCGAATAGAAGGGTCTGTTAAATGAAACAGATCAACCTCAGTATTCCATTCATCTAACCTCAGTATACAGTTTTCAAACCTGCGAATATGCTTTGTCAAACCTTCTCATGTGTCCCAAGGTTTTATATCAGGGTATAGAAGGGTCTGTTAAATGAAACACATCAACCTCAGTATTTCACTCGTCTAACCTCAGTATACAGTTTTGAAACTTGCAACTATGCTTTGTCAAACCTTCTCATGTGTCCCAAGGTTTTATATCGGGGTATAGAAGGGTCTGTTAAATGAAACACATCAACCTCAGTATTTCATTCGTCTAACCTCAGTATACAGTTTTCAAACCTGCGAATATGCTTTGTCAAACCTTCTCATGTGTCCCAAGGTTTTATATCGGGGTATAGAAGGGTCTGTTAAATGAAACACATCAACCTCAGTATTTCATTCGTCTAACCTCAGTATACAGTTTTCAAACCTGCGAATATGCTTTGTCAAACCTTCTCATGTGTCCCAAGGTTTTATATCGAATAGAAGGGTCTGTTAATTGAAACACATCAACCTTAGTATTTCATTCATATAACCTCAGTATACAGTTTTCAAACCTGCGATTATGCTTTGTCAAACCTTCTCATGTGTCCCAAGGTTTTATATCGGGGTATAGAAGGGTCTGTTAAATGAAACACATCAACCTCAGTATTTCATTCGTCTAACCTCAGTATACAGTTTTCAAACCTGCAAATATGGTTTGTCAAACCTTCTCATGTGTCCCAAGGTTTTATATCGAATAGAAGGGTCTGTTAAATGAAACAGATCAACCTCAGTATTCCATTCATCTAACCTCAGTATACAGTTTTCAAACCTGCGAATATGCTTTGTCAAACCTTCTCATGTGTCCCAAGGTTTTATATCGGGGTATAGAAGGGTCTGTTAAATGAAACACATCAACCTCAGTATTTCATTCGTCTAACCTCAGTATATAGTTTTAAAACCTGCGAATATGCTTTGTCAAACCTTCTCATGTGTCCCAAGGTTTTATATCGAATAGAAGGGTCTGTTAATTGAAACATATCAACCTTAGTATTTCATTCATATAACCTCAGTATACAGTTTTCAAACCTGCGAATATGCTTTGTCAAACCTTCTCATGTGTCCCAAGGTTTTATATCGAATAGAAGGGTCTGTTAAATGAAACACATCAACCTCAGTATTTCATTCGTCTAACCTCAGTATACAGTTTTCAAACCTGCGAATATGGTTTGTCAAACCTTCTCATGTGTCCCAAGGTTTTATATCGAATAGAAGGGTCTGTTAAATGAAACAGATCAACCTCAGTATTCCATTCATCTAACCTCAGTATACAGTTTTCAAACCTGCGAATATGCTTTGTCAAACCTTCTCATGTGTCCTAAGGTTTTATATCGGGGTATAGAAGGGTCTGTTAAATGAAACACATCAACCTCAGTATTTCATTCGTCTAACCTCAGTATACAGTTTTCAAACCTGCGAATATGCTTTGTCAAACCTTCTCATGTGTCCCAAGGTTTTATATCGAATAGAAGGGTCTGTTAAATGAAACAGATCAACCTCAGTATTCCATTCATCTAACCTCAGTATACAGTTTTCAAACCTGCGAATATGCTTTGTCAAACCTTCTCATGTGTCCCAAGGTTTTATATCGGGGTATAGAAGGGTCTGTTAAATGAAACACATCAACCTCAGTATTTCATTCGTCTAACCTCAGTATACAGTTTTCAAACCTGCGAATATGGTTTTTCAAACCTTCTCATGTGTCCCAAGGTTTTATATCGAATAGAAGGGTCTGTTAATTGAAACACATCAACCTTAGTATTTCATTCATATAACCTCAGTATACAGTTTTCAAACCTGCGAATATGCTTTGTCAAACCTTCTCATGTGTCCCAAGGTTTTATATCGAATAGAAGGGTCTGTTAAATGAAACAGATCAACCTCAGTATTCCATTCATCTAACCTCAGTATACAGTTTTCAAACATGCGAATATGCTTTGTCAAACCTTCTCATGTGTCCCAAGATTTTATATCGAATAGAAAGGTCTGTTAAATGAAACATATCAACCTCAGCATTTCATTCATCTAACCTCATTATATAGTTTTGAAACCTACGAATATGCTTTGTCAAACCTTCTCATGTGTCCCAAGATTTTATATCGAATAGAAGGGTCTGTTAATTGAAACACATTAACCTCAGTATTTCATTCATCTAACCTTACTATACAATTTTGAAACCTGTGAATATGCTTTGTCAGACCTTCGCATGTGTCATCTGATACGAAGACATATTTTAAATCGAATACAAAAGGAGACTAATTACACTGCCAAGTATTCTGGTAACGCACTACTTACATTGATCAAATTTACAATAATTACATTCACCACATCCAATCTAAAGGATAGTTCCATTCATATATTGGAGATTAATTAACAGATATATGTAAATTGTCTGTACAAAAGATTTTCCCTGTGAACGCAAAAAAAATCTGTCACAAGGAGCTCAAAAAAGCACAGCATGTGCCAAAAAATTTGTGCTGTGAAGAAATGTCTCCTAAAACTTGATCCTGCAAAACGAAATATCTTCAATTAATCTCAGGCAAAATAAAAGTTTACTAAGAAAGTATGAACTGCATTTTGAAACAATGCTTCTCAAATTGCGCTTCATTTACCCATCGAACTATCTTGAAGCTTGCTTTGGTATAGAATCTGAAATTCATGGATCCATTCATATACAAAAAGATTAAGTAACATATATATGCAACTTGTTTATACAAAAGATTTTCCCTGTGAATGCATAAAAATCTGTCACAAGGATCTCAAAATAGCACAGTTTGTGACAAAGATCCAAAATGTGAAGAACAGTATCCTAAAAAGTGGTCCTGCAACAAGAAATATCATGAATTAATTTCAAGCAAAATAAATGTTTACTAAGAAAGTATGAACATAAGAAAATATTCTTCTCACACTGAGATTCATTTATCCATTGAAATGTCTTGAAGCTAGCTCTGGTACAGAAGCATTTGTGCAATTGTTAGTCAAAGTTGGTCGAACTGAGGGAGTTATCCCAGCTGGTTGATTTAATGTACTTGGCAGTTGTCCCAAAAGTATCGAATGCATGTTAGGTGGCATTTGTAAGATGGACTGACCGTAAGAAAACATGGAATTCATTCCATTGGCATATGGTCCCTATAAAATAATAAATTATAGTTTAGTCTTCCAATGACCAAATAATGATGTATAAAAAAGCATCTCAATTGGAAAATTTTTCCTGTCATTAACAACTCATAGATTAACAATACCTGTGATGTCGGCATTATTCCAGCAACGAATGATCTCTATATAATCATAAGTCGAATTTTAAATCAATAAACCTTTCACATAATGCAAAGAATATGGTTCTAGTAAGGCTAACGTAACAATGAACATACATTTGCTTGCGAATCATATAGTTGGGTTAGAGGATATTGAACTGCATTTGTCTCAACATCAGAGGGTCCTTACATGAATGGAGCAGATAACATTTCATTAAACTATCCTGTCTATAACCACAGCAGAAAATCATGCATTTATTTCTTTCATTACCTGTAAGATAGAATATGAGGGCTGAGTGAAGGCATTATACTGTGTTGTATTGCTCTTTTTTGCTTTTTTACATTGACTTTTCTGTACTCTCTTCTTGGAACCTTTCTCGAGACAGCTCTTGACCCTCCGTCTGCCACGACAATTGTCCACCTTCTTTTTTATTGCATTTACTACCGCCACCGAATCATCTTCCTCAAACTCTCCTACTAGAACATCACCTTCGCTCGCAGCAACTTTTGAATTATCATCCTTCTTCTCTTCAAATGGTATATTTTCTATGTTGTGCAACATAGACTTTGAGAGCTTGAATGCTTCTTGGAACTTCTTTTCACTTTTGGATGCCTTGGCTGCTATTTTCACAAAATTAAGAAGAAGAACATTGTATCTTCTTGACATGTCTTTCTTCTCATTCTCATGTGACATTCCACTATCTGATGTTTTCAACGAACATGAAGCAGCTTCTCTTGTCCACCTCTTCAAAACATATCTTTGAGGAATCTGTTTTAATCTATGGATTGTTGCAATTAATGAATGACCACACATAATTCCCACAAACTCAAACTTTCTGCAACTACAAGTGATGGATTCATCTTCTGGGTCATAAACAACAAAGTGCCTATGAGGTTTTTCATTGAAAACACAATAATTTTTTGTTGTCCCTACATCACCTTGTTCTTCAACTTGCCAACTCAAACCATTTAGATATTCTTTTTCAAACATTTTGTATACGCTTGGCGTATAGACAGTTGCTGCATGCATCAAGATGGGAACTTGCACCTTGATAGTTGGCAATGTTTGTGTCATTTTGAAGTTGGCTTGTAATTCTGCAAATCTTCGATCTTCCAGCAACCTTTCAAAGTGATCAAAGAAGTCAACAATTACTTTTCTGGGATCCAAGTAGTTCTTCAGCTCTTTATTCAGGCCTTCACTTCGTTGTGTGCTTTTCATGTCTGCACAAAATGTATTTCTACCATACACCAAAGCCCACTTTTTCCTTTCGTCGAATAGCTTTGACAACCATCCATTCGTTCAAAGATCATACTTTTCAAGCATATCATCCCATGCTTGAAGAAAGTCTTCCTCCATGTCATAATCATATATACAATTGCTGAAATCATGTAGGAAGGTTTTTGAACCATGAAAAACATGCTGAAGGTGTTTTAAAGCATTTTGAAACATATGCCACACACATATACGATGTACTGTTCCCGGTAATGCCTTTTCAATAACAGCTGACATTGCCTTGTCTTGATCAGTTAAAATGGTTTTTGGCATTTTTCCGGACATCGCCTCACAAAACGTCTCAAACAACCACACAAATGAATCAATCGTTTCATCATATAGAAGTGCGGCTCCAAAAATTAATGTCTGCTTATGATGATTGACGCCAACAAAAGGTGCAAAAGGTCGTCCATATCCATTTGTTTTATATGTTGTATCAAAGCAAACGACGTCTCCAAAATGCTCGTAATCAATCAACATCCTACTATCTGCCCAAAAGATGTTCGTGATAAAATCTTCAGCATCAAGTTGCATAGAGTAAAAAAATGTTGGATCTTCAAGTTGTTTTCTTTTAAAGTATCCAATAAGTCCTCTGGCATCAAACATCCCCATTGTTTTCATTCTTTTTGTTCTTAGATAATTCTTATAATCAACAGAAAGAAACCCCACATTTTCCCGCCCCCCCCCCCCCCCCCACTTGCCTGCTCAACAAGTCGTACGTAGACTTTGGTGGTATTCCAGACTTATCGCAGTCATCAGCAATTACAGCTTGAACAAGGCTAATTTTTCTTTGTGATCTTAACATGTGAGCTTTACTAGGAGATGCAAGAGGATGATTGTGGATATCATTAAAACTTGAAATATAATATTTTCCATTCTTTCCCAACCTATTTTCCATATGACTTTCACAACAAGTTCTTGTTTCATCGCGATGCTGCTTATACATATGATCTCGTTTATCCGGTTGACGCTTGCCTTCCTTAGAACAAAAAAATACCCGTCTTTTCACGACACCTGTTTTGGGGTTTTCAGTCTTACTACTTTTCCGAACACTAAATCCCCTAAAAGCCCCAAATTCATTGTATAAGTTGTAAGCATCATCTAATGTTTCAAACTCTGTCCCAATCTTTAATTTTTCGGACCAATCTTTACCATCATTGGCCAATAAAGTAGGGTTATTTACCTCTTGATTCAACACCTCTGGATTAAAGTCTAGATTACGTCTTACTGTTCTAGCCATGTTAGCTTCTGCCAGTTGCTCGTGTCCATGAAGGTCTTCAGTATCCATTGACCTTCAATAAAATATAAAATCAATTAAAATTCGTCGAGAAATTTTAAATACATCAAATCTTCTTTCATAACATATTGAGAATCAAAACTCAATTGTATGATAACATCTCTTTAACAATGTAATGTGTTCTGTGCATTGTGCGGCTTAGTATACATAATTGAAACCTCAGTACTTCTTTAAGAGCCTATGCTTTAGTCTGAACCAGAAAGTTCTCGGGTTTCAATTCTGTGTAATAAGGTTAATAGAAAGAAGTTCTAAGGGTATAGTAATCTCATACGCATCGTCTACAAATCATTACCAACTATTGGGCCTACCCACCCCTCCATGATCAATTAAAATGTTTCGCACGCATTATCCTCTCACAATCTCTCAAATTAGCACCAATCTAGAAATGACCGTCATCCCACCTTTATCTGAAAATTAGGATTTGGGTAAACCTATCATGAAAATCTCACAACCCATCTCACTGTTATCTGAAAATTAGGATTTGGTCAGCCGATCTTGAGAATTTCACAACCCATCCTACATTGGTCTATTAATTAGATGGCATATTAGAAGGTCTGACAGGACAAATCCACGGGTTTTAATTCTGTGTACTAAGGTTGGATGAAAGAAATACTGAGGTTTCAGTGTTTCATTAGCCATCTCGAAAATCTTGGAAATTAGATGTCACATGCGAAGGTCTGATCTAATGCCATCATATACTATGGTTTGAATCATTATATACTGAGGTTTAAACCTAGTTGGAGTAGGTTGTCTCAAAGAAATATTGACGTTTCGGTATTAGGCAAGTCCATCCCTATATATTCGAAAACAAATCCTGGATATTAAATCGTACATGCGAAGGTATGACAAAGAAAAATCACAGGTTTCAATTCCATGTACTAAGGTTGGGTGCAAGAAATACTGAGGTTTCAGTATTTCATTCCACCTTTTCGATTTAAAATCCTGGATATTAGATGACAATGCAAGGGTCTGACAAAGAAAAGCCGCAAGTTTCAATTCTGTGTAATAAGGTTGGATGCAATCAATACTGGGGTTTCAGTATTTCATTCCCCCTTTTGGATATAAAATCCTGGATATTAGATGGCAATGCGAATGTATGACAAAGAAAAGTTACAGGTTTCAATTATGTGTACTAAGGTTGGATGCAAGAAATTTTGAGGTTTTAGTGTTTCATTCTTCCTTTTTGATATAAAATCCTGGATATTAGATGGCACATGCGAAGGTCTGACAAAGAAAAGTCATAGGTTTTAATTCTGTGTACTAAGGTTGGATGCAAGAAATACTAAGGTTTCAGTGTTTTTCATATAACATAAGGATATTAGATGGCAATGCGAAGGTCTAACAAATAAAATGCAAGAGGTTTTAATTCTCAGTACTAAGGTTTCATGGAATAAATACTGAGGTTTCAGTGTTTCATTCCCCATTTTCAATATAAAATCTTGGATATTCGATGGCACATGCGAAGGTCTGACAAAGAAAATGATCAGGGCTTAATTCTAAGTACTAAGCATGGATTAAATAAATACTGAGGTTCATTGTTTCATTAGCCATAACCCCTGTATTCGATATAAAATCTTGGATATTAAATGGTACATGATAAGGTCTGATAACAAAAATTCACATGTTTCAATTCTGTGCACTAAGGCAGAATGAAAGAAATTCTGTGGTTACAGTCTCATACCGAAACACCAATACTATGGCTTGAATCCTTATATACTGAGGTTGACATACAAAAGACCTTCCACTGTGCTATAACAAAAGACCCTGTATTGAGTTAAGTATCATTCATTTGAACTTTCTTATCCTTGACATTGCCAATTGTGAGAAAAAAAAAACAAACAGAGTAGCTTTACTATGTTTTATATTTAAATGACAACATGAAGATTAACACCACAAAAGGGTAAGAGATATGTCAACGTGGACATCTTACTGATCTTGAGAGCGTCTCTTTCTCCGTCTCTATGGCAACAATGGCGGCGACACGTTTTTTACAAGCATAGAAATACACAGAGAAAACAAGAGAGAGAGAGGGGGGGGAGAATCTATAAAACCCAGTCCGCAGCTTCTTCCTCTAATCAGATCATGAAATCAGAAAAGCACAGAGAAATTGCAAGGAAAGAAACCCAGAGATTAACAACTTTTCATGATCTGAGCTCGAGCTCAGAAGAAATCATCGCAAATTGATCGATTCGAAACCTCAAAACCAGATCTGGACGAGTGAAATCCACAGGAGGCGTGTGAGGTAGATTTCCAGAAAGAGAACAGCAAAGAACAGAGGGCATGTGAGGTAGAGAAGTAAGATAACAGAGAACAAAGAGGCGAGTAGGTAGAGAAGAAAGAGAACAAAGAATAGAGAGAGTGCATACAAATGAGAAAAAAAGGCGGGCTTTTGTGAGAGGTCTTGGGCGGGCTCCCTCCTTCTTATAGTTTTGCATCTTTTGTAAGAAAGCCCCTCCTCTTTTCTAAATTTCATTGTAGGAAAAGTTGCATAGCTTAGTTGGCAATGGAATACACGTGTCGGCCTCTGTTTGGTCCAAACAGGGTTCCCCTGTTTGGACCAAACAGGGGATCCGCTTCCGAAGAAAGGCCCTCGCATTTGTGGCTTTGGGGGGCTGGGCCCTCTCGTCAAAAGGCCGAATTGGCAGCCCTTTACGATTGATCGCCGAAAATTTCCGGCAGTCATGAGAGTAGATGATCCATATTTTGGAAATATGTCGGAATATTTTTAAATTTTGAGTATTTCGGTTAGAGAGAATAAATTGTTTTAAAATATAAAATGGTTATGATCAGATCTATGAGTTCTAATTTTTCACAATCTTATTTTTTGCCTTTTTTTTTTTTTTTTTTCATTTCATCTGTTGTTAATTAACTCGGGTGATGATTGACAAGGATGGAAGAAGAGAACGATAAAATAGAACAATGTTACGGCGGAAGCTCGTTGAGCTCCGGATCAACTTATTATTATATATTAAGACTGAAGCTTTTGAATTCGATTTTCACCATTACCTTTCAATTTTAAATCTCCAAGACGCTATACCAACCTATCATCATCATCATCATCATTCTTTTCTCAAAAAAAAAAAAAAATGGCATCAAGAAAACAAGTTCGATACAATTTTGTCCCTATCTAGCATGGCAGATTTATGATCTGCAATACAATAATTGAAGGGGCACATAAAAAAAGCCTGTTGTACATTAGAATGTGCTTGCTATTGCAACTTTGAGGTTGGGGATTCACACCACATTACCTATAAAATAAAAATAATAATAAAAGGGACATATTCCTTCCCATTTTGTCTTTGTGTTCTCGTGATCAAGCCCACATGCAATGCAAACAATAGCTGTTTGGGATAATACCTTGAGATACACATTATAAATATGCCTAGAAAGAGGCACTTCCTTAGGGCCAATTGGCAACTCTATTAATAGAGTAAAGTGAAGTAAAATTGATTTTCAAAAAAGAATAAAATATAAGTGGGTTATGATGATATTTTGTTTTTAGTTGTTTGTTATAAAATCTTTTTTTCTTTTTATATTTAAAAGTAAAGTTTTTTAATATTTTTGTGGATAAAAGTAGTTGCTTTTTCACTTTTTTTGAAAAAGATGAAGGGAGTTTTGCATTAAAGTGCTTCTGATGTGACATTTTCTTTGAAAAATGAAGGCTTTACTTGACTTTTATTATGCTAGTAAAGTGCCAAACTAGCCCAGAATATATAGCAAAAATGGGCAAGACAAGGGAAAACCTCTCTATTGTTTTTCTCTTTTTATGAAAAATTTCAAAATTGGACTCAAGTTTTTATGAGTTTTCAAATCAGGCCAAAATAAAAGAAAGGGTTTTCAAAATAGGACTCAAGTTTCTCAAGATGCTTTCAAATCAGGACATCCGTGCGAAAACCATCCCGCGGCTAATTTCCTCCCCATTTTTTCAAAATTCCCAAAATGACCTTATATCTTCTGAATGAAAAGACCCGGAGCTGAAAAACCAAACGCTCATTCCTTCCCTTTGTTCTTCTTCCCCTCCATTAATTCACCTCCACCAACGACCTTTGGATAAACGAAACAAAGCAGAGAGGAAGGAGAGCGACCACCGAGGGCACATTGGAGAAATGAGACAAAGCGGAAATAAATGAGAATGCTCAGTGTCGAGGGTCACAATCATGCAGTTGGGTACCTAGATGGACAGCACTTGCAGAACCTGAAACTGTCCACTTGTGGGCAACCCACCTCACTGATGATCTTCTAATAAAAATACATGGAATCTTGATGATACAGTAATACTACAATATATAATTCCAATAGAGGAAGTTGACCAAAAAGAGCTTGATCGATGGGTACGATGGCGATTACCACAACTGTCCATGAGATTACATAGAGATAGAGACTACTTGATGTAATTCTATATGCTTAACCTTTCTAACAAACTATATATAGAGAATAAAACAAAAACATGCAACACAGGAAACGACACCGGTTAGTATAATGGAGTTGGGAATGGTAGGTTAGTGCAATGTGTAAAGTGGAAATTGTGCTTCTCGAAGTGATGGATACATGAATCGGATTGGTGCGGATTAGGTTAAATCCGTCACCAATTCATTACCTAAGGATTGATGGGTTTAGAATCCATCACCAATCTGTGCCCGTTAAAAACCGATCCAATTCGATCTGTGGAGGATCAAATCGGATCGGCTTATTCCGTTCGATTCGTTGAATCTAATGTTAAAAGAAAAAGATCATATATGTTGTAAAGAGTTTCAGCATACAAGCTGAAACTAATAATCCATAAAAAAATATAAATTACAAATACGTTTTTTTTGTCCTGAAAGCTACCTAATTGATCAATACAAAGAACAGTTTTTATTTACATTACAACCAAAAAGATATCTAGGGTTTCATTTGTTATACTTATATATAAAAGTGAATTACATTTTGACCCTTGAAGGTATTTCTTCTTTTATATTTTGACATCTTAACTTATATTTTGACCCATTAAATTTTTTTTATTTATATTTAATGTCAACGGATTGGATCGAATTGAATCCGCGGATTGAGAGTGAAATCCGTTTGATGAGAAAGTGGAAAAGAGAGTTCCAGGTGCAGATTCCCCTTACTATGAGGTGGAGGATAAAAAGTGGGATGAGGGGAAGAAGAATGAGGGAGGAGAGAGGAAAGGAGTACCTTATGATCGCCAGCGGTTGGGTCATGGTGAAAGACAAGAGGTGGGGGCGATAGAATGGGATGGGAGAAGAAGAAAGGGAAGGAAGGAACGAGTGTCAGCTTTTTTTTTTTTTTGTCTTTTTTTTTTTTTTTTTTGGTTTATTTCATTAAAAAAGACAAGGGTATTCTAAGAGTTTTGAAAAAAATAAATTTTATAATAAAAGACAGCAGGTGATTCTCTTGGAGAGCGATATGGAAGTTCAGGTTAGGTTAGTGTGTCATAATAATGAAGTCGATCTAACATGCAAGTTCAGGTTATGTTGGTGGGTCATAGTAATGAAGTTAGTAATTTTGTGTAATTTTTGGGTTATTTGGCATAAATACAAAAGAAAAAAAAAAGTGAATCCATCTATTAAGGCCATTTGGAGAAGTTTATTTCTTTCCTTTTTTATTTGTTTATAAGTTGTCATTTTTAATTTTTTTTCATCATTTATATTTCTTTAAATTGTCTTGAGATTTTATCATTTTGCTATCCCTTATTAATTTTTCAAAATGTACAGTATCATATGTTTGATGATTGAGATTGTTGTTTGATTATCCATAATAACAAGTGGAGAATTGCAAGTGAGACTTCAGCTGCACGGGAGTTTAATGATGAAGTCGATGAAACATGGAAGTTCAAATTATGTTGGTGGGTCACAATAATGAAGTTTGTCATTTTGTGTGGTTTTTGGGATAGTTTGGCACAAATACCAACAAAACTGAATCCATCTATTAAATGGGTTCATTTGGAGAACTTCATTTTGCTACTAACTACTTTTGAGATTTATATGTAATTGTTTTAAATGGAGTTTATTTGTTAACTTGATATTTAGAGTTTTCCTTGGATGAATTTGTTTCAAGGCTCCCGTTGGACGCGGGCCCTAGAGCGCTATTATATAATAAAAGACAGCAGGTCCTTCCCTGAGAGAGTGACACGTAGCGCATCATCAAACTTTTTGCAACGCTACATTCTGAAATTGTCATTCTCATCAAACCTCATCACATAAAATATCTCATGCAAATCTAAGATATTTTTGAAATAAGATACTTATCCATTTTCTAAAACATAGCATACAATAATAACTTCTCTTTAGCTATCTTCAATAGGCTCCACGTAAATGTTGTTGAATATCAATTTGTGGGACCCTCATGTCAAATCCAAGTTACAGAAATTTGCAGTACTTTTGTAGGCAGTATTTTGCTACTTTTTTTCTATTTTTTCTTTCAGTATTTGGTATGGTTAATCTGTAGGGACAATTGTGAAAGCCAGTTAATTTCAAAATCCACATTTAATATATAATCATTTATATTTACTAATTTAACCCATTAAATCTTCTCTCATGGGTCTCCATATTTATCAAGATTTTTTATCATCAATTATAGTTACTAATTTAACCAAATAAATCTATGAATCTCATTATGAAATCAAAATATTCTTTATCTTCAAACTTACAATTTACGGGGGTTACTTTTTCTTTTTTTATATACCAACACACGAAGAGATTTTTTTATACCAGAGCAGGGGCCACTTTCATAGGTTGTATTCTACTACTTTTTTCTCCTAATTTTCCTTTCAATATTGAGTAAAATTAATCTATGGGGCCCATTATGGACATTTTTCTCCTTATTTTTCTTTGAATATTTGGTAGGTTTAATTAATTTGTGAGGCTCATTATGGAAGCCAATTAATTCCAAAATCGACATTTAATTCTGAAATGCCGCTTAATTTATGGCTAAGCACAAATATAATCAAATCAATGTCCTAAAATTTTTACTATTTACTTGATCTTTCCCTAAATATTTCCAGCTTTCTAAAATTTCTCTAATGAGTTTCCATCTTTATTATAAATTATATTAATATTCATTTATAACATATTTAAATATTTAAAAATATTTCTAATTAGAAAGTTTAATATTTATAGCAAGCCTATTGCATTAGTAGATAGGAAACTGGCCAGCAGGATGGTTTTTTCACCGGATGTGCTGATTTGAAAGCATTTTGGAAAACTTAAACCATGTTTTGAAATCCCTCTTTATTTTGTCTTGATTTGAAAACTTATGAAAACTTGAGCCCAGTTTTGAAGTCCAATGCTGGGCCGATTTTCAAGAAGACACAAACACAGACACAGTTCTGAGAATTTGGAAATTTTAACTTCGCTGCTACGCACTTCTGGTCATGAATCACTCCTACCTCTCAATCATCACTTCGATCAAAACCATCATAACCACTAAAGTCTTCCCACATTCATTCAGAGTTTGGAATCAATTGATCAATCAATAATCTTAATCCAATCACTGGCCAACACAAAAGCTGCACACTGTTTTACAAGAAGGAAAAACACAAACAGACGTCTGAGAGAGTGCAGGAACCAAACACGCCAAACTCATAAAACCCAAAAACTTACAGGTAAGAGCCCATTCAAGGAGGAAAGTAGAGAAAAAAGAAGGAATGAGTCATCTGCAGATGTTTCCTGTGAGGAGAGCAACCAAGCTTCTGCCCATTTTGAAATCTACAATTTGTTATACATTTCAAATTTTTGATGTGAATGCTATAGGCTATAGCCCTTCAAAATCCAACACTTACAAAGACCAAAAGCTACTGGGGCATCCCAGACATACAATAAAATGACAACCGTTGAAAATTTGAAATTGGCCAAAACTAACATTCAGACATATCCTGTCAGTATATGATCAAATGATTATCCTATCCGCTAAACCCTCTCTTCTTTAAAGGTGTGATCATCAATCGTTAAAGTTTGACACCTTGAACAGTCCCCAGTTCAGACTTAAGATCAACTTCCCAACTAGAAGAAAAACAGGAAAAAGTCTACCCCACTTCTCGGAAGCAGTTGCCACTGAAACTATAACACAACTGCAGGAATCGTCAGACTGCCACCAGCTTCCATGCCACAGAGAGTTGCAGTTCGGCAACTGAATCAAGTTCCCAATCCTGTTCAACAGGAGGTGTACCACAAAAACAAAGGTCTGCCACAAAAACAAAGGTCCACAGAAAGCTGCAAATTTCCTTCTGAAACAGACCATCCAAAGTGCCGGTCTCTGTGGGCCAAACCCCAATGGAAGGGAACTATTTCAATATTAGCCTCCATACCTTACTCATGTATATTACCAATGACCAGACAGTGAGCCCAGCTGAGACATAAAGTAGAACTACACCGGAAGCAGCTAGAACACCTGGCCCACATAGACTGTAAAGTTCACAAGATCTACAGATTAGTACTAAATAGATACCATTCAAAACAGAAGGAAGAAGTAATAATTAGATGATCAAATAAAAAGTTCAGAATGAAGCGTGGGAACTGGGAAGATGATGGGGAACCTGCTGTCTCTGGTAGCCAGGAGGATAGTAAGTGCAGTCATTTGTGTTGCGGTCTTCCATTTCCCTAAATTGTTCACAGCAACAGCCTGCATCATTTATGATGTATATTATTATAACATCTTGGAAGGTTTCCAAGAAAACAATGAGGAACAGTAAGGCAGTCAAAACTCAAAAGAGTGATCGGCAGGAAAGAAACCTCAAGAACTTTACTATCCTGAGATGCAGCCCATTCTCTAACTGCTGACATTGTTATCTGTAGAGAAGATGCCATGCTAAAAGTAAATATTATAAGCCAAGTCAAAGCAGACAGTAAATCTGGAAAACAGACTTAATCTTAAAGTCCAATGGACCAACGAGCCTGGTCTTTTGAATTCAATCAACATTGGTCTTTAATCGGAATTCAATGTTGAAAACGAATACAAATTTCCTGAAAATGAATACACTGCATTGACTATCACCCCTTTGCTCTGAAGGGTGTCCTAAATCGTATTTCATTCCCACAAGTGATTATTCTCAATCCATTCATGAACAGAATAACACTGTTACACGAGTCTTTTTGGGCTGTGTGGATGTAGCGATTATTTGAAAATAACTTTATTTCTTATAAAGAATGATTAGTAAATACAACTATATTTGGTTCATTCAAATAAAATTGCAGATTATTTTAAATAAATAAGTGAATTATTTGCCAAAACAGAATGTCAACTAAAAAGCTATGATGCCCAGATTTGACATGTATACGATAGGGACGCGCCATGGATACGACAGGGATACCAATTCTACACAAAAAATGAAGTATCAGAGAAGATACAACATGATGCGTTATCCATTTAGAAGTGTCTATGCTTCTTCTTTTTTTTTATTGGTGACGACTGACGACACGTTATATTAAGGAAAACTAAAATGATACAAAAGGCCCCAATAGAGCGAAAGAGCAGAAGGTATAAGAGTAATATACCGGGGAGAAACACAGAAAAAACAACAAACACCAAGGAGAACAACAACAAACTACATGGTAAGAGCTACCAAACTACAAGACCTATCCACCCCTTGCTTAGCTAGTGAATTTGCGAAACTGTCGGCGTCCCTCCCGACATGATGAAAATACAATTGCAATGATGACAATAAAGCTCTAATCTCGTTCAAATAAAACCGAAATCTCCAAGGAGGCACCACTGAGAATGTCACCATGAAATGACATTAAGAGAATCACTTTCCACCACTAACCTTGATTGAAAAGATAAGAAGAGATACATCTAAATAGCATGTAAGATGGCTAAAATCTCCACCTCATTGGACTCCATACATCCCACATGTTTGGAAAACATTGCCAACACAATTCCTTCACAATTTCAAAGCACTCCACTGATACCCGCTAGTCCAGGCTTTCTCCTTGTCTAAATTTTAACTCACTTACTCGGGAGGAGCCCAAAATAGCATTTCTTTTTTTACCTTCTTAGCCCCACAAAGTAAGGAAGCCTCCCAATTATGCAATACTCCATCTAACCTTAGATTGCTGGATTCACTATTGAAGGAAGCCCACTTGGCAATTCGCACCTCTACCAACTAAGATATATATTCCACTGACGACAAGGAACCAATGAAAACTCTATCATTCCTCTCCTTCCATATCAACCATAAGATAGCGAAAGGGATAAGTCTCCAAAGAATCAATCTACACCCAGAGAAAGAAGAATATCTTCATGCATTAATCGTCCCCGCCAATGACCCCGCGCCGCTCCATAAAACACCACACCTTGGTAAGATAGCGAAAGAAAGGGATAAGTCTCCAAAGAATCAATCTACACCCAGAGAAAGAAGAATCTTCACGCTTCAATTGTCCCCGCCAACGACCCCGGCCTGCTCCGTAAAACACCACACCTCCGAAGAAGACTACACCATAAAGAATGAGAGAACTTGAAATGGTTAAATAGATGGTCAATTGACTCCATCTCCTTCCCACACAAAACACATAAATCTGAAATAGTCTCCTAAGCCAACCCTCTCCTCCTAAGATCCTGCCGTTGAGATCTTTCCCAAGACTGCAAGTCAAGCAAAGGCCTCCATTCTAGGAGGAGCCACGCCTATCCACACATGCGAAGCGGGAACTCTACCAGCAAGGGGGGCCTCCAACTCCCTATAGAAAGACCTACAAGAAAAGGCACCAAAAGGGGAAGGCTTCCAAATACGAGAGCCAGCTAGATCCCTGCAAATAAAAACGTCAAAAAGAAGACTAATCATTGACTCATACTCCGACGACTCAGATTGACACAAGGCCCTTATAAAGACACGGCCCAAGATCCAAAACCCCCTTCACCTATACAACAATCTTTAACTAACACCCACTTATTTCCCACCAACCTAAACAACCTAGGAAAAGATGAAGCCAAGGTTCCCACCCCCACCCAAGTATCTGTGCATCATAGACTAAAAGTTTTTTTTTTTCCCTTTTCTTTCTCAAATGGTAGCTAAATTTATTAAGCAACACCAACGAATGTACAGTGATGAGGTCAAACATCTTACAAAAGATCTGTGCGAAATGCACCATCGATAGGCAGTCTATCCGCCAACTTAATAGATTCTCTAGAGGCATTATTAACCGGCCCAACTGGCACAACCCAACAACTGGTTCAGGATTAAGGCCACAATCTATCAGACAACCAGCCCAACCCAATAACTTCTCTAGAAGTATTCTTACACGAAAGGCCATTGGTACAGATTGAGGCCTTGGAGTTGCACATCGGTCTCTTCAACGCACTAGAGATCTTTTGGAATCGCACTAGGAGGCAGAGATGTAATAGTGCTAGGAGGCAGAGATGGAGACATCCATGTATATAACACAAAAACTGAACTATATCATTAATTTGATCAAAATATATATAAAAAAGGCTTTCATTTCTAAGTTGAAACGTGACAGGATTTGGCAATCTAATTTAAAATAGAATTTGGCAATCCTAATCTTTCTTGAAGAAAAAAAAAAGCAAGGAGACTCAATTGACCTACTTCCTTTGAACATGCAGACTACTTAGTATTTCACAGTTCACACTCATATTAACTTAGGACCCTAATGAGATTCTCTTATCTAAGGACTCCCCTAACAATTAGGAGCTGCAGGAAACCCTACCGAACAGGTATGTCCATTCATAAAAATATAAGAACTGCCTCTTAAAAATCTGGCATAGGAATAACTTCCTACATAGCAGTCACATATAAGGTGAATAATCCTCGAATCAACTGGTATGTGGGATCCAGTGGTTGACTTGAAGCAGAACAGATAATCATCTGATTAGAGCTAATATCATAATGCCCCTACAAGTAGATCATTTTATAATGTCATAACATCAGACTACATATCCATATCATATGTTGCTCAACACAATTTGATGGACAATGTAATCCATGGGTTAACCATACAAATATTGCAACAAATAGCAGTGAGGAAAAGTGACTATGTTTTGAAAAGAAAGAAAAAGGAGTGGTTATAATCTATGCAGAGCCAGAGTGACTTATTATAGGAAAATCACCTCTCTGCCAATGATAGCAATTGAAGGTACGGTCAATAGCCATGGTACTTGTCCAAATACAGCAATCTCCAAAGGTCTGGTGCATAATAACACCAATGTTGCAGCCACCATAAGCTACATTCAGCAAGTATAAGAATCAAATAAAACTCAAAACCATTGCAGTAAATTGAAATAAGTGTCCTCCCTTTGTTTCCTTTAAAACCCAAAAAACCATGTGCCCACTCACTCACAAGCAGCCAGACAAATAAATAAATAAATAGTTTGAAAAAAAGAAGAAAACCAAACCTTATCGGCTACAGGATCCAAAAATGCACCAAAGGCTGTGCCTAACCTCATCTGCTATGAAAGGAACTAATTAGCACTAAGTACTACATTATGAGATTTTTTAACTTAAAAAAAAAAAAGCAGCAAAGTGTACATCAATCAAGGTAAAGTGTGATGGCCATCTCCCCCATCAGATGATCTAACTAGCAATGGTGGCTCACAAATGAACAATCACATGTTCAGAATGAATGGACAATACTGAACATTTAATGAAGGAAAATCTCAATAGGGTGGATCTCCAAAGGGGAAGAAGTTCACAAGAACAGTTTCTCGGACCAAACAATTGGTTCAATTGAAAATTTAAAATATCAATTTAAGATACAAAACGTCCCTCCTCTAAGACGCACAGAAGCTGCATACCTTTCGAGCAATGTATCCATCAAGCCAATCTGTAATTGCTGCCACAATAAATATACTAGTTGTGGCTGTTGTTGCCCACCAACTATTCATGTAAAATGCTAGTGAGCAAAATTAACAAGTTAGCTCAAAATGGAATGGAACTAAAAATTAGATCAAATTGCTGATTGAAAAACAAGATTTTTTCACATCCTTGTCATGCTCATAAATTATCTAAGCATTAACTGTATTTCTGAAAACGCTAAGTAATATGCAACTACTCTTGTCCAAAAGCACAGAACAAGGTAAGTACGAGAAGATTCATAAACTATTCATTGTTATCTTTTCACACGTTCTGGCTTCATAAAAACCAGATGCATTTTTTATACGTGTTGAATAGCAAAAGGCCTGCTGGACTGTATTCCATTACACTTTGGTTCCTTTCTTAAATAAAATAACACTGAAGGGATTGTTGCTCTTTTACCCATGGGATATCAAGATGAGATTTACAAATTTAAAATTTGCATATATGAATTTACATATGTAAACACATGCGAAACAGAATACCATGTTTGTTTGGAAGCACATTTTCACATGAATAAACATTATAATTCAGATCACATATAATAAAATCTTCAAATATCTCAAAATCTATGAATGTTTAAGACAAGAAACAAAATGTTTTGAGGGTTAATGGGTCAATAATTATTTTTTTTAAAAGTTCAGATTAAAATTTTAGGGTCCACAAGAGTCACAGATAAATAAAATTGGTGAAGGGATTTGGTACCACGAACTGTCCCAGGCATCCTTTGTCCGGATTCCCATTGTACCAGCGCCTTCTTAACCAAAAAGATATGAAATTGTTCCACACCTTTTTAGGTGTGAGGATTCTCCTACGAAAATGAAGTCATGTATGCATGTGATGCGTAAATTAGTGCAAACAAACATGACCATGCATAATTGTTACACATGTGAAGTATTTACATACAGGGGCGGACCTAGATGCCCCAAGTCATTTATGAAATTACATGATATTTAAATGGCAATTATACCTTTTTCACATATATCTAATACGGTCGCCCCACGTCTAAACCTTGTAGTTGCCCTACATTACAAACATGAAAAGATTGAAAACAAATCCTCTTCACGCCAATCTCTTTTGACATCTTCTTTCTGGTGAGAGTCTGAGATCCTCTTCGCGCATATCAAGCTTTTCATCGCCGGTCCTCTTGTGGTTAGCCTCTTTCTCACCAAATAACTCTAAATAAAACAATCTTCCTCTCAGTTGTAGTATAATCCGAGTCACTCTATATCTGAATGTGAACCCTTAATTCCCAAATCCTAATTTCAAACCCTAAATCCCCAAATCTTATTCCAAACACTAAGTCCTAAATCACAGAATATCTACAAGTCCAAAGATGACCAAATCACCATTGGGTACACTTTAAACTTCAATTCATACATAAATCAGGCCTTAAGGTTCATATGTTTGGATAACTTGAGTTACGTTTAAGCGGCATTTTTTTTTCTTTGCCGTGAGCCTATGACCAACTATAAGGAATTATTTTTATAGCTAAGCTAAGTGTAGGTAACCAAATTCCTTATATCCAAATAAAATTCCTTTTAAAATCCAAATTGGGTAAATGGGTGCTCACCCAAATTACCGTTTCAGGGCATCCAAATAAATGCCTAGGATTAAAGAAAATGTTCTCTTTGGTTGTTTTGATGATGATGAATTGATGATCACCTGAAATTGGGAGAGGTAGTGGAAAGACCCTTCTATCGGGCAGGAGATCCGAACATGGAAAAAAGTTGTGTCAATTTAAATGGATTTTTTTTTATCTTTTGATATTGTTAATGTGAGAAAAAGTTAGCAAAGTCGAATAAGAGTTTAGCCCCACCTAAACAAAAATCCTGGGTCCGCCACTGTTTACATACGTAAATGAGTGCAAACAATCATTTAAAGTTTGTTGAGGTACAGTTGTCCCTGACAATTTCTATAGGATGGATTTTAAGAACGAAGTAGTTGAGTTTTATTTGGTGTTGACAAGTGTCTTGAACTTCTATGCCATTTGTTGTAACTGCTGGTCCTAAGCTCAGATAATGGAAGGGTGTTTCAGGTACACTAAAAGCTAGCGTAAAACTTTTGTCACAGCCCTAACATGAATTCTAACCAAAGACGGACTTCATGTAGCGGACCCCAACATAGTTGGGAAGCTTTGATGATGATGTCCTCAATACGGTACTTATTTCTATGGATTAAACAGATAAAGGAAAAGAAAAATAAGTAAATGAAAGAATTCAGAAAAGCTCTTGATTGGCTCTTATCCAAAGTTCTTAGTTAAAGGACATCCAACCCTACATTTGCACTTAGCACTCTCAAGAGTTCAAAATTTTTGTTTCATGGCAAAGGCTGAAAATCATTACCACTGACCATCTCCAACAGAAGATGCTGACTTTTAGGGGAAAAAAAAGTAACTTATCTGCTACAGAGCAGAATATATGGTCCAACATGAACTCTTACATTAGGACTGGGCACGTTATTGGGAGCAGTTCCTTTTGCTTTCTGAAGTCTTGCCGGTTTCTAGTGACAAACAAAACTACGAGGAAGAAAACCTATGGAATGAGGTTATGAAAAACCAATATACATTGTGGTTGGGAGTTGGGGCTTGAGGTGTACATTAAATTCAAAAAGTTTGAGGTCAAGGGCTTGAGCGTTTATTAGTTGTTCAAGAACATCTTAAGTTCAAAACAGAGAGTGAGCATCAGGCTAGGTTATGGGAAGACATTTGGCAAGGTAAATATTTCCTATTGGTTAAGAATCCTTTCATGTGGTTTCACATTAGTGTAGAAGAAAGGGGGTTAAATTGAATGGGTCACGGGGTAGTGGTGGCAGGTGGGACCTAAATTTAGATGGAAACTGAGCATGAGAATGTTGTTCAGTGTTAGTTGTTCCACAGTATGGGAGTGGTTGAGCAAAAGGGTCTTAGACACTCTTAGTGCATGGAAATGAGACAATAGTAGGCTCACTGTTAGGCATCTATAGGTGTTTTCATAAATCAAGCAAGTAAATCCTCATAAGTCCAATGCTCCATCTCAAACAATGAAAATCAAACCATAATAAATGAATAAATAGCTCCACCATGTGTTAAAAAAAAAAAAAAAAAAAAAACAGACCCAAATTCAATGCCTCGAAACAAAAGAACAACAGCAATAAAAAAAAATTATGACTTAGTTCCCCACAAATAAAACTAAACCAAAAAACCCCAAATCCAGAAATCCACAATTCAATCCAAATAACAAAAATCTCCAAAGAACAACACCGCCCCACATCACGTTCTCAATCAAAATCAACACCAAACCAAAATCTTGCAAAGAAAGCAACATCTACATTCACAATTCAAGAGAAAAACAAAACCTACTAGTAACCAGTAGAGGGACGGCCCCGACCCGGCCCATTGTGAGCACCGTAGGCAACGTCAGCAGCCTCTCCGCCACCCGATCCTCTCCAACCCCTCCTCCCTCACTGTCATCGGGATTCCTCCAATTGGGGTCCTCAGACCCCACCTCCCCCGCCGCAAGATCTCTCCTTTCGCCAGAATTCTTCTCTGCCGCAGCAGCAGCTCCGAAACGAGCGGTCGGGACAGAGCTCCGGCAAACCGGCGCTCTCTCTCCGTTCTTGCTTCTGCGCGGGACCACCCAAGTATCCATGGCCCGCGGGGTTATACTGTTCGTGATGTTGCTGTTGTTGGCGATGCTAGTGGTAGGAGGAGGGGCGATGGTTCTTATCGTGCGCACGCCGGCGCATGATAGAGTGATGCGCGGGGGGATTGAGGAAAGTGAAGAGATAAAGAGGGAGGGTGGCCTTTTAAGGAGGGACATGGTAAGGGGATGCATCGTGCGTATGTTAGAGAATGGGGGGGGTGTTTATGCGTTAACCTGCGCCATAAATGGAAAGGGGAAAGAAGGGCTTGCAGGAGGAGGAGAAATTTGTTTTTTGGAGGGAGGAGAGAATGGATGAATGCATTTTGGGTTTCCTTTTCCTTTTCTGATGAGAGAAACCTATGGCATGCTTGCAACGCATAAGTGGGGCCATTTGTTAGTTTTTCTTTTTTTCACAGAAAGGCCCTGTATGTTCATGTTTTTAGCAAAACATCCCTCCATTACAAATATGAAGGAAGGCCTACTAGAGCTACATTGGATGTAATTTTATTAGGGAGCTGCTAATTGGCACACAAAATTTATTTTTTTCCACACAAATTCTCTCTACACACATTATAATAATTTAAAAATGATATTACTTCTTTTCACAAACACCAAAAATCCCCGTTTTACTCATCTCTCCATTTTCCTCTTTCTTCCCACATACATCTTATTCCCTTTCTTTCCACACACAAATCTAAACCAAACTCTCCACTTCTCCGGTGTCTCAGTCTCTCTGGCATTCTCAATCCTCTACATCATCTCCTATTCCAAAGGTAAATCTCTATCTCCACCATTGCCATTTCATTTTTCTTCACAATTTATTCTTTACCATTTTCTCCATCTTAGATTACCTTTTTTTTTTTTATGAAAACTTGTTATGGGGATAGATTCTCATTCAATGTAAGATTTTACAAATAATGGTAAAGCTTTTTCATGCATTTGGGCTGATTTTCATTCATCATCGCAACCATTTTTGCCAAGAAATCGCAACTGTTCAGTGTTTGAGTGGCCGAACAGAATGCAATTGTTCAGACCTGAACATTCAAACAAAGTCCAATTGTTCGGACCTGAACATCCGAACAGAGTCCAATTGTTCGGACATGAACATCCAAACAATCTACTGCACACACACATTGATGTTATCCTACTGTGTTTGTATTTTTATTTCAGATATGGACCAACCGAGTTCTTCTAGGGTGCGACCTACAACTTCAAATAGAACGCGCTGCCACCGAGTAGAAGAGTGTTAGATTTTAGGTTGACTAATTCATTGGGTTATGGACAAAATCGGGTCTCTTTACAATGTAATTTTGTTTAGAAAATGACTGCCAATGATCGTGTGTAAAAAAGTCAAGTTCTTTCAGAACTGTCAGCAGATGATCGCTCGAGCGAACCCATACAAAACATCATTCGCTCAAGCTTTCCAAGCAGTTCGCTAGACCCAACGCCAAGCGTCAAAGATAGAATACAGTTCGCTCCAGTGAACACTCTGGTCGCTCGAGCGAACAGCTCACAGAACGTTGGTCGCTCAAGCCACAACTATTCTTCGCTCGAGCCAATCCTTTTCCTAAAGACAGCAAGCAGTTCGCTCGAGCGAATCCTCCTGGTCGCTCAAGCGAACATGAGACAGAACTATCATCGCTCGACCCAAGTGTTTTGCTCGCTCGAGCCATCATCTGAAGCTTCAAATTTCCAAAGGCAGAAGCAAGGTCGCTCGAGCGAACCTCTTGATCGCTAGAGCGAACATTGGCGCAAATTTAGTAACTTGCCTAGAATTACTCTCCTTCTTTGTTTCAAAGTGCCAAATTGTTTCCTAATGAGATTATAACCCTAAGTCACGAACCTAGGCCTATTTAAAGGCTTTGTCTCTCTATTCTAGCTCACCTCTCTATCAAGATAAATCCTAGAGAGAACTTGAGAGATCCATCTTCCCCCATGGCTGTCTTTCTGAAGAGCTGAAGATCTGAAGCTTTGATTATGCTTCATTCTACTCCTTTGAAGTAGAGACTCCTTGAAGACTGCTTCGAGGCGTTTGTTTCATGTACGGTGAAGGTGCACGGCGAGTAGTAGGCAATTGGGAAGGGTTGTGAGTTTTCTTATAACTTTCTTTACATAGTGCTTGGTTGTCTGTTGGCCTAGACAATAAGACCCGTGGTTTTTTCCCGAGTAGGGTTTTCCACGTAAAAATCTTGTGTCATTCTCCTTTGTGGATTGCTTGCTTTTAATTGAATCTAGGTTAATTACTAGTTTAATCACAAATTGTTGAAATCTAGTAGAGATCAGTTGGTTGGGACCTAAGCCTGTGTTAAGGCCAAATTTTCAATTGGTATTAGAGCAGGTTACACTAAGTTACTGTGTGATCTTTTTACTGATCTCTAATGGACTTTAATAGAGAAGGGACGTCTACTAACAAGCCCCCTCTGTTAGATGGAACCAATTATCCTCACTGGAAAGTAAGAATGATTGTTTTTTTAAGGGCGATAGACGATCAGGTATGGGATTCTATAGTGGAGGGATATTCTGATCCCACAATGACTGTTGATGAGCAAACTGTCAAAAAACCAAGAGCACAATGGTCTGCGGATGAGAAGACCAAGTCTAATTGTAACAATAAAGCCATCAATGCTATTTACAATGGCATTACTCCTGCTGAATTCCATAGGATCTTTGCTTGTTCTACTGCTAAGGCAACATGGGATTTACTTCAGACCGTTCATAAGGGAACGGACACAGTTAAGCAAACTAAGCTCCAAAATTTGACATCTGCTTTTGAGACAATTCGGATGAAAGATTCTGAAACTTTTGACGAGTTCAATTCTAAATTGAGTAAAATTGTGAACTCAAGTTTTAATTTGGGAGAACTTATACCTCAACACAAAGTTGTCAAGAAAATTTTGAGGTCTCTCCCAGAAAGGTTTCGTCCAAAGGTAGTTGCCATTGAAGAGCATCAGAATCTTAATTCATTAACTATAGAAGAATTGGTTGGAAATCTTCAAACCTTTGAGTCAAATCACTGCCAAGCTAAGAAAGGAAAGGACATAGCACTTGTGTCCTCAAATTCAGTACCTGATTCTGAAAACAATGATTCAAGTAGTGATGATGATCAATTTGAAGCCTATTTTGCTAGAAAATTCAAAAAGATGTGGAATAAAAAAAAGGTTTTTCCTAAGAAAGATGCTTTCACTGAGAAGGATCCATTGAATCATAAGGCTGTTTCAAAAGGGAAGTTCGTACCCAAAACTGAACGAGATAAATATAAGGATACAACTAAGCCAATTCAGTGCTTTGAATGTCAAGGATATGGGCATACTGTTGCTAAGTGTGCCAAACGGAAACTAAAAAGCAAAGGTAAAGCGCTGAATGTTGCTTGGGATGAGAACTCCGATGATAACACTTCTGAACCCGATTCTCCTACTAGTGAGTCAAGGAAATTTGTTGCTTTTATGGCACTGTCTAATGCTTCATCTGTGCAGGAATCTAAGTCTGAAGACGACTTGGATATTAATGAAATTTCTGATGAAGAACAGGCTGATGAAGACTACCAAAAACTTCTACAAGAATCTGTAAGAATGTCAAAAATCAGCAAGAAAAGAGCCTTGAAAATAAAGGCTATGGATGAAAAGAATTCTTCATTGCAAGCAGCCTTGACTGACTCTCAATCTAAGGTAAAGCAGCTTGAAGATCAACGTGCCATCTTGTCTAATAAATTGATCATTGTAGGTCAAGAGAATGATCGATTGTTGCAGCATTCTCAAAAGATTGAATTTGAGTTGATGAACGTGAGAAAATAGTTGCTGTCTTGCACTTCTGAAAAAGACAACTGTGCTGGAAAGTTGAAGATAGCCCTTGCAGAACTTGATACAGCTAAGTCTTCAATCAATTGGTTAAATTCAGGATCTATGAAGCTCACTGAAATTTTAGGGAGCCAAAAATCTGCATTCTCAAAAACAGGTATCGGATTCGTTCCAGGGGCATCCTCATCAAAAGACAAGGGTAAGTCTATCTTTGTTCAAGGACCTACAATGACTGCTATGCCTCAATCCTTTCTAATGTTACACACCCGACTCCAAGTCATGAATACAAAAGATATGTGCCAAAACCCAACTTCATTCCCATATGTCACTTCTGTTGGATTAAAGGGCACATAAGACCACATTGCAATAAGATGAGAAATTTTCAAAGAAATCAGCGAAGGAAACACTATGTGGCTCCTCAACAGGTCAAAACTAAAACCATCTGGGTTCGTAAATCTGACCTACGCTGTCATGTGGTCTTCACTGCTTTGAGTGCTCAAGAATCGGATGTGTGGTATTTAGACAGTGGTTGTTCTAGGCACATGACAGGGAACAAAGCTCTCTTCACTCATATTGAAGACTATAATGGAGGGAGTGTTCGTTTTGGAGATGGAGGTAAGGCAAAAGAGATTGGGAAATGTATTGTTTCAATTCCAGGTATGTCTAAGCTTAAAGATGTTTATCTCATTGATGGACTCAAAAAAAATTTGCTGAGTATAAGTCAACTTTGTGACAACAGTCATGAGGTTCATTTTGCAAAAATGAATGCATTATTGTTGACAAAAAGGGAAAAACAGTGCTCCATGGTAAATGAAATACTGATAATTGCTATGTGGTGTCTACGGATGATGATATGTCATTTAATTCTGTTGTAATAAGTAACATCGATTTATGGCATCAAAGGCCGGGCCACATCAATCACAATGATCTGGAAAAATTGTCCAAGCTTGAACTTGTTCGTGGGCTACCCAAGCTTCAAAAAGCCGCGAATAGTGTTTGTGGTCCCTATCAAGTCGGAAAACAAATTTGAGCTCCGCATAAGAAAGTTGATTCTCTTACCACTAAGAGACCGTTAGAGCTTTTACACATGGATCTCATGGGTCCCACAAAGTTTGAAAGTATTGGCCTTAAAAAGTACATTTTCTTGACCGTTGATGATTTCTCAAGATTAACATGGGTAAGATTTTTGCATGATAAATCATAAACATTTGCTGTTTTTAATCATTTGTGGTCTCTTCTTATTGCAGATAAAGGACAAGAATTTGGAGGAATCACACGAATTCGCTCCGATCATGGAACAGAATTTCAGAATTCTGATTTTTCTTCTTTTTGCACACTACATGGCATCAAACATGAGTTTTTTGCACCTAAAACTCCACAGCAAAATGGAGTGGTTGAACGCAAAAATCGTGTAGTTCAAGAGATGGCACGGGTCATGTTGCATAGCAAAAACATTCCCCAACGCTTTTGGGCTGAAGCTGTTAATACTGCCGTTTATGTTATCAACCGTGTCTATCTCTGTCCCGGCACTAAAACCACCCCATATGAAATATAGACTGGAGTCAAGCACAACATCAAGTATTTCAGAACTTTTGGTAGCAAGTGTTACATTTTGCGGGACCATGAACACTTAACCAAATTTGACTCAAGAAGTGACGAAGGAATCTTCCTTGGTTACTCTTTGACCAGCAAAGCCTATAGAGTTTTTCATCTAAAAACTTCTGTAGTCATGGAGTCTATAAATGTGGTAGTTGATGATGCAAAAACATCTGATTACTTTTCTGATGACGAAGAAGACATGACTTTCCTTCCTTCTTCTGTGCAGGTCTCGGATAAACCATTGAACAGTCAATCAGATCATGAATCTGAAACTGAGAAGAAAACTCCAATTAAATGAGACAATGCTGATCAACAAATAGGATCATCAGAATCAATTGTACCTGAAATGATTCGTCAATTTGAAGAAAAGAGTGCCTCAAAAAGCTCAGCATCAGATTCAACATTACAACAAGCTGCCTCTTCACCAGTACCTCATCCTCGATCTCAGAAAGCACAAGTTATGAGAGATCACAAGAATACTGTTATCGGATCTATCACAGCTCCGTTAAAAACAAGAACTCAGGTACGTGATGAGGTAAGTCATGTTTGCTACGTCTTTGTGATTGAACCAAAGAATATTAATCATGCATTATGTGATGATAGTTGGATAAATGCCATGCATGAGGAACTTGCACAATTTGAACGTAATCGCGTTTGGAAGCTTATTCCTAGACCTCATCACTCAAATGTCATCGGCACTAAATGATTCTTTAAAAACAAAACCAATGAGTTTGGTCAAGTGATTAGGAACAAAGCTAGACTAGTGGCACAGGGGTATACCCAAGTTGAGGGTATCGATTTTTATGAAACTTTTGCCTCTGTTGCTAGACTAGAGTCTATCAGATTACTTCTTGCCATTGCATGTTTTCTGAATATTAAGTTGTTTCAAATGGACGTAAAAAGTACATTTCTGAATGGTTTTCTAAATGAGGAAGTTTACGTTGAACAACTGAAAGGTTTTATAAACCCTCACTTTCCAAATCATGTTTTCAAATTGAAAAAAGCTTTGTATGGTTTGAAACAAGCACCAAGAGCATGGTATGAAAGGTTGACAGTGTTTTTGGTTGAACATGGTTTTCAAAGAGGAAGTATTGACAAGACCTTGTTCATCCAACAAGAAAAGCAAAATATTCTGATTGCACAAGTCTATGTCGACGACATTGTTTTTGGATCGACTTCTGAATCTCTATCCGATAAGTTTGCTAAAAAGATGTCTAGTGAATTCGAGATGAGCATGGTGGGTGAACTTTTATTCTTCTTAGGCTTACAAATCAAGCAAACTGCATCTGGAATTTTTGTGTCACAACCGAAGTATGCTCAGGACCTTCTTATGAAATTTGGAAGGATGTCCTCTAAACACTCCAGGACACCAATGAGTACTACTGTCAAACTAAGCCTTGATATTGCTGGCAAAGACTACAATAAGACTCTTTACAGAAGCATGATAGGTAGTCTTCTTTATCTTACAGCCAGTCGTCCTGATATTTCTTTTAGTGTGGATGTTCGTGCACGATATCAGTCTAAACCAAAGGAATCGCATGTTAGTGCTGTAAAAATAATTTTGAAATATGTCGGTGGGACAGTTGATTATGGCATTTGGATGTCCAAAAACACAAATACTGCAATTGTAGGTTTTTCTGATGCAAATTGGGCTGGTTGCGTAGATGATCGAAAGAATACTTCAGGTGGATGTTTCTTCGTGAGAAATAATTTGGTTGCATGGCACAACAAAAAGCAGACTTCGACATCTCTGTCGACTGCTGAAGCAGAGTATATAGCTGCCGGAAGTTGTTGTACACAGCTTCTTTGGATGAAACAAATGATGCTGGATTATGGTATTACTGAGGATACAATGTCTGTGTTTTGTGACAATTAGAGTGCAATCGATATTTCTAAAAATCCAGTTCAACACTCTATGACCAAACATATAGACATTTGGCATCATTTCATTAGAGATTTAGTTGAAGAGAAAATCATTACATTGCATCACATTCCCACTGAAAATCAGCTAGCAGATATTTTCACAAAACCATTGGATGCAACGCGCTTTGAATCCCTACGCTAATCACTAGGGATTTCTACTATTCCCTGAACTCCATCAATTTTCATTTATTTAATTGTACACGCACTTCTTCACTTGACAAAATTTTATTTTATTTCTTTTAGTCCGCACTACACAAATCATTCTTGATTTTCACACGTACTACTCCCTCCTTTTTCTTTAAGAGGTGTCAAGATCGTCGTCTTGAACCGGAGGATCAGGGCTACCTAAGAATGCGTGTGATAGCTATCACTTGATTGGTAATTTTCATTTGGAGAAGGCTACCATGTTCATTAGTGTGAAAGTCACCTATGATGGTTCATCTCTCTGTCCAGCTTGTGCAAAAATAAAAAATAATATGGAGTTTGTCACAAAAAGTTACTTGGCATAGTAAATGAAAATTACAAAAAGTGAATAAAAAAAAAAGGGGGGCATCATATATGAGAAAAAGATTGATTATCTAACTTGTTTTTTATGGGTATGCTCCCTGTGCAACAACGAAGTCCAACTTGAGGAGATTTAGGGGGAGTTGTTCGCACACAAGTTTTATTTTTTCTTAATTTTTTTTGTCATAATTTTCACATATTCACTATGCAATTAACTTCGGGAAATTTTTCACTTCTTACTATTTATTAATGTGAAATATGGAGTGTTTTGACCAATGCATAGCCGTTAGTGGTTTTTCGCGCGCTGCAATGAATAAGTTCGAATTTCAAGGAGTTCGCTCGAGCGAACTTTACATTCGCTCGAGCGAACCTTTGCAATAAGTACAGCCATCGATTTTCTCCTTTTCCTCCGCTCTTCCTTCAGTTCTCTCTTCATCTTCGTTTTTCTCTGCGTTTTTGCCCTTTTTCTGCAGCGCACTTCTTCTTTTACTTTCAGTTCGTTCTCATCATCTTAAGGTATGCATTTCATCATTTTTTTCACATTGCATGTCTCTCTTCCTATTCGTTTTCTGATTTTCCTCTTTTATTCTCTTGATTCACATCTCTTAGGGTTTTTTATTAGGGTTTATTATGCCATTTTCAAATCTCATGCATCTTTCATTCCTCTTTTTCATTTTTTTTTTTTTGTGTGGAATTTGGTTTATTGACTGCACTGTACTCTGTTTAGCATGACTGTGAGTTGTCTACATTGTGATTTGGGATTTTTGAGGATTTGAGTTTTTGTGATTTGGACATTGTGTGTTTTGTGAAGTGGATACAATGTGGATATTTGTGAAGTGGATAACTTGAGGATATATTGTGCAGTGGATATCTTGTGGCTGGTCACACTGGTTCTTGTGTGGACATTTTGTGAAAACTGAAGGGTGGATTTTTTTTTGGTAATGGTATATATTTCCTGGACTGCCTTTTGATGCAAAATTGGTTGGATGCTGTGTTGGTGCTTGTGGAACTGATTGTGGAAACAGGAGAAGATATTTGGAATGTGGAGTGGGTGGTGAAACCCAATCTCTTTTTTGCAGGACTTTGTGAATGTATGGAAGGAATTTGTTTTTCGGTTTTGTGCAAGGTTTTGATATTGTGTTCTTCACTAAAATCAATAGTGTAGGCTTCAATCTGCAGTGATTTTTAAACATGGCTCCCAAGAAAAGACCTCATGCTGAATCATCGTCTTCTCAACCTGCTTATGATCAAACTCGATTTCCATCTTTGGGCAAAGCAAATCAGTTTAATGAGCAATTTGGTTCACGAAGTGTGGAATCAGAACGAGAAGTCGCTAAGGAGCTTCATGATACACTTGTTTTTAGAAGCCTTGTAACCCACAATTGGTTCCCGTTGGTTACTTTCCATTCTAAGTAGATTTATGTGGACTGGGTTAGGGAATTCTATAACAACATGGAGATACAAGATTCTGGGAATCTCAAAACTTATGTATGGGGCAAGTGGATTACAATTTCTACAGCTGATCTAGCGGACTTCATCGATATTCTGGAGGTTGAGAACCCAGAGTACCCCATCCCTGCAAATACACAGATTGATTATGACTTGGTGGGCTCAACGATTTGTGGGGAACCCACAGCTTGGCCAGGTGGATTAATCCCTCATGGGAATTAGATTGCAGAATACCGGTTTTTAAATCGATTTGTTTGTCACAACTTGGAGCCAAGGGGTCACACGTCTGATGTTGCCCAAAAGAATGGTTATTTGCTATATTGCATTGGGACGGGTAAGCATGTCAATATTCCTCAAATCATACTGAATGCCATGATCCGGACTTAAAGTGCAAAGAAGAATTCCATTCTTCCGTTTGGTGTGTTGATTTCTGAGTTCCTCGCTCACAAAGGGGTTCCCAAAAAAACCAGTGACGTCCTCCAGAAAATTCGGAATCCTATCAACACTTGCACTCTCACCCTCTCTACTTCTCATGTCCAGCATGCTCAGGGTGATGAGGCTCCTGAAGAAGCACCTGCACCAATTCAGGAGGAGCAACAAGGACACCCCCCCCCCCCCACCAAGTTGCCCAACTTGTAGCCGATATTCAGGGTTTACGAGTGCATATGGATGAGCAATTTAACTGAATTGATGAAAATCTTGCCGCCATTCTGGCTCGTTTAGGACCTCCTCAATGATCATTTTTTTTTCTTTTACTGGGACACTTCCTAACTTTGGTGGTTTTCTCTCTTTGTTTCACTTTCACTTTGTCTACTGCTGTCGTTATTTTTCTTGACTTTCTCTTTTGTCTTGTTCTTCTGCACTTTGTCAATCCCTGGCAAAAAGGGGGAGTAATTTGATGTGTTTCGCTTATGCTTTCTATATGCTAATGCTTATGCTTTTCGCTGTTTATAATTTTTGATTCATCTTCTATGATAAATGCATTTGATTTTGTTTCTGGCTTGGAAGTGGTTTCAGGTTGGCAGGTTCAGTCCGTTTCTGTCTAGTTGGTTTTGGGTAGATTTTTTGTGTAATTAGGGTTTTGTCCATGAATTGCCAAAGGGGGAGATTGTTAGATTTTAGGTTGGCTAATTCATTGGGTTATGGACAAAATCGGGTCTCTTTACGATGTAATTTTGTTTAGAAAATGACTGCCAATGATTGTGTGCAAAGAAGTCAAGTTCTTTCAGAACTGTCAGCGGTCGCTCGAGCGATCATCTATTCGCTTGAGCGAACCCATACAGAACATCCTTCGCTCAAGCTTTCCAAGCAGTTCGCTAGACCCAACGCCAAGCGTCAAAGACAGAATACAGTTCGCTCCAGCGAACACTCTGGTCGCTCGAGCGAACAGCTCACAGAACGTTGGTCGCTCAAGCCACAACTATTCTTCGCTCGAGCCAATCATTTTCCTAAAGACAGCAAGCAGTTCGCTCGAGCGAATCCTCCTGGTCGCTCAAGCGAACATGAGACAGAACTATCATCGCTCGACCCAAGTGTTTTGCTCGCTCGAGCCATCATCTGAAGCTTCAAATTTCCAAAGGCAGAAGCAAGGTCGCTAGAGCGAGCCTCTTGATTGCTCGAGCGAACATTGGCGCAAATTTAGTAACTTGCCTAGAATTACTCTCCTTCTTTGTTTCAAAGTGCCAAATTGTTTCCTAATGAGATCATAACCCTAAGGAACGAACCTAGGCCTATTTAAAGGCTTTATCTCTCTATTCTAGCTCACCTCTCTATCAAGATAAATCCTAGAGAGAACTTGAGAGATCCATCTTCCCCTAAGGCTGTCTTTCTGAAGAGCTGAAGATCTGAAGCTTTGGTTATGCTTCATTCTACTCCTTTGAAGTAGAGACTCCTTGAAGACTGCTTCGAGGCGTTTGTTTCAAATACGGTGAAGGTGCACGGCGAGTAGTCGGCAAGATCATGCAGTCCCTAGATTGAGTTTTCAATTGGGAAGGGTTGTGAGTTTTCTTGTAACTTTCTTTACATAGTGCTTGGTTGTCTGTTGGCCTATACGATAAGGCCCGTGGTTTTTTCCCGAATAGGGTTTTCCACGTAAAAATCATGTGTCCTTCTCCTTTGTGGATTGATTGCTTTTAATTGGATCTAGGTTAATTACTAGTTTAATCACAAATTGTTGAAATCTAGTAAAGATCAGTTAGTTGGGACCTGAGCCTGTGTTAAGGCCAAATTTTCAAAGAGGTTGTAGAAGAACCGGATCTCAGTGAGGATGATGTTGAAGAACAACCTGAGATGGAAATGCAACCAGCTCCGAGGCCACAAGATAGGTCCTTATTGACCAGCTTTGATACACATATAGTTGGGTACATTTGGGGTCAATAGGTGTGTTTCGTTTGTTTCATATCAAGATTGATTGATTGATTTAGTTGTGAATTTCTTCGATAATGTATCAGTGGTTGAATGCAGGATCGCTGAGCATTGAAGTGTCTACGTCATTGTCAGAAAGTATCATTATGGCAATGGCAATTGAATGAGCCTGATAGGTTTAGGGAGTTGATGTCCAGGTCCAGATTGACTCCCTTAGTGACTGCATCATACAACTCCGTCAATAAGATTATTGTATTTTTGTGGAAAGGTAGCAACATGAAACTAACACCTTTCACATGCCATTTGGTGAGATGACCGTCACTTTAGATGATATTGCATCCATCTTAGGCATCCCAGTGATGGGGCGGATTGTCTCGTATAATGAAAGAATGATATATGAAGAAACTCAAGCACTCCTTGTTGATGCACTGGGGAGTAGAACCCATAGAGGCATATGATGAGTTGATCCAGGTGCGAGCCAATCTGTTAGATTGGAGTGGTTACGGGAAAGGTTTGCCGGTATATCTAACGATGATGGCAGGAAATGGTTGACTGTGCAGTAAGAGCTTACATTCTGTACTTATTGGGATGTACATTGTTCACAGACAAAAGTGGCACACGAGTGCCGATCATATTTTTTACACAGCAGGTGGATTTGGATGATGTACGTTCATATGCATGGGGTACTACTGCACTGGCATACTTATGCAAGCAGATGGGGTTAGCAACCCGGCATGAAGTTAACACAAATAGCCGGTTACTTGACTCTACGGGAAGCTTGGGTGTACGAGCACTTCGAACATTTGGCTCCAACTCCAAACATTCACTATTAGCCTGATCAGCCCCGGGTCCATCGATGGGTCCCTAGTAGAGAGTCTGCTACTTTACAAGCACTACGAGAAAGTCTTGATTCCATGAGCACTGACTTGGTAATTACGTATATTTTCATACTAATTTTCTATCACATGAAGTTATTATTCTGTATTATGTATTTTCACTATCTTATGCTTTGATTCACTATTTTTAGGTCACTTGGGACTCATATTGTGATGTTAGGCGCTATCACCCTTTCAATGAGGTGGCATACTACTGTGGATGCATCAAGTGCATGGATGTTGTTGAGCCTTATCATCCAGATAAGGTGCTTTGACAGTTTGGGAGAGTACAAACTATTCATCCACCGCCATTAACCTCCATTCGCGCTACGCAGGGTCCGACTGCCTGTGACTACCATATCGCGTATCAATATATCAATCAAGTTTAGGAGGGATAGCCTAATCACCTACTGTCTGCATTGAACCGTAGTCAACTAGTGAGGCATCCTGCAGATTGCGTAGCTAGATATATGAATTGGTATAAACGAGTCTCGTGGAGGATATTACAAAACCTAAACTTTTACTCTAATTTTGCGTCCCGTCCCAAAGAAACACAGCCTAGCAGTATGGTTGACTATGAGCAGTGTAATTCGGATGCATTGTTCAATCTTAATGAAGTGATGGGAAGGGGTGAGGACCATGGGGTTGAAGACCCGCAGGGATTATATACCCATCTGGATCATGTGACCCTTGTGTTACAGAGAATGTCAATTGTCGATGCTAGACGAACCATTCGACATCCCCACATGAGTTCACAAAGCTGCACTCGCAGCAAGTCAAGGAGGGGAAGGAACACCTGAAGAAGTTTGAAGATAGGTTTTTGACTAACAAAAACTCTAAATTGTATTTCTTTTCTTTTTTTCTAGTTTGGATGGTTGTTTTAAGACTTGGAACCTTTTTAAAGTAGTTTTTACTTTGGAAAATTGTTGTACTTTTTGAGTAGTTTATATGCATTTTTTTATGTTATCTTTTATTACTTTGGACCGTTGCATGAATTGTTACAAATGTATAGGGTGAAATCTTCTGTTGATACAAGTTGAAGTGCAGGGTTCGGATACACAGTTCTAAACATGGAGACTGTGTTCGGATACACAGGTCTGAACATTATTGTTATGTTCAGATATGTGTATCCGAACATTATTGTTCTATTCAGATACACAGGTCCGAACACTTGGATAGTGTTCGGATACATAGGTCTGAATAGATGAAATTTGTCCTACATTGTACATCCGAACAGAACAATAATCTGTACATTCAACAAAAAGGTGTATAACACTTCACTTTGGCAATACTCATAAAGCAATAAAAACCTGTACAATCAACTCCACTATGCTTAATGACAACAATAACACATTCTTGATCTCATTTCAATGTAATAAAAACTTGTTACATTCAATTCAAATCTATTGTCTCATAAGTGACAATTATCTGTCCGTCACAATCACTTTGGGAAGATTACCATCACCAATAATAGAACCCAACACACCCAGTGCCCATGCATAATGCTCTTCACGTTCCGTATGAAGGTATGCAAAGCATACAGAAAAGGTTATGTTTGTGGATGTGACTCCAACAATCTCCAATAGAGGCATGCGATAACGATTGGTCTTATAAGTACAATCCATTGTTAAAACATGTGGAAATGCACGCAACAAATCTAAACTACTTTGGTGCATCCAAATCAAGTCAGTTACAGTCTCGCTGTCCTCACAATTCTTAAGCCATTCTATGTAATTGTGCTCTGCTAACTTCCCAAGCAGTTGTTGCATCTGACTTTTTCCACACCCGCTCATTAACTTTATAGCTGTAACGTGCATTGTATATTGTCTTCATTGTGGTTACATTTAATTCACTTCTTTGTTTTAATGTAACAAAAATTTCTTTTGGTTTAACCATGCTATTGGACAAATCAACCAGCAACTTTGTTTCCTCCTCTGATAATCTGCCTGTAAAAGAATGCACCTCTAAATGTTCTGCGGCCGAATGATTATGCATGCCACATACGACCTCCAACATTCAATCATCATTTGAGTATAACCTTTTGCCCTTTAATGCGAAAAGAGCATCCACATTTTTTTGAACATGTTTGTTTGATCCTTTTTCACTTTTGGCCATGTTCATGCTTATATTGTCCACTTCTCTCGTATGCAAGGAGTACTATAGCTTTGACACCTACCCGAGCAGCATTTGAAACTTTTATGACAATGACAAAGCTGTTTTTCCTTCCTACACCACGAGCTCAACTAATCAATGAATCCCGACTGTGAAATATTTATAATAAACAAATTTATTATGAATTTAGTAACGAACAATTGTAATTCGAGTAATTAATTCACAGTAGGTCTTACCTCTTGAGTTATAAACTCACCGGTATAATCCATGACAAAGTCCGATCCAACCCGACTTTCATGTGTAGAGACCTGTAGAATAAATATTCGGAGTCAAACTTCTGAATTAAATGATATTGTTCGGTATTATATGTCCGAACTAAATTGAATTGTTCGGAAACTAAAAACCGAACATATTGCATATGTTCGGATATGAACATCCGAACAGAGTCAAGTTGTTTGGACCTGAACATCGGACATAGTCAATTTATTCGGACCTGAAGACCATACATATCGGGAACTCTAACTCACGTACAGGAGAGACAAATTTCACAAAAGCTGCAAAATTACTAATAAAATAACATAGAAACAGACCTTTCCGCTGCTGCTCTTATTGAAATGCACCATTTCATTGTTCTTTTATTCATTCATTGCACTAGAAAGATGGAATGAAAAAAAATTAAGAACAAGAAGAATGAAAAACGAAGGAGATGGATGAAAATGAGTTGGCAAAGAGCAGAAAATAGAGGAAGATGAGTTGCCCAAAATAATAATGAAGTGGAGAATGAGAAGTGGGGAGTTAGATGAGTGAGAGTATTTTTTAGGGAAGAAGATGAGTTGTGTGTGAAAAGAAAATATGTTTTGAGTTTTTGTGGGAGATTGAATATTTTGGTCATTTCATAAAGGGGTTAAAATATATTAAAAAAAGTTAAATTCCTTATGTGGGAAAAGATAAATTTTGTGTGTCAATAGCAACACCCTTTTGTCAGCCATGTTCTAATCAAATAAGGCACCTATTCGTTTGGCATTTTATTTTTAAAATAAAGTAAAGTGAAGTGACGTGAAATAAAATGAGGAAATAAAATGAGGAAATAAAATATAAGTGGGTTATGATGGTATTTTATTTTTAGTTGTTTGGGATGTAATATTTTTTACTTTTTATATGAGGAAATTGAGTATTTTTGTCTTTTAGTGAATAAAGGTATTGCTTTTTGACTTTTAAAAAAAAAAAAGATTGAAGAAATTTTGAATTAAAGTATTTTTGATTTGATATTTAACTTTAATTTACTTGACTTGACTTGACAAGTAAAATCGTCAAACGGCCCGATTTTCATTTGATGGCTTTGGGATGATTCAAAACCATTCAAAAAAAGGATGAATGCTCGGTTAGAGAGGCCCGTCATTTTCCCAACATGGAACTTTTTAGCTTTGTAGGGACTTCTAGCTGGCCCACAACCTAAGCCAATGCCAATGGGGATCTATACTTTGACCCTGAAGATGCGTACAATTCCTAGACCCACAACTTAAGGCAAGACAACGTGGGGACCCTTAACAAGGTAAATGGGCAAATGGGAACTCATTTTCTTGGCACAGCCCTCTCGGTTCGATTATTTTTGAGGGTAAGAGGCGAACATTTCATCATCATCAATGAGAAAAAAGTCAAAAAAAAAAAAAAAAGAAAGAAAGAGAGTGCCCACTGTAATAATTTGGAGTACAAAGGTTGAACCACAAGGAGACATGAAATTGCTGTGACATTCTCATTTTCCCGGGCTTTGTATTTTTTTTTTTTTTTTTTGGGGGGGTGGGGGGGGGGGGGGCATCGACCATACCATAGTGCTTTGTGAACTACTGCGTTGGAGATAGGGGTCCACAAGAGAATTAAAAGGGGGAGACGATCCTGTAAGGATCGTCCTTACAATCCTCACTGTTCGGAATACTCATTGTGGCCCGGGCATCAACCATAGTGCTTTGTGAACTACTGTGTTGGAGATAGGGGTTCACAGGAGAATTAAAAGGGGGAGGCGGTCCTGTAAGGATGGTTCTTACAGTCCTCACCGTTCAGAATACTCATTGTGGCCCATTTTATGACCCATTCAAATTGACCACTCATTCATAACTCCCATATAGGCACTGAATCCCATAAATTGCATGGATTTGGATGAACTAGACCATTGGATTGAGGGTCAATTTTTCTTTTTTGATATAAAATTATTAAACTTGTGGACTATGGATGAAGGGGTTAGAGGTATTAAATTGACTTTAAATTTAATATGTAAGTTGACCCTATTTAAATCTTTCAGTCCCCCTTATCTCGTGACCAATAGAGTCTCATGGTAGACCTGAATAGATATCATTACAGGAATGCCCCTGTTAAATGAGATTGTTATGTTATAAAAGCTGGTATCGTAGCGGGGAGAAGAGAACCGTCCATATCGGCCGACCTTTAAAACGATAGTCAACTCATATGATACTTCGTGCTCCTCGCTGACGACATCACGATTTCTCTTCGCACGTGCCCCACCGACGACTTCACCCCCAATGTCCATAATCCATATCCTCCCGCACGTACACCATCCGAAGATAAATATACGATGATGGCGGGGGATGATCTAAAAGGAAGGAGAAATCAGTTGCAGAAAGCAAGGGAGGGATTACGAAAATGGCCGCGAAGATGAAGGCTACGATGAATCTCCCCTTTCTCACATTCGAGCACAAACGGTAAGATTTCAATCTCTCTCTTCTATTCTCTTCTCTCCACCTGTCCTCTCTCCCGAAACCCTAGCGAACTCTCTCTCTCTCTCTCTCTCTCTATATATATATATATATATATAGCAAAAACACCCAATTCTAGGGTTTCATCTCTCTGTCTCAATCTACCTCGATCCTCTTCTCCTATCAAGATTGGATCTTTATGAGTAACACACGAATTGCTGCATTTGATTCTGTTCTTCTTCTTCCCGATCGATCTGTTTTTGCCATTGGTTTTTCAGTCGCCATAAATCATGCCATAGATGCAAGCCTTTGCCTTTTCCTTGCTCGGAATCTCCGATCTTGATTCCGCGCTGTTCATAGGGATCAGTTGAGATTCGGTTTCAGTTGTGATGTTTTTGATTCGTCCGCGATCTGGATTGCATTTGAGGTTTCAGGTGCTATGGATAGTAGGATCGGGATCTATTTTGGATTGTAACTGAATTGGATTTCTATGGCAGTTGAGTACAGGTAAAATGCCGCCAACTGTTGGAAATCACTGCAAGGCATGTTCTTGTCTTCAAACTCGTCTAATTTAGGATGGCTAGGTACAAGTGTGTATTGCAATAATCATTGGTTCACTTCAGATAAAGGCAATATTTGAACACACTCATTTCAGAGGTAAAGGCTGTAATACTGCAACGATAAAACATTCAGCATGTATTCCACCTTGCGATTTTCTGCAACATCTCAGGAAATTGTAGCATCATGATATGAATTCTGATGCATTAGTGTTGTAGTGATGTAGTTGTCCGTATGGCAGAAGGTAGGAGTTATAGTCATTAGTGCAGATTGAGGCAATATTAAAACATTCAGGGTGGAGGTGAAGGTTTCAACTTGCAAAAATAAAATGTTCATCATAAATTCCGTCTTGCTATTTTTCTGCACATAATGCGTAAAGTTGGAGAAGTATGAATTGGTTATTGGAAATTGAAAAGTTTTATTTTGAACAGGGATGCTTATGGTTTTGCTGTGCGACCCCAGCATTTGCAGAGGTTTAAGGAATATGCAAGTATTTACAAGGTATGAGAATGCTATTTGTCTTCTTTGTTTTGGATGATTTGCGCTTGTTATACCTGTTTTCTTGTCTCTTTTCAGGAAGAAGAAGAAGAAAGATCAGAGAGATGGAAGAGTTTCCTTGAAAGGCGGACAGAATCTGCTCAATCGCCTGTTAAAGGCCTTCCAACAGAGGGAGATAATGCAGGATTCGGCATTCGGGGTACGGATCAGGGAGAGGAGAGTATTTCAGGGAAAGATGCAGAAGCGGATGACTCAAGTGCTGGTAAAAGCAATTGTTCCGAAGAAAATGCTTTTGAAAACGAGGCACCCAATTCAAGTAGAGTACAATTTGATGGATCAGAACAAATTACTTTGGATACAGATAATCTGGCAGAAGAAACGAAAACCCATAAGATTCAGACATGGGCTCAGATAAGACCTGCCCTTGGTGCCATTGAGCATGTGATGAGTTTTCGCGTGAAGAAGAGGAGATACCTTTTTAGATACGAGAAATATGCTAGAAGCGGAGACCATCTTGTGCCAATTGAAGAGACAAGACCCGTTACGGAAGATGAATCTGAGGAAGAGTTTTATGATGCTGATAAATTGGATTCAGTCCAAGAAGCATCTTCCAATGAGAATGCAGATGCCTCCACATTGCCAAACCCATTGAGAGATGGAGCCTCTCCTGAGGCAGCCATTTTGTGGAAAGAAGAGTTGGAGTGTCTTGTTCGTGGAGGAGTGCCGATGGATCTTAGGGGAGAGGTACAGTGATTATTTTTTGGTCAGTAGTACAACTATTATTGTTGAGTTTATCCTTTCTCTTTAAGTGCATTTGTATACGTTTTGGTGTGATTCAAGGTTTGGAATTCTGAGTTTTCATTGGTAGAATGCTGTAAATTGTGTTAAGCAGTGACATGATGGATAGGGCTTAGCGTGGCCTTTGGTTTGTATAAATTGTGCCTCTAAAGCTTAAGATCAAATGCTCAGAATACATATTCCATGGAATGTACAATAAATCAAGCGGTAATCACTCAAGTCAGCAAATTGAATGATTTACAAACCAACATATAATGAAAACCAAGACAATTTACTATAATTTTCTCCGGCCCTTATTTCTCTTGTCCAGATATTGTACAAGAGATAAAGCACATGTCTATCAGCTGAATATTAGATCAATATTTATAGGCATCCTGCTCATCCCATTCTTAATGCTGAAGACATATCAAAGCCACCAAATTATTAAATTTTGGGACTCTTAATTCAATTGAAACCTTTGCGCATTGTTTTTAACCAATAATTTCTAAAAGATATGCTGTCCTTTGCACATTGTTTTTAACCAATAATTCCTAATGGATATGCTGTCTTGTATTTCAACCTCTCCATGGAGGATGCATTTCATTGCTAAAGAGATCCAGACACTTGTTTTATTTGATCTCATGTGTTCCTGCAGCCTGCTTTTAATACAGTGACCTCTACTGTTAAAAAAGAAACCCCGAATTGCTTGTTTGCCCATTGGGGTTTTACATCCTGTGTCTGCACTCACATTTGTTTGTGTGTGTGTGTATTTAGGTTGTGGTCTGTTGAGCTACTATTATTTTGGTTGACAGCCTATGGGGCGCACCTGGCAGAGTGGTCTATGGTGGGGAAGTGGGGATTGAAAGGTCTATTCATGGTTAAGGGGTAGTCCAAAAGTCATCTTGATAGTTAGATCAAATGGTGCCCCCAATTAATTCTAGTCTATTTTGTTTTGCTTGTGTGTTGTCGGCATACATCTTTTAGAGCACTTGTATCATTTGATCTTATTCTTATGTGTTCTTGCAGCCTGCTTTTAATACAGTGACCTCTACAGTTAAAAAAGAATCCCTACAAGCTTGTTTGTCCAATGGGATTTTACATCCTGTGTGCACGCACATTTGTGTGTGTGTGTGTGTGTGTGTGTGTGAGAGAGAGAGAGAGAGAGAGAGAGAGAGAGAGAGAGAGAGAGAGAGAGAGAGAGAGAGAGAGAGAGAGCTACTATTATTTTGGTTGAAAGCTTGTGGGGTGCACCTGGCAGAGTGGTCTATGGCAGGGAAGTGGGGATTGAAAGGTCTATTCATGGTTGAGGGGCAGTCCAAAAGTCATCTCGATAGTAGATCAAATGGTGAAGGTATCAAGCCCAAGCCTCTAGTGTGGGAAAAGGCGCCAAATTTTTTTGAAGGCCAAATTCAATGGGGATAACAGGATATAATCCAATGAGTGTCAATTGCACCTGCTTTCAATTCATGTGTGTGTGGGGGTGGCGGGGGCTGTTGTGTGTTTAGATCATAGATGGGCCCCACATGGGCTCTCATCCTTATTAGGCTCATAGGTGACGTTGTTCATGTGAGATCATATGCATTGGCAGACGCTGTGCGGGGCCGACGGGGGCGGGGGGGGCGGGTGGTGTTGTGGAACCCAAATACTTTAGATTTTTTTTAGATTGGTCTCCCCAAAGTTTTTTTTCTTCTCATTGTGGCTCCCCAAAGGCAAATTTTCTGGTTCTGATTTTGCTTATGTGATAATGTGTATTTGAGAATTTTCAAGAGAGAACATCCTTATTTTTAAAAAAAGGACCTTTTAATGTTATGATGAATTGAAACCTACAGAGACCCAGGCTGATATAAAACATTGGGTAAAAAAAAAGGACCTCTCATGGCTTGTCGCCCATCTTAAAAATCCATAAACGACATCGTTCATGTGATTTTCTGTGTGTCCCTGCTCATGTGACGTGATTACATGTGTAGGTGTCTGAGAATTTTCAACAGAGGAATGGCTCCTTATTATTATGATTATGATTATTATCTATCTTTTTTATGTACACAACCGTAGCAACTGTGGGAATTGTGGCTATCATCAAAAGACGCTATCAGATGTTTTGCTTTGACTATGTTGGCTTATTGTGCCCTTGTTTGCTGGTTGGATCAAACTATAGCCTTAGTTGATGGATACTGCTATAGTTTCAATTGGAATCTTCTCTCTCAACTTCCAACTACAAATTCAATCATTTCGGCTATCGGATATATCAGCGGTCAGTTTGATACCAACTGATGTAGCCAGACCAACCTGTCTTAGACGATACAGGAATCGGATAATTCCAAATCTCACTTCTCCATGAACCTTTGCCCGAGTAGAAGAGAGAGTGTGATTTAAATAAAAAACATGCAAAAGACGAGTAGCTTACTATTAATAAAAAAAAAGAGAGGATGATGTAGAGTAGTTAGAGCCTCAACTCAAGCTAGCTCAATCAAAACCAAGCTCAATCAAAACCTTCTACCATGCATTCTATATTTAGACCAAAGAAATCACCTAGAACCATATGGTAAAGAAAGGTATACGAAGAAAATAAAATTAAATTACCACTCCTTATTTAAGCTTTGGGATAAATGATTGCCTTTTTGACCTATTGAAAGACTGGTGGACCATGGAGATCATATTATAAATTACAAGCTATGGATGAAAACAAGAAGAAATGCTCTGAAATGGGGTGCTTCTCATTGTGATAGGTCATCCCTATTATAACTCATCTTGTGAGAATCTGCAGAAATTGGTTTCCCTTGATTTGGTAAACTGTTGCCAATTACAATTGTATCCTACTTGAATCCTATGGCTTTTGGTACACTAGAGTTACATTGAAATGTGTATCCCTCAGAAACTGATGACCACCCAATTGATTTGACACATACATACATACATTATATATATATATATATATATAGACACACACATTTATATGGGAAATATTCAAGTGAGAACTAGTTCTCACTTATTATATGAGAACTTTTTTGCGGGGCCCAACTAGCAACCCATCCAAACCTAGCAACCAATAGGGAACCCCCTGATAGTCACTAATCCCAAGGATTGGCACACATCCGAATGGACTGAACCGTTGGATCGAGGGTTGAATATTTTTTTGAATATGAAGCCATTAAACTTGTGGGCCACGGATGAAGGGGTTAGGGTTAGGGGCATGGGTTTGGGGTCAAACTTTAGACTTGGGGTGGTCTCACATAGATCTTTCCATCCCCCCTAGTCCCATGCCCAAATGGGGCCCACAATTGGGCCCCACAAAAAAGTTCTCACATAATATGTGAGAACATTCCCACCTGAATATTACCCTCTGTGTGTGTGTGAGATGCTCTTATGAGAGATACTCTCACCTTAGTATGAGAGATAAGGTCGGGACCCTCATAGTAAGGTGAGAGTATCTCTCATAGGAGCATCTCTTATATATATATATATATAATGTACACCAAGGAACTTCATCTTGGATATTTTGTTGTCATGTTGTCCATATCTAATGTGAAAGAAAAATGCTGCTTGGACTAACTCCCAGCCATAATTCTGGCCCGAATTCCGAAAATAAAATGCTGAAAAAACATTTGAGTGAGTGAGTGAAGGCCATTTGAGGGTAAATATGGTATTACAATGCAATTCAGGCAAAAATTCGGGCCAAGAGTACGTCCATGTAGCATTGCTCAATGTGAAAAGTTTCTAAAATAAAATTGAATTCAAAATTCGTTAATGTGTCTGTTAAGACATAACAACTGATGTTGTATATTAATAGTCCAATGGTTAAGTTCTAAAACCTCGGAATCATAAATTATCTTGTGCAATTTTTCTTAATTAACAAATAAGGTTTAGTCCTTGAAGCGATCCTACTTGCGTATATTTTATCCTCATGGAAGGGATTGAAATGCTATCTATTCTTTGACTCATGGTTGTCAATTCTGTTCCGTTCAAGTTGGTATGGTAGGAATTTTCCATTCCTGTATGCTAGAATGAAACACCTATTGAAAATTCTGGCCACACATTTGGTTAGTTTTAGTTGCTTTGTTTTGCTTCAAGTTGGAACAGGGCCCTTCTGGTCTGTTAAACTGGCTTGCCTTCTTTCAGAGGGAAAATTTTTCCCTTTTTTTTTTTTTGAAGTTTACCTTTATTCCCTCCTTTGAGCGTTGAAATAAGGCTCATAAGAATCTATTAGCATCCTAAATAGATGAGAGGAAACAAGAGATTATATATTTACAAACATGCTTTAACCATTCATACATGTGTGCTTAATTGCTTGTTAATAATCTTATCTAATCTGTGACTTAGATGAATGACATCGACATATATGACATAGAGAAGTATCTATTTGCAGTTTAGTTGATGTTACATGTTATAAAATATGTTTTTTTTTTTTTAAACTTTCTACTATCTTTTACCTTTATTATTATTATTATTATTATCATTATTATTATTCTCTCTCAATCTTGTCTTTTCCGCGAACACAGCTGGAACGCTGGAATGTTCCATTTGATGACTAAACAAGAATGATGATCAGAACAAAATTGACAACTGCACTCCAACTTGAAAATAAACATGTGAGGTTATTTTACTTAATAAAGCATGCACAAGTAACAGAATGACTATAGAAATTAAACAAACTGTTAGTTACAGAATTTTTTTATTTCTCATCTCCTGAAAGAAACGTAGAACAGATATGCATGCACATATGCTATTTGGCCAAAATATTCAGACTGCACATAAAAAACATATCATTAAAGTTTTCTGTCTGGGTGCAAAGCATCATCTTAACCTTTTGTGTTCTGGATTCAGTTATGGCAAGCCTTTGTGGCTGTGCGGACGCGCAGGGTGGAGAGATATTATCAAGATCTGCTAGCTCAAGATGTTAATGGTGGTGAAGTCAAGGAGCATGTTAGTTCCCTGTCCAATGACTCTAGTAAGGAGTCAAGTAAAGACTGGCAATGTGCACCTGAGAAATGGAAAAAGCAGATTGAGAAGGTCATTAGATGCATGGACTTTGAACTTACAAGTTCAATCTTGTCAATTTGTAGGTGCTACCTTGTTCTACATGCTAATTTTCGTCGAGTTTCTCATTAGCCTGACTTATGTTCTTTTGAAGGACTTGCCTCGAACATTCCCAGGACATCCTGCTTTGGACGAGGATGGTAGAAATGCTTTGAGGCGTTTACTTACAGCATATGCTCGTCATAATCCCTCTGTGGGGTACTGCCAGGTATTTAATTTGTGATATACTCATGCCATCCATCTTATGTGTTGTTTGATAGTTGAGTCTGGGATTTCCTTATATATTTTCCTGTTTGATAGTTGGATTTCATGTGGTATCTTGGAGGGTTTGTGATAGTGTCTCAACTTTTTTTTGTTTTCTTTAATAAAATTATGGTAATCCGCATTTCTCCTTCATATTGACCCCTCCTTCCATCTGTAAGGATGGGGAGATTGATGACGATATCGAACATGGGATAAAAAGGGGATGGTTTCTTTTTGATTGACAAATCGAAGGAAAATTTTTATAGGACAGCGATTAGACTAGCTATGACCTATGGAGTAAATGTTGGCCAATCAAGAAGCAACATATGCACAAAATGGATGTAGCAGAGATGAGAATGTTGAGGTGGATGTGTGGTAACATAAGGAATGATAAAATTAGAAACGAGCACTTTCGAGAGCATTTAGGGGTAACGTCAATTGGGGATAAAATTAGAGAAATCCGTTTGAGATGGTTCGGGCATATCCAATGCAAGCCTACAACGATGCTGGTAAGGAAAAGTTTGGCTATCCAGGTTGATTGCCCATCGAGGGAAAGGGGTAGGGCAAAGAGGACATGGAAGGATGTAGTAAAAATATATACGAAGAAGTGCAACTTATTTAAGGATTTAGCTCAAGATAGATTGGAATGGAGAAACAAAATTCATGTAGCTGACCCTACCATAGTTGGGACATGGCTATGATGATGATGATCTATCCTTTGAGAGAGAGAGAGAGAGAGAGAGTTCATATCCATTGCATCTTCTCGTTCAATTGAGAATATTTGATTTTCATATATTCTTGATATCTTGTCTTATTAATAGTCCACAATGCATATAGATGGTCAGCAAAGAAATGGGTTGGGTCACAATTAAAAGGAAAAAACCTAAGGTGGGATGGCCAATTTAGGAGAACTTTCTTTTTCGTTTTTCTTTTTTTTTTTCTTTTTTAAAATCAGCCATCCATGTCCGGGCACATTATATCAATCGTTCTGATCACTAAACAATGGTCTGTGGCTCTGTGCTTGAGCAAACTTACTATCATTAATACCTTGTTGATTCTATTGTCAAGCACTGCATATTTCCTCTTATAAGAGAAAGCTATAATGTTACCTTTCAAAATCTAAAGAGGAAAGTTATAATATCATCCCTTTAAAACAAAAAAAGAGAGTAGGTTATGGTATCATTTATAATTTGAATGCTGGATTATTGATAATGGTAATGTTTAGATATGAAGTTGGATATCTGTTTAGGAGATTTGTGATATTAATTTTCTTCTTGTTGGTGATTTTAGGAGTATAACCTTAAAGCATATGGACTAAACTGTAATGTATAGCCCACCAATCTACAGTCCCATAACTGAATTTGTTTGATGTTTCCATTTATAATGAACTTAATAGGATGATACCTGTGAATCTTCCCCCAAACTGTTCCATGCTAGTTTGAAGATCCAGTGTATATAGAAACTGGTTCAATGGACGAACAACCTTTTTTGCAATTTTTTAATTAACAATTGGAAATATATACATTGTATTAAATTTATTACTATTGAATGAAACACCATGTGCTATTATCTACCCCAGGAAAATGTTGTTAATGAAGTTGTTGACGTCCTTTAAAATATGTTATTTTTAACCATGCAATTAGTGTCTTTGGGCTGTTGATCGCTGTAAAATTTTATTTATGAGATTTGATAGTGATGCATTGCACTTTGAGGCTTCTCACATTCTGTCATACTGGTATAATCTATAATATATTTTTTTAATTACTATAGTCTTTTGCTCATAACTAATATTTTTATTGATTTTGCTTTTGTTGTTTCTTTATCGTCATCTTGTTTTCAATGGAACTGTTAACACTTAAACATTTCCACATTTATTCTATTTTATCTTATAAAAATAGGCCTCACAACATTGATTTACACTGGCATTTTTCTTGGATTCTATGACCTTGCAGGCCATGAATTTCTTTGCAGGATTGTTACTACTGCTGATGCCCGAGGAAAATGCTTTTTGGTATGTTCATACTTTGTGGCTATATTTGTTTGTAACCCTTTCCCAGTGTTGTTATTCTTGAATTGCTTCTTGGAATAATAGTTATATCATTGCATGACGTAGCAAAATTCTTCAGGACTTTGATGGGTATCTTAGATGATTACTTTGATGGCTATTATTCAGAGGAAATGATCGAGTCTCAGGTCGACCAGCTTGTTTTTGATGAGTTAGTGCGTGAGAGATTTCCAAAACTAGGTTTATCTCTTATTCTTTTTATTGTTTTTTATGATATATATTTTTTATCTTACACATTATGTTGCATATTATCTTTTATTTGCTTCTTGTGCAGTTAATCATTTGGATTACCTGGGAGTGCAAGTGGCATGGGTTACTGGACCTTGGTTCCTTTCTATTTTTGTCAACATGCTTCCATGGGAAAGTGGTCAGGTTTTATTATATCATAAATGCTGCTCTATCAGATTTTTTTTTTTTTTTATAATCCTGTTACAAATAATATTGATAAGAAAAAGTTCCACTGTAAAAAAAGTCTCCTTACACCGCAACCGGTCCTTACATCGCAACTGGGAAAAGAGTTCCCTTTTATTTAAATCTTCTCAATACTTGGTCATTTCTGTGATCTTTGTACTTGCATGCATTCAGAGATCTGTAGTGTAGCATCTGACATTGTTGTTTTGACTTGCAGTTCTTCGGGTGTGGGACGTGCTTTTGTTTGAAGGAAATCGTGTCATGCTATTCCGGACAGCATTTGCGTTGATGGAGTTATATGGTACTGTGTAATTCACGTATGATTTTGTTATTAATGTGACAAATTAAGGGTTACTGTAATTGATAGCTGCATGTGAGCTATTTTTGGATCATCAAACTGTTCCTACACTTAGTTCGTATTGCACTGTTGTATTATGCTTCATAGGGCCGGCATTGGTTACAACAAAGGATGCTGGTGATGCTGTTACTCTGTTACAGTCTCTTGCTGGCTCAACCTTTGATAGCAGCCAACTAGTATTGACAGCATGCATGGGTTATCAAGCCGTAAATGAAGCGAGATTGCAGGAGTTGAGGGAAAAACACCGGCCAGCTGTACTGGCTATTCTCGAGGAACGTGCCAAAGGGCTTCCTGTGAAGGACTCAAAGTCGAAGGGTCTTGCTTCTAAGCTATATAGTTTCAAGCATGACCCAGGATCATTAATACCCGAAAAAATTCCAACAGAAAGATTTGCAGACATGCATGGAGACGGCAATCTGAACAGTTTGGAATCTGACTCCAGGAATCTGGATGAGTTTCTTAATGGTCTGACTGGAGATTGTGACGCGGAATCTGGGGCAGATCTTCAAGAACAGGTGCTTTATTCCATTTTTTTCCCCACATTTCCATTACTATGTTTCTCATGTTTTCCTTTTCACCAAGGGAAAATTTTAAAATAGTCTCAAGTTTCGGCCTAAATTGGTAAAGGGTTCAGTGAACCGGTTAATCGAAAAGGCCCCTAGTTGTACCGACCACATTCATCCTCATTTCTCATAAAAAGTAAATGCTTTTTAAGGAGAAATAGCCTGTCACAGTGTGGAAGGGGTCACTACTGCAACCTTGAGGTAGTGGGTTCCAGTCATGTCCATAAAGAAAAAAGAATATGGTCTTCAGTTTCATGAGTCAACATTCTACACTCTAGATCCAGCCGCCACTTCACAATCAGGGGGCCCCACAGGGTGATCCCTACCTTCTTTCATCTCCAAATAAAAAAATGTCACTACCCATGCCATTATCTCTACCAAAGCTCAAGAAAATAAATCACATGGTTCCCTTCTTTTATTTTTTATCCAAATGGACCCCCTAAACTCTCATCACGCCTAAACATAATTGAAAACTACCTGCATTCTACTCCCTCATCATCCATGAAAGAACGTAGAAAATGAAGAGAGGAACGGGATAAGAAGATATAATGATCAATAGAAGCGCACATTTGGATGCAATTTTCACTAGCAAGATGAAGATGCAGCTTAAATGCGTTAGAGATGTAGAAAGGTGAAGGTGTTGAGGTTGATAGAAGCATAAGCTTAAAATCTGAGAGGTGGGAAGATGAATATAGTTGGAGGAGATGGGTATATGTTAGGGTTTGCTTGTTTTTCTGATGTTGTGGGGTAAGTTATCGGCAAGGTTCAGTTTGAAAGCCGTCTCAAAAACTTACAGATCTCAATTGAACTATTTTTTGATACTAGGCCAAAACTTGAGGATTATTTTGAAATCACTAATTATGGCTTGGTTCACAAATTTTAAGTGTTTCATTTTTGTTAGCTGTTTTAATGGAAAACCAAATCTATGTGGTAGTTGTGTTTTTTTTTTAAAAGGTTAAGTTAAATAGATGACGTTGAATATATAGACACCCCTGGTACATGTATTCTTCATGTCCCTCCCAGTGATGCCCAAATGCATGATACATGCGGTAGGGGCACACCATGGATGTTATAGTGACAAATACTACACATTAAAAATTAAGTATTGGATATATGATATGACATAATATATTGCCTGTATCATATATCCTACCCTCACACTGAAGAATTAGGATAAACGTAGTTATTATTATTATTTTTTATACCTACCTACAGACGCTGGTTTTAATCTTATAACCCTTACATGAGTTAGTAATGATGATTTAGGTGTTGTATGATTATGATACACGTGACTACACCTGTTTCTTTCTTTTTCTCCTCTTTTTCTCCATCTTTGTTCTCTTTCTCTCGAATCTTCTTTTTCACAAAACAACTAGCAAAAAAAGTACCATCTAATGCCTTATTGAACTTCAAACTTGTACCAGAACAAACGAAGGGCAACCTTCTTAAACTATTATCTACATGAATAATAATGATAGTCATTAACCAATAAAAGTCTTTAGACTCGAGCCATGTAACCTGTCTGCTGCGAGTAGATCAGCTTCGTACGGGGACCGCATATTTCTTTAAGGGGAAAATCTTGGCGCCTACTCTGATTTCAAATCGTCCCTTAGAATTGGGAGATTTGACATGAAGGATTCTGAAAGGATTCCTGGTTTGATGCAGATAGCTGATGTATGTATGTTTGTATGCATGCATGCATGCACATGCTTAGCTGATGTATATGTTGTGACTTGTGAGACAAATTTATTCTGCATTTCATGGGCATTCATTTGTGGACTTCAGACCTCTGTTCGATCATCTTATTCACATATCATCTTCCTATTTTTTAAGTTTCAACATGATCTCTCTCTCTCTCTCTCTCCAACAGTTGCAAAGTTGTTATCATGATTCTATACTTTCGACATAACCTAACTGGATTTATGAAAACTTTTTGCACCCAACTAATGGTGTTTTTTTAATTATTTTATTTTAATTATTGGTACATCACTTCCACTAAAATGACAATCTTCTTTCGAATTCAGTTTTGAATAAGCATTTAATGTGCAGGTAGTATGGATGAAGGTTGAGCTATGCAGATTGCTGGAAGAAAAAAGATCAGCTGTCCTCAGGTTCCTATCTTTCTGAATTTCATAGTAGATGAGCCATTATCAGGCTTTCTAATCCAATGAAGATTGTATTGGATCATCTTTTACATTATCTTCATTTGAGAACTTTGTGTAAACCCAGGATAGACTGGAATGGTGAAAAAGAATTCATGTAGCTGACCCCAACAAAGTTGGGACAGGCTTTGATAATGCTGATGATAACTTTGCATGGGTGAAATGCGTGAAAGGCAAAAATTGATAATCAAGAGAAAAAAAAAGGAAGAGAGACATTGTATGGAGAACTTGGCATAACAATTCTAAACTGGATGTCAAGTTCTAGGAGTTACCAACAGTACTTTCTGCAATCTCAAGAACGTTAATAGGATGATCTCATCAAGTTCCTGTCACTTTTTCATGCCATTTCTAACTTGACATAAATGAGACCTATTTGCTTTACATAATATCTTTTTTTTCCGATCATTGTAGTTACCTATATGCTCTGCCTCTTCATCTTTTCAGGGTTAAAAAATTTCCATAGGTGAAGCTGGAGAACAGATAACTATCGATGTATCAGTTATTGGCTGGGTTACATTGAATCCATATGAATTTTTTAAGCCCCCAAAATATGAAAAATCTCGAAGTAGCCCCGAATATTGAAAAATGATGCAATCAAGGGAAGCCAAGTCCAATTGATTGTGAGCCCAACATACACCCCGATCTTCAATCAACAGAAAATCTACTCAAACAAGGAGAAAAGTAGAGATTCCATTACCATTGAATGTTGATTGCTAAAATCCACTGTAGATGTATTTGATGCGATGAGAGAAACTCAACGAAAGGGAGAAGAAAACTCAAAATTGCATTAGCCAACAATTTTATTGAAAGAATTGTAAGGAATAACAAGAGCTGGGTTGAACATCCCTTTATGTGCCTTTAAATAATACCTAAACACACTTAATCCTTAAATCCTATTATCCAGTCATCACAATCCATTAATCCTTGAGGGGAATCCTTAAATCCTATTATCCAGTCATCACAATCCATTAATCCTTGAGGGGTTGCAAGCATTTTTGACAGGGTTTCTCTTTTTCTAGCAGTGTACGTGTTGTCTCCCTCGAATTCCAATTGATTTGTTGATTGAGGAGAATTATTTCAACTGGTATTTCGACTGACACTTTTGCCATGTAGAATTCTCAGATATTCAACATTTGGAATGTTAATCAGCCTTGGGCATTGCAGAATTCCACTTGGGAGGACAACATTTGGAATTCTTCAAATGCTCAAAGACAAGAAATCTTGGAATGCTTGCAACGAAAGGGGCCCTAAAAGATCCTATGCAATTAAAGGAAAACAAAGAAGGAAATCATTTAAAAACAACTGAACAAAGCAATCCCAACATCATGTGCACATTCCGAGTCTGCATATGAGAGGATTGTGGCCACTTGCTATCCAAATCCTCTCAATCTCATGACTCTCTCTTTCTAAAAGAGTCTCCTTACTACTGCTAAAATTTAGGGGGCATGCTATGTAATTGTTGTTTGTGGGGGTATACTGCTCTTATACCCCTAATTAGTTTTGTTGATCGTCTTTGTATTTGTTTTTTGTTTTTAATATAATCGTTCTCGTTAACGATAAAAAAAAAATTCTGGAAAAGCTAAAGTGTATATTGGATGAAACACACTGCAAGTTATAGTTGGTCAGCTGGCTGTTTTGATTTTTTTGGTGGGCCCCTTGCTAGGGCTGGTTGGACCTATTTTAAGCCCATTTTGACAATCCAAATTATGATTTGGTCCCTATTTCTTGATAAGACCTTGGTTGATATGGATGCAAAGCTCTTGGGCATGATCAATCTGATCCTAATATGTGAGGGCTTGATCAATCACACGGTCCATTGGATCTAGGCCATACGTTCCTGCGTAAGAAAAAAAGTAGATTTTCTTGTCTTTTTTTCTTTCTTATTTAATATATAGTCATGGATCAGACCACTAAAATGTCTTAGTTGCTGTATTTCTATTGAGTTTTGTTTTTTTGAGTTCACACCGTTGGTTAAATACAGTGATTTTGCCTGTACAGCTGCCCTAAGACCTGATATTCTCCTGTCAACGGTTGAAGTTTAACAAATTACCGCAGAGCTATTTGTATGCTATCCTAGGGCCATGCGATATCGCACTATCCAATATCCTAGGGCAGTGCAATATCTCACATATCGCACTGTGCGATATCCTACATCCATATGAGATCGCACCTTTGTTGTATGAATAGCTCTTTGGGAAATATTTAAATTTTGACCATTCAGTGACAAATGTCAGGTCTAAGGGTAGCCATACGGTCAAAATCCCTTAAATATATGAATAGAAATTATATTGTAGATCTCAGATTTAAATAAAAATTTCATACCATTTATGTAATAAAATAATAAACCCAAAAACAGAAAAACAAAATAAAATTGTCAAAAACTTCAGATCTGAGCATTTGAACTGATGAACATTAGAGATATATATATATATTTATAACGGTAAAATTTATTGCTCAAAAAAGAAAAAGAACAAAAGACTACAAGAAGAAACCCCCAACAGACCAAAAAAATCAACAAAACATAAAAAAGAATAGAAGTATGGAAAACTCCCTCTTTTCTAAGAGCATCGGCCATGACATTAGCCTCGCGAAAGATATGGTGAAAAGAAGCACCCAATTGACTAGAGATATCTTGTACCTCCTCCACCCAATCCAGCAACCTCGATGGAATAGAAGCTTCCCCAGAACCCCATTGAATAGCTGAGTAAGAATCCCCTTCAATAACAGTATTGATGCTTTCCAAAGTTAATGACTTACGACAACCAATAATAAGAGCATAAACTTCTGCATCATTAGCACTTAGAGAATCCACCGGCCCTGAGAAATTTCTTAACACATTACCTTTCCAATCTCTGATAACTCCTCCAACACCACCCCTTTGTGAAGAGTGAAGAAAACCGCCATCAAAGTTTATTTTTAAAATACCATTGGGAGGAGTTGTCCAAAGATTTTTCTGAACAAAATTAACTTGGCGACCCCCTTGGGAAAAAATGGCCAAGATCTAGAAAGATCTTCCAAATACCTAAAAACTCCCTCTGCTTCACCACCCATTCCGAGACAGACCAGACAATCGATTCAACCACCTCTTTTACTGATTTACAAGTATTTTGAAAAACTCTTTTATTTCTTTCCAACCAAAGCTTCCAAATGGTACTATACAAAGCTGCTATCCATAAAATCCTTCCACAAAAGAATTTACATCCATACCGCCACTGAATGAAAAGATCAGAGATATTATGGGGTCTAATTAGCTATTTGTACAATATATGTAATAAGTTTACAATAAATAAATAAAACATCCAAATATTAAACTCCAAAAGTTGAACTTTTCACTTGGACGCAAATTATCATTTATGATTCATTTCTTTCATCATGTTTTGTTTAAGTCTATTTTGGCCTCTTTCTGTTTTGACAGAGCTGAAGAACTGGAGACTGCACTGATGGAGATGGTCAAGCAGGACAATAGACGACAGTTGAGTGCGAGGGTATGCATAAAGCTAATTTCCACAAAATTATTCCCTCTTAAAATCTTAATTGCACACGCATGTGTTGAAGGGATAGGGATATTTTCATTTACTTACAGAAACATCTAAACAGAAACATAAAGCTACACCTAACATGCTTGCCAAAAGCACTTCGCACAAAAGAAGCCAAAAACTCAAAAATCAATAGGCAATAATGCTCTCAAAAGCAGCTGCAACCATAGTGGAACTTTTCTCTCTGCCCCTTGCACCAGACCAGCCAGAATCCTTTCGCGCTTGTGATCTTCTATTTTCGGCACTTGAAATTCCTTCATATAAATAGCCTGTGTAGTCGGGTAATGCATGCTTGAAGATACACAGTTGTGGGGCCTTTCTTTTAGCTCATCTATCTGCAATTTTGTTTGCTACTCTTCTATTGAAGCATGCTTGCGATTGATAGAAGTATTCAAATGCCCTCGAAGTCTCTTGCGATAACTTCATGATGTTCCATTGAAGTAATTTAGCTTGTTGACGACCCTCTATAATGAGAGGATCTTTTCAGTTTGTAAATCTGCGCGGCACTTAAGTCCTAATGACAGCTTTTCATGCTGCTTCCAAAAGATGGTATGCTGTGATTTGAGAAGAATAAGCTAACAGTAGACTCCCTTCATGATAAGCACCCTGGGCCCTCTGATTAGTAGGACAAAAGATCCATCAAAGTTTAGCTGTACCCATCCCCCAGGGGGTAGAGTCGTGAGCTTATCTTGAAATCAAGATCCATTTTCCATCGATGGTATAAGTTACAGCTATTTGGTAACTTGAAGGATTCAAGGACTCATCTGCAAAATGTTAGTTTATTGCTTAATTTCTATAGAGATTTTTTTTTTTTACAAAGAAGCCCCTGTATTTTAGCAAAACCACAAAGAAGCTCTTATATATAGGAGCATATTCATGTGCATCCATCCCTTACCATAGGGTGAGGGACGCTTCCATAATTGGAAATTTTCATGTGCAAAAAGAGGAAAAGTCATATACGGTCATATGCATGAAAGGAATATTCATGTGTAAAGAGGGAAAGCCATGTAAGTATCCCTCACCCTATGATGGGTGATGGATGCACATGAATGTCCCCCATATATATATAGTTATATATTGAATGGTAACTTTCATTTAGCCAGCAGTACGAGAGAGCTATATTGACAAGCAACAAAACAGGAATAGACGACAACAGAAAAACGATCCAGGCACAAACAAAAAAAAAAAAAGAAATGTAAAAAAAAAAAAACAACAAACTACAGAACAGAACAGCCCCTATCATAGGCCGCTCACCCCCTTTTAATTCCTCATACTCTGATCCAAAGGGCATCCTTTAATAGAGCTGTTAAGTAGCACCCAAGAGGCCACGGTAAATTTAATTCTTCTCATTAAAATGCTCTCATCTACAGCCACCCCCTAAAAACATCTCTTGTTTATTTCCTTCCATATCGTATTTCTGGTTACTATCAGAAACATTATCTTATGGCCTCCACCAAGGTAGGCAAAATTTGAATAGTACTGCTCTTGGATAGTCCTACCTGGTGTGAGGTCCACAAATCAATCAAAATTCATTAGTGCTAAGGAGGTCTGAGGGTATCCTTGCGAGAAAAGATATTGATACCTCGTTTAAGTTTTAAACATCACATGTGTAGGTGATGATGAAGGGGGACAAAACATTCATCAACCCATGAGACTTCACACAGTTCACTGTAAACCCTGGAAAATAATCCCATAAGAGAGAGAGAAAGCCAATCATCCATGTTATCGTTGTATCTTAAATACTATTCTTGTGGTTCGTCAATAAATGATCAAAGATTTACAGAAGGAGGTTATAATCCTGCAATTTGCTGATTTGGCGGTGAGGGAGGAACCATCAACTCTTAGCAATGATGTCTGATAGTTTAATTAATCTCGAATACCATGGCAACTTGAAGAGTGATGATTTCAATGATTTCCTTGATTTGGATGGAGATGATGGAATGTATTTTTGGTTACAAGGTGGTGTCTGACAAATGGACAGTGAAGGTGGCGGCCATGAAACTTAAAGAAAGACCCTCGGCTTCGTGGGAGCAAATCAAAGCGACCCGGCAGAGGCGAGGAAAGTCTAAGGTGAGGGGACATGGGAGAGATGAAAAGTCTTCTTAAATCTGAATGAAGTTTTCTAGCTTGTAGACTGTGTAGTCACTCTTCATGCGATTACAGTACATCTGACAGAGGAATCAGACGGTTGAAGAATACACTGAAGCTTTTCATCAGTTGCTCGCTTATAATGGCTTGTGGGAATCCGAAGAGCACTTGATTGATCGGATTGTACTTGGTTTGAGGCCAGCTATCCTTGAGGGCTTGAGTGTTGCGCCAGTCTTCCCACTTTCCAGAGCATTTGGCAAGCAGTGGCTGTAGAAAAGAAGGCCAAGAAGGGCAACGAACAAAGTGAATCTGCCTCAGGTTGGTTGGTCAACCAGTGAACAGAGCAGTGGAGGTTCATGTAGATCAGACCCAATCTGGACACAAGATGCCAGAACGACATCTGAATCATTTGCTTGAATCGAAGGGGAATCCACTCAATAACACAAGGAAAATGTCCGATGCCTGAAGTGCCATGAAACTGGGCACACTTTCGCCGAATGTCTCAGGCACCAAGTGGATTTGGTGAACAAGAGGGCTCATATTGACCCGATTATGAAAGTGAGGATGAATCTAATGGGGATGGTGATGGAGGGCCAGTTTATGATGAAAAGGATAGTGGTGGTGATCTTGTTGGCGATAGGCTAGAAATCTTTTTAATCAGGAAAAGCCTTTTGGCCCCCAGAAGCCCCAGTTGGTGGGAATGGTTGCGCACCAATATTTTCTATGCTACTTGCACGATACTAGGAAAAGTTTGTAGGGTCATTGTTGATGGAGGCAGCTGTGAGAACATGGTTTCACGAGAAACAGTGAAGAAGTTTAAATTGAAATGTAGTTTCTCCAGATGCTAGAGCTCTCTCTAGAGGAGCAAAGTTTTGGCCTTTGCTTGGCTACCTCTTTGTGGGAAAATTCTCATGATGGACAACCTTCTCCGACGCAACGTGATCAATGTCAGTTATTTCCCTCTCTGTCTCTCCACAGGTGAATCAGTGGACTACCTTCTTCTCAATTGCAAGGTCGCCAATGGTTTATGGACCTCAGTTGTTAGTGGTTTTGAGTGCAACTGGGTGCCCCCCCTGGTCCATAACTGATTTGTTTGATATGTTGGTTCCCCCCTTAGTCTTCTCCAAAGGAAAGATTATGTGGCGCCTTTCCTTTTTGGCTTGTACTTGGTCAACTTGGAAAGAAAGAAACCGTAGGTGCTTTGAATGAATTGCCTCTCCCTCTGTAGAAATCATATATAGAATGAAATTTTGTGTATCCTCCTGGGCCTCTATCCTTCCCTAATTCTAGGGCCTATCTCTCGACAACAACATAATGTTTGACTGGAGGGAAGTGGCTACTCTTTGACAAGGGATCTCTCTTTCCTTGTTTTGGCCAATGGATCTTGCTGCCCCCCTTGTGAAGTCTTATGTTCCTCCCTTCTGAGTGGTGTCTGTTTTTTTTTGGGGGTTTCCCTTTGCTGCTTCTCAGTATAATTCTTTTATAAAGTAAAACTTTTGATTGATGCAAGCTACCATTTCAAAAAAAAAAAAAAAGAAAAAAAAGAAGCAGCCATTGAAAGTTGAAGCATCCGTCGCCATAACAACAGTTGTCGTTCAAAAAAGAAAAAAAAGGGCAGCAAGGTAACAGTAAAATATCGTGTTCTTATTTCATTTTCTATTGGTGGAATTTACTTAGATAATGTGCGGTGTGATGTTGTCCTCGAAATGGACACATGCCATGTGTTATTGGGCTGACCATTGTAGTACGATAGGAGGACTATGCTTGAGACCCTGTGACACAATAAGGCTGCTGGTGATGATGATGTTAACTTGTTATCACGGTCTGAATTAATGGGTGAACTAGATTGGGTGCAACATTTTGGAGGGTGGGGTAACGGACTAGAATCTTGGGATAACATTACTTTTCAGCCACAACCAATATATGATGAATAACGTGGAGGAAGTCCCTCATCAATATACACCACCAACATGGGTTCGCACTAATGTGTAAACGGGGATCCAAGAAGTCAATGAAGTTGTATCAATTCCCAACAATGTGGGAATTTTAGTGCATGATGAGACATTCATGGTGACTGAATACATTGATCCATTTTGGGAGGGTGCACTGCAGCTGGATGCTTCAGTTGATCGTTTTCTCACTGTTGCAGGCAGCCTTGGCCATTTTGAAGTAGCAATACCAAAGCGCAGGGATGATTAAGTTTCAAGTTTGCATTGTGAATGTTGCAATAGAAGGCGCAAATGAAAGCAATGAGTGGCATTATGAAGGCTTAGAATTTTGCTATCATCTTTTGGAGATTCAATTATTCTTTAATGAAATATGGGATCTCATTGCAAAGTATAAATACTTTTATCCATTATCATATAACCATGTGAGTAGAGATGTGAATGAGATTTTTTATTCTTTAGGAAAATTGGTTATCATGGAGATGTGAATTTCCCCCCCTTGGCTTGATGATATGATCTTGTTCTCTTCTAAAAAATGTAATCTGGCCTAGTAAAAAAGCAGTCTATTTGATCATTAAATGTATCCTTGTAATGCTGTGTGCGCTCGCGCGCTTGCCCGTGTGTGCGTGTGTGGAACTTTTAATGTTATCTCTTGTTCCAGAGTATGAAAGTCTCCTGTGTAATACATCTGAGGGTCATTTTTTCTGTTCAGGTGGAGCAGTTGGAGCAGGAGGTAGCTATGCTCCAGCAAGCTCTTGCAGACAAGCAGGAACAGGAAAAGGCCATGCTTCAGGTTGCTTTCCATTTGTTTATTTTTCTCATCTTATAGATTTTGTTCTTGATTTTTCATTGATATTATAAGCAGTACCTTTCTTTTTTCTGTATTAGAACTGACACTGTTTATTATTAAAGGTATTGATGCGGGTAGAGCAAGAGCAGAAGGTTACAGAAGATGCTCGCAGATTTGCTGAGCTAGATGCTGCAGCTCAGAGATATGCTGCAAATGTGCTTCAGGTTCTTTCTTCTCTTTGATGTGCTAGATTGTTCTAATTCTTTTTTTTGTGTGTGTGTGTGGGTAACAATAGCTGTTTGTTGTGCGTGATTGTGAATGAAAGAAGTGGGGTCTGAGTTGTTTTATTGATATTGGAAGGAGAAAATCTCTGAGTTAAATTTTGTGATGTCCATGCTCCATGGAATTGACTGTTACGTGTGAAAAAAAAACTAAAATCTGGCTTGACGTTGTAGGTGTTTCAAAGATTACTTAGCCCTCAGGGATTCATCCAAATCTGATGCACGACATGTTTGTCTCGAAGACTAATTAGCTCTCCACTATGCCTTGATCTTGTTTTAATCTATTATAGATAAGCTTCCCGCATTTTGCTGGGGCATAGCACGTCAGAATCATGATTATAGATTATATATTCCCATCTTCACATTTTAATCATTTTAAGAGTTGTGAAGCTACCTATTTCTTACATTTTATTCCAGTTGTTGAAGTTGGAAGAACCTTGTCTATGCTTTTGGCTCTTTTGTGTCTTCATGCAACAATATGAAGCCGCCTAAGTTGGTCGTGGAGGTTAAAAAGTAGGATAATCTACCTATTTGATTGCTTTACCATAGAGCAATCCCAAACTACGCGTATCTTATTCATTTGAGCTCACATTGTTTGAACAGTCATCACTAGAACACACATTTATTCAATTGTGATAGATTTTCCTTCATCTTCCCCCAGTTTTCCCCTAATCCTGTGGAACCTCTGTGCTCCACTGATTGTTATGAAAAGCTTGAGGGACAAATATTTCCATTGATTTGAAATATTTATATTTTCCTGAGACAAAAAATAAAAATAAAAATGTTGGCAGAAAGATTCTGGGAAAGGAAACCTGCCATGGTCTATGGGGCATGGATCTGTTGTTCTGAAGGAAACCCCTTAACTTGCTGAGCCACTCGGTGGAATGAGTCTTGAAGTTCTTAGTGGGATCGGCATTAAAAGAAAAAAACCCTTGGTGGGAATGACTGAGGATACAATTTGTAAGGATGGGAGAATCTTAATTCTTAGTGGGAATGGGAAAGAAAACTGTTTTTAGGAGGATATGTGGGTCAGGGATTCTATCTCTGCCAAGGTTCCCTATATTGCATTCTAGATCTAAAATGAAATATAATTACAAATTGTGTAGAGCTCATAGGACTGAAATGAATTTGGAGCTTATCTTTTAGAGAGATTTCATTGATTTTCATATTGAACAGGTCAATTCTATCTTGCAAGTAAGTTTGTAATGAAGTGCATTCTGTTCGAAGGTAATGATCAAATATTTGGCCCTCTTCCCCAGTGGTGATTACACAATTGATATGCAATTCTCATCATCTTAGCCTTATCCCATATTCTAGGGTTGGCTATTCTTAATATGCAATTATCATCCTGAAAACTTCCTCCTCATCCCTAGGGTCACATTTGGCAACCAAATTCTTGGGGATTCCTCACTTTTTTTTTTCCTGAGGATTTGGAAAATCCATGTTAGTTAATTGCAAATCCTCAAGGATCTGGGCCTGTGGAAATCCTCATTTTGAGGATTTCCCCCCATAGGATTTGGGAATTTTCAGTTTTGAGGATTTATTGATGCAGCCGCACCACAATTCCACGGGAGATATATTGTGGCCCACATGTGGGACCCAAGGAATTGATTTTTATTGTTATTTTTTTCTGATTTTTATTAGCTCCTAATTTTAGCAAAGAATGTAATTAGGATTAGTTTCTAATTTGGATAGGATTCTTATTTTTGTTTCCTAGTTTCATTAGGATTGTTTTCTTAGCCCTCAAGTTTCTTTTATTATAAATATGACACATTGTAGCTATCCATGATCTCAGATTGGAGTTAATAGAATTTTCGCTTTTGTGAGTTCATCATTGGAGAGTGTTCTTCATCGTGTGATTGTTCCTATGGGAACCCTAATTGTGCTTCGACACTTGTGATCCTAACCCTAGGATTGCATCATTTTGCACTGATGCCAATTTTTCTTAGCTATGCCCATTGATATGCAACAATATTGATATGTATGAATCTTCATTGTGGAATCCTTAAATCTGCCACAACAAGGAATCCTCAAATATGTGGATTCCTCACATGTTACCAAAGGTGCCCTAGATAAAGTTGTTTAGAAATCTCTATGCTCGTAGAGTCATGGGTTTGTGTAGGACTGCGACATTATTTACTTAGGATCAACTCAATGGGAAAAGAAACTTTGTTGCGCATGGAAAAGAAACTGTTGTCCATCTTCCTATACATTACCCAGTAGCCCAGTTTTGGAATTTCTTCGACCTGTTTTCTGTCTTCGGTTCTCTTGGCTTATGAATTTTTGGCGGTCACTCTTTTCAAGGCAAGTGGAAATATGCTTTGGAAGCTGTTACAAAGTTTCTTGGTTATGTGAAGAGATTATTTCACACTCACTATTGTGAGGATTATTATTAGGGTGTTGAAAGAAAAAGAGTTTTAGGAACTCTCATCTGATTTTTTGAGAGGTTAAGGAGCTGCCAAGTGTCAACAGATGATGGTGGTCTAAGTCTAATATTTTGCACCCTATGCTAAAGTGGGTTCTCAGTGATGCAGCCTTTCAAAATTGCTAGTGTTGAATCTGTCGAAGCTGAATGCAACCTTCAAATTTCCATTGTCAATCCCCATGGGTCAACTAGCCTGTGGACCCAGCCCATCTTTTGTGACCTAGCCTTTGGGCCCAACCCATTCATTTTATCTATTTTTATTTTATTAAGTATTTTTTTAATTATGTTTTAAGTGGTTTATGTCTTTTCATTAGATGTTCTAATCTTTTGATGTAGGATAGTCCCATGGTCCCCATGGGTTGACCAGCTTGTGGGCCCAACCCATCTATCTTGACCAAGCCTTTGGGTGCAGCCCTTTTTTTTTTTTTTTGTAGTTTTAATTATGTTTTCAGTTATTTTAGTTGAATGTTTTAACCCTGGCCATTGATGTGTTTGGATGGTCCATATTAACTTTATGGTTATTTCTTTTGCTATATGATAAAAGCCTGTTCTTCTTTTTTTTTTTTTTTTGAATGGTGAATTGTGTTAATCAAATCAAAGCAGTACAAAAGATATATACTGAAGAGCAATGAGAGATACAAGGGGAACAGGGACACCATCCAAAATAGCAAAGGATAAACAGAGATTCCTAAACAGGCCTAAGGCCCCAAATAGAGAAACCAAAAGATCAAGATGATACTACTTCCCTCCATTTAAACAACATAAGCTCCATAGGCACTCCCCAAAATTCTGGCAATACAGAAACCCAGGACGTAGTGAGAAATCTGGCTTTCATAGCAACAACTACTGATGGAGAAGAAAGGTCGTCAAAGCAACGCCTATTTCTTTCCTTCCAAACTGTCCAAATGTTAGCAACAAAAGACGAACGCCAAAGAAGCCTTCCTCTCTTGGACTGAAATCCAAACTTCCAAGCATCAAAGAGCTCCGAAATACAACCAAAACAGTCCAGGGTAGAAGTCCAAATAGCTTGCACGAACCTGCAATTAAGCAACAGATCATCCACTGTCTTCTCCGCCGATAGGCATAATGGACAAGCGTTGATTAGACACACCCCGCATCGACGGAGATTATCCATAGTGAGGATGTTGCCTTGAAGAGCTAACCAACCAAACGCTAGGACTCTAGGAGGAGCCTTGGTCTTCCAAAGGTAATCAAACCAATTATGTAAATTGTGAGTGTTTGACAGCACCATGAAGAAAGAAGATACTTAAAACACACCATCTTTTGAGGCAGCCCACACTTTGTTATCCTTCCCTTCTACAGGAATAAAAATCCGATCAAGCTTGTCAAGGAGATTCATAAGGTTCTCTTCTTCCGACTCAGTCAAATCTTTTCTGAAGATTGGACCCCAGAGTACCCTGTCTGCATCCCTATCCATATAATCAATCACCTTTGATTGTCTGTTCCTAGCGCATATGTACAGGTCCGGAAATTGCACCACTAATAGAGTATCCCCCACCCAAACATCATGCCAAAAGAAGATGTCTTCACCCGTCCCAACATGGTAACTGATTTGTGAATCGAAATGTTCCTTGATGCCCGCAATATCTTTCCACCAACTTAAGCACTTGTGGGCTGGTCCAGCAACGTCCCAACCATTCCGTCTCACCCCATATTTGGACAAAATGATATGTCTCCATTAACTATCTGATTGTTCTCCAATTCTCCACAACCATTTTGAGTGCTTTTGGGTTTCCCAAGTTCTCTTCTCCTCGCTTGTAATAAGGAGTTTGCCGTGAGGCCAATATTTTTCAAGTGAGAGCTTGACCTACGCCCATCCTCTCCATCTCTTGGTCAGCCTCTTGGCTTAAAATTGTTATTGATAATGAAAATTTTGAGTGCTTTTGGGTTTCCCAAGTTCTCTTCTCCTCGCCTGTAATAAGGAGTTTGCCGTGAGGCCAATATTTTTCAAGTGAGAGCCTGATCTATGCCCATCCTCTCCATCTCTATTCTACCCGCCCCGCACCTTGATCCGCCATCCACATCACCGAGCGACCTTTAAAAGACATGGATAGTTGTTCCATTGGTAAACTTAGTTTTTTAGGATTGGCAGAGCATTGAAGGATGATAAGGGAGCTCGGAGCTCCAACTCAGGCCTTCTTGGGGCGAGTGAGCACATGTGATTTAATTAGGGCAGAGATTGTCTTTTTTGATAGGGATTACGGTTTTGAAAAACTCTTTTGACAGGGTCACTGATTGTGGAGTATGATTCAAAATGCCGTCTATTGGGTTGAATGGTCACTCTACGTTGCCCTAAGTTATGAATGAAACCAAAGTCGTAGTTTCTCATTTAATTGTGTTCTTTACACAATCAAAATGGGGACAAGGTATACCTTTAAAAAAAAAAAAAAAAATGGGGACAGGGTGAGAGGTGAGTGCATTTGTGCAGTCAGGACTTCATAGAAATATTAAATGTTAGTTATTTTGTACATGAAATGCCTTAACAGCTCTGTCTGTTTATCTGCATCGTCTTGTTGGAGATGTATTAATTCAGTTATTTTTCATGCTAAATTTCACTAAAGTCATCATTACCTCTCAAAAGGTGAAGGAGACAGCAGGAAGAATGAGCAGAATAATGTACACCTTTCTTGGTTTCCATCCGCAGGAAGAATGAACATTCATTTTTTTATTAATTGCCTTGGGATCTTTGACAAGGTTAATTACTGAAAGGATAAAACTTTACTATTCATTTGTTGAACTCAAGTCATGTCAATAAGATTATTTTAAAAAGATTTGACTACGAAACTGATAGAAAAGGCTTGATTAACAAATTTGCATGTTTGGATTTTGCCTCCCTCCCTTGAGGTGCCCTTCAATAATACCTGCAGAACTTGGTTGGAAGCTGGTAGCAACTTTCTGCAGTGAATGAGCAATATTTCCATCTTGCAGCTTTTGTTATTACTATTATACATTTTACATAAGCTTTAGCCAAACTGCTACCACCTTGATCAGGACCTTGTTGCTGGGTAGTTTGTGTACTCTGTCCCTACATTGGAGTGAGAAATCAGGATCTAATTGTGATCTTCTATGTTCATTTTTTGTTATCTACTCTTACCTATATATATGCAGGAAAAATATGAAGAGGCCATGGCATCACTTGCGCAAATGGAGAAGAGGGTGGTTATGGCAGAAACAATGTTAGAGGCTACATTGCAATACCAAACCAGCCAAGTTAAGGCCCACCAACCTGCATCACCATCTCCAGGGTAATTCTCTATTTCTCATTGAAACAATATTCTTTCTACGGCCCTCTGCTGGCATTTGGTTTGGAGAAGTCTTCAATCACTATGTGTACAATTGTCTATGGAACATTGATACAAGTCTTGGAGTCATGTTCTATTTGATATAATTTATCTTTTTGGCAAAGTATTGGTAGAGGAAACTGTCTTTGTCTGGTCTCCTTTACTTTGCCACCACATTTTATAGATGGGTGGATCAGGTTTGGGATTTTGGTCCTGTGGGTGCCACTTGACTGAGGTTGACTAGCTTTGTCAATCTTAGTTCTCTGCTGGTACAGCAGGGGTCATAGAACGTACTCTGACCCATTTAAAGTGCCATTGCTGTCAGCATAGTTTCAAACCTTCAGCAATCATATCGATTTGGTAAATGAAAAGAGGTTATACTACCAGGAGCCTTTGCTTCTGGTACTGTCATACAGCTTATCATACCTGCCAATGGAAGTGTAGAGATTCCAACAACGTGACTTGAGGAGGTTTTCCTTTGTTCAGGTATTAGTTTGCAGCAGCAATATGAGTTCTTGTGGCAGGGTCTGGAAGTTTCCTGATGGGCAGCTGTGTGATCCATGGTTGTCAAATGGGCAAGAATTTCATTGACCCCATGGCCCATGGCACCCTAGGAAGCAGCATGGTTAGTACATATGGAGAGCCAAGTAAAGAAGTCATCACAAAGGTCCAGCAGTAGGATCTTGGTTTGGAAGTAACTAGTAGTTTCTGTGAATGATATGAATCACATATGCCAATGCCAGTTTTGTGGTGGATCCTGTCCTGATGTGACCAAAGTGGGTGAGCCCAATTCCCTTAGACAGCCTAAAACCTAAATAAAATGGTAGAAGATACCCGGAAATTACAAGACAACCAAGTAAAAAAAAGTCCATAAATGTTGCTGTCTGACATGACCACTTAGAAACCAATGTAAGTTGACCATTGGAATTTTGACTCTAATTTTTATTCTCTCTCTCTCGCTCTCTATCTCTAAACATGTTATTTGCAGAACTGGGAATCCGGACACTTCATCCACCCCACAGGACCTGCCTACAAGAAAATTGAGTTTGCTCTCTCGTCCATTTGTGCTTGGCTGGCGTGACAGGAATAAGGTAATTCACTAGTTTTAAGTTTCGCAAATCTATACAGAATACTCTACAATAGAGTTAAAAATGTTATGAGTCCTGTCACTCCTGTGGACGATATATTTTATGACAGTTGCCTATCTTGATGCTGAAAAGTAAATAATTAATGGGTGTTTTACCATTCAAAAAGAAAGTAATGTGTCCTTTTCTTTCTGGCTTGGGTTTGATAGCATTGCTTTTGTTTTAGCCTCATTGGTTGCTAGTAAGGCATCCACAGCCCGCCAGGTGGGTCCGTGGATCTCGAGGAGAAAGAGTGGTGCTTCAAGAAACTCCTTGTTGAGAGAAATTGTATTTATCCATTTTTAGTATGTGTAAAGGCATGCTTAAGATGGGGGAAAAAATCCAATGATCTCCATGTTGTGAGAGACACGTTCACTAATGGGGCAATTAATTGACAACAATGGGTTGTTCAGTTGGTTGGCAATCCCACATGTCGCCCGGCTGCCCAGGGATCGATCTCTGGGTATGCCACTCTTCCCACTTGTGTGGGTCATCCTTCCCACTTTGTGGGTTGTGTGGGTTATCCTTCCCACTTTGTGGGCTTCCTCTTCGCACTTGTGTTGGCTCTCCTTCTCATGGTGTGGGCTTATCTTTCCACTTGTGTGGGCTCTCTTAGGCAAGGATCAAAATGGCTAGTGACCAAAGCGCTACGTAGCTAGCTATGTAGCTAGCAATACATAGCGGTTGCGACAATATGTAATGGCGTAGTGGTGTGAATCTCTCTAGTGGTAAAAAAACTTTTCTTGTGTGGTTTTTTTTTTTTTTTTTAGTGATTTGGAACCATGTAAGGGTAGAGACAATTTTAGGAAAGGCTATTGAGGAGAAGAAATAGGAAAAAAAACAATGTTTTCCAATTAAAACTACTTGGCTCTACTAAGTTTTAGACCGTAGCATTGCTATTTCGAAAATAGTGTAGCGGCCTCAACCGCTATAACGGCTGCTATTTTGAACCATGCTCTTGAGTCTTGACCCCCCTAGACCGGGGTACCAAAAAAGGGGTGATTAATTTTTGTTCACTGTGAATTTTTGTTCTATCATCCATCCATTGAGGCTCCCCTGGCTCACTGGAAATGGGTTAACCTGTACATTATGATTCAGCTTTTCCTCTTTACAAACAACTATTGATCCTTGCCGGACATTGTACTTAACATTTTCATATTGTTCCCACGTAGGACAAATTCAGTAATCTGCACTGCTATATTTAATGTGCGAATGCTGGATGTAAGACCCCAACATAGCTTGGACAAGGCTTTGATGATGGTGGTGGTGGATGATGTAACACTTGCCTGTCGCTCCTTTTTTAATCCCTAAAAATAATAACTGTTTGTGGAATGGACATGAATGTACCGGGCTTAAATGGTTCACTGATCAAATGATTAAGATCAAATTTTCCAGGAAAAGAGGACTAACCATGGCTAATTCATTGTGGGACTTACCTCCAGCATGGCTTCAATCACTAGGACACATTTTCTCAGTTGACGAAATGAATTTATGATCCAGGGACACTTCATGCATGTTTCTGTTTATTGAGATTCTATGTTGATTCTTTTAGAAAAAAAAATCTGTACAGGGAAAAGCAAGCAATGCTGAGGAGCTCACTGATGGAAAGACATTCAATGAAGAGGGTCAGAGCACAGAAATGCCGCAAAAAGGCTTGAATGGCCACCAAGAAGCGGAGAAATGACAAAGCAAACCCTCTTTTCATTGATGGTCACTCACATACAAGCTGAGCAATGCAAATCCACAGCTTTTCCTGACTTCTGCAACATCGTGGTCTTCGTTCACAGGGAATGAATTTGGGAGGGGCTCTAGATTGGATGCTGCAAAGGTGATGTGTTTGGGTAAATAAATTACCCATCTATTTATTGTATTAAATTAGTATATTTAGAGTAGGATCGCGGGGTTCTTGTTTGTATTGGTGCGATGAATGTATGGAAGAGCATTGTAAGATCTTTGTAATAGAAGTACGAGAGTAGAAGAAAAGTAAGATTTTGTGATGAAAGACTGTTGAGGGATTGTGCTTTCATCTATGTATAGTCCTCTTATAAAACAAGATAAAAGGAAAATTGACATCTTTTGAGAGAGCAGCAGGAATGACTCTAACCAAACGAGCCTAATCGATCTTCTCTTGACTCGGGCTGAGTTTATAAACAATTTGCTTAACGTCAGCCCGGGTTCATGAATGATTTAATCTGGCTCATGCTTTGCTCTAGCATGCTTTTAGTTTTACTTGAGCTCCCGCTTGGCTTGATCCCATCTTGAATAAGGGACACAGCGAAGATCTGGTCAAGCTAGCCTCATTGGGAAAATTAAGTGCTTCATCAGAAGTTTGGATCAATCTAAGTGCTGCCCGTTAATAGTTGCAAATTGAACAGTAGGTTAGTTAGGCTAAGCCAGTTTGTGTTTGCTGAGTGTGAGATGGGGGTTTTGTTTGTAATTAACTATGCAGGTTAGAAGGGTTAGCTGGTCAACGTTGGTGCAACTCATGTAGCTTGTGGGTTTCGAATTAGGATTTCCTGACCTCAATCAATATGTTGTGGAGGTCGGGTTAGGCAGGTCTGGTATGTGGGTCAGGTTGTCACCCATCTCTGTCACATTCGATCAAATACATGAAGGGCCTTGATGACAATTACCCATGCATTATCCTCTGTTCCCCTTAAGATCAAACAATTCCATCGAATTGAGTATGATTGCATGTGTGATAGCATCTACTATACCAGGAATATCAATGAATCCAATTATTGCAATTGCTCAGGATACCCTCTTTTAGCTTCTAGGGTCTATTTCTTAGTTTAAGATCCCTTTTGCTAACTGGAATAAATGAATTAGTAGATCTGTTCCACCCAAAATGGGTATGGGCTGGGGGTTATGAACTTATAATTATGGAATCGACTCGATCATCAGATTATAAGTTCATTCCATTTGCATCGGCTAAGGTCACGAGCTGGAGATAAGCGGACTCGAACCGCTGACATCCGCCACAGGGTAAACCACCGCCTCTCGAGCCTCCCCGACTGATTCTATCATAGAGGCCAACGATAGACAATAACTTCCCCCCCTCCCCCACCCCCCACCGTAGATTTTCTCGAGATTCAATCCAACAGTGAGCGAAGGTTCAATGAGTGTGAAATTGTAAAAAGTGGGTGCAAGTGGGCCCCATGAATTCTGGATTGCACTTGTAGTTGCTTGTAGGAGAACATTTTCCATATGCCTAAGGCGATATTTTCTAATATATCACAATGTTTCAAAATAAAATTAGAATTGAGAATATTGCAAGAAAATCATGATCATATCAGAAGAAACACAAAACTTTGGAACTAGAACTCGTGCACTCAAACTTACATGCTCACTTTACATCCCTTACGAGCTAAACTGCAAGCTTGGGGATATATTTATTCATAATTAATATAATCAATTACTTATCTTCCGCAACTTTTCTTTGATGTATAAAGCCTAAAACTTAAAAACCACCTAAAAATCTCTGAATATCATAACTTCCCAAAATCTCTTATTTATAGTTTGGCTCTATATTCGTTACACCGAAAGAGTCATAAATAGGTGATTGAGGAGGGATGCAAATGGGTGAGATCCAGGAGGAATCATGGTGGATTCAAACTTCAAACCCAATCCATCTTCATAGATTAGATCGGTATCTAGATCCAATTTGGACTTGGAACTTATGTGTGGTATTGGATCTGGATTTAACTAAAAAAAGGGATTTGGTTCTTGATCCGGGTCCAAAATAATATATCAGGTGCATTAGTAAAATTGGACTAAAAAGCTTCAAACTAAGTTTTTTTTAATATATATATATATATATAAGCAGCGATAGTGAATGACAAATGATTAAAGCTAAGTAGACTATTGAATTACCGATCAAGATGACGAAAGGCTATTTAGATCCTTAAAACCTATATATATTTTTAATATCTAGGTGTAATTCTTTTTGTATTCAGATTCTTAAGTTGGAACATACAAGGATTGGATCTTGATTCAATTTTCTCTTGAATTAAAAAATAAGTTCCATACCCACTTTTTTGAGAATCGAAGACTTCGGTTAATTGGATACTCCGATACACATTTGCTCCCCTGGTTTTTATTGAGACACTTTCTTGTGTTTTTAGCCGGTGAGAGGGGGGCTTGGACTTGAAACTATCAGCACTTTCCTTTTCCCGTACGAAGAAACCAGTCCATGCACTATTATCATATAATGTAACCTTTTGAAACCACCATGGCCTTGGATGAATACAAGGCACAACCAATCCATGCACTACTGTCATATAAAGTAACCTTTTGAAACTGCGATAGCCTTGGATGAATACAAGGCACAACCACTCGACTTCTAGTTTTGATACCATGTTAACAATATTTACTTTAAAAATTTAAGCTGGTAGGTGAAAGGTTCAAACAAGTATATGAAGGACCGTCAAACCCATTATTGGGTGATGTGGGATGTAGAACTTTGCTAACCTATTGGTAGGCGGGCCAGGCCAATATTCGCCACACCTACATTCCATGCACTGCATCCATTTAAAGTAATCTTTTGAAGACACCACAGCTGGTGCAGATGAATATAGATGAGCCTCAACAACATCGAACCCGGACTCAATACCAAACATGTTCATAGGCGGGTCCTTAGGGTAGTCAAATAAATGTGCCTAATGTCTGCAATTGGATCCGGACTCAATACCCAAACATGCCCATGCCTATAAATCCGGAATCCATTTTTATCCAAATTTTCTGGGTCCAGTCCAATGTGGGCCGATCAGAAAAATGGAGACCTGTTGACATCCAACTGCTAAAGATGCACGCAATTGGGTTGAAGCTTACTTGGATTAATTTGTTGGGCATGGGCATCTTGTAACCATTAGCACACTTCATTCATTTGCTGATCATCTTCCTTTCCATTCTCTTCATCCACCCTTCGCAGTCATCACTGGAGAAAATTGAAACGGTATGCAAAAGGCAATCTTTTTACAAATTCTGCAAGGAGGCCTTGAACTTAGATCCTCATAGCGCAAATGCTGATCTTGCGGGTGTTGGAAAAGCTGCAGAAAAGGGGCTGCTGTCAATTAAATATAAATCAAATAATGATACTTGATTGATGAATCTTGCAACTGTAGTTCGTTGGCGGAAGTCGAAGAGCAGCAACGGCAGCATCTACGTGGCCGAGGCACGTCTGATGATGCTCTCTTTAGGACGAGTTCTACCCTTTTCAAGATACAACGGTTTTCTCCTTATTTAGGCTTGGTCGCACAATGACCTTCTTCTTTTTTTGAAAAAGGACGACTCTAACCAAACAGTTATCTAGGCCAGGCTGAATTTGCACTCCTTTGCATGTGATAATCACACACGATATGCATCGTGGACGCGCGCCTGGTTAAATATTTCTGGACCCAAAACCCCAAGTCGAGTAAGAAACATTGAGCTCATTGTAAAAGGCTTCATTAGTTCTTAAAGTGTATAAGAATGGAAAAATATATAAAGCCTTCTAAAGAGTTGAATTTGAGCAATGTGAGATCGCATGTATTCCAAACAGCGTACACTAACCGCTAATAAAACAAAGTGAGGAAAATGACAAAACACTGTTTCAAGTCAAGTCAAAACCTATTGAGTTTTTGAAACACTCAAAAACCCAACGGCAGGCCTGACTCAATGGATCTCTTGCGGAGGAATTCTACAGACACTTGACACACTCATAGCCTTGTCGGAGAGTGATGCTACATTTCCCCATCTGAAGGAATGCCTGGCCTATTGAATTGATTTGTATGTAACTATACTATTGAGGAGTGGGCTCCACCCAAGAGAAAATATTGAAAATTATTTTCACTGCCACTACTAACGCCTCGAGGTTTTGGTAATAATGGTTAGCTAAAAGAAATTTAAGATGGTATCAGAGCCAACCGGTCGTAAGTATGAATCCAGGAGGAACGACTTGGCACAAAAAAAAAAAAAAATGCTTGTCGCTAAAAGTGCGCCGGTTGGGTTTCACCTACGGGTGAGTATTGAGGACGCTGCCTCTACCAATGCCTCGAGATCTTGGTAGCCATGGTCATCTAAAAGAAATTTAAGATGTATCTGATGCCGTCAAGGCATTAGAAAGTACGGTGGAACAAAGTTCACTGATTTTGACAACTTGTATCGCCATTCTGACCTCGGATTCTTTGCCCATTTAAGCAATGATACCATGAATAGTCATGGTTTTCACTTTTCGGCCTTACACCGTTGGTTGCCCGGAACAGCAATTCGTTTCAGCTCAGTAAAATGAGCTTTGACCTTTGTCATCTCATGAGAAGGCCTCCTGGTTTAATAGTTGCTTGAGTCCCCCATAGTGCCAGTATGTGGTTTTCTTATAGTTCTTATCATTATAATTATTATGTGAGATGCATGCAGCAAGGCATGTGTTTGTTTCTTGTTGTCTATCTTTCCTATCAGTACCAACGCTTGGTAGCGCCGTTGGTTGGAACACTCCGTAACCACTCGGAGGTCTCAACTTCGAAGCCCGCCAATGCATTGGGACCCAGGCTATTATATAGTCCGACGAACCCGGTGAGTGAAAATAGAGGGAGACCACCACCCCGAGAGACTAGTCAGGTGCTTAAAGAGGTATTGGACACCCCCTGTTAGAGAAAAAAAAAAAAACTTTCCTGTTAGTGAATAAGGAGTCCTTGGTTCCATTGAATTAATTTGTGTTAGTCATGTCATGGAACGTTGGTACAGGAAATAAAAATAATATTTAGCACTCTTTTTACGTGAGATTCATCTCATATAGTGTTATGACAAATATGGCTTTAAATAGGATCGCGGAAATGACACATTAGACATGCATCTCCTCCTTTTTCTTCTTCTAATTTTTCTTGGAATCAATGTAAATGCAAAGTACGTTGGGGGCAATGATACATTTGCAGGCTGATAGTACTGATGGGTCTGCCCCAGGTGTAAAGCAGCAATGGTGTGTGATCCAAACAGATATGATTGAGGTGATAAGAAAAAAACTCTTTGGATGATTTAATCAAGGGCTTAATCCCTTTCTATAGAGTTTTGAAGAAGAGTCTCCTTTTTTTAATCCGACCACGCCCACTAGGAATGGGACTCATTCATCCAAACTCTAGCATAAGTGGGCCTATGTGTGACATGATGGGCCACACATCCAACCACATCACATGGTCTAACTTAGAGGCCCTGTAATCTTTAGAGATCACCATTTAACAAGGATGGGCTTTACTCAAACCTAACCATAGTCTAGATCTTACACTTCACCTTAAACTGTGATGGGTGATGGTCCCAAGTGGACCAGAATGAGGCCCGCAACACGGATAAGCTTACTAGGGTCGTTGCAATCTCATATACCACTAGGGTGCATGTGACCCATGGCGGGAGCCCACATTTGAAAAATAACCTACTGTAAGATGATAAATCTCAACCATTGATTCAGTGTGGAGGTTTCACAACTGGCCGCAAGTAGACCCCTTATTATGGGTTCAATCCATCCGAAGACCTGACATGGAAAATAGTAGGTCGGGGTCAGATTAGGCTCCATGGGCCTTTTCTACGTCCAGGGCCCATGAGCTGGACTGCATGTAAGCTATATGCATTTTGCTCATAGGAGAACATTCCCCCGCAATGATATGAAAGCATCCACGTGGGCCTCACGACCCAGGCCACATATTGTGCATATGGAGCCTGCTCGTAGGTGAAAATATTCCTAGTAATGAGTGGGCTCATGTGCCCATTTTAATGTAATGCTAGGCTTGGACCTTGATCTAGCTTGTTGCAACCCCAACCAGACCCAGTTTTGGTACTATAACTGATTATAAATGGCTCCCAGTTTTGGTACTTGATTGATTATAAATGGCTATGGGCCAGGATATAGTTGCATGGACCTGTCTCAAGCCAGACCTAAATCTGACCTGTCTATCCAGAACTAATTGCAATAAGTAACAGTGACTTGAAACTACCACTTCCTATTTCTATGGAGTACAACTAGTATTCACATATTATAGAAAGTTCTGTTTCTGAAACAGCAAAAAGTACTGGTGTGGCTTATGGCCATATGTAGCCAAAATTTGTCATTCATTTAGGAAAAGATAATCATATGCTGATGTCCACAAGGGAATTTGCAGCAGGCAAATTAAGTTGACACAAATGAGCTCACTTGTTCTAAGATCCTAGCCACCCAAGCCACAGGCCCTCCACTGAATACGCACTCAGCCAACTTTTACTTCATTAAGGGTGTTGCACACTATTAGATTGATCTTTATATATAAGTAGGGACTTAGAGCAATAATACTTAATATTGTTATCACATTTTAACCAATCAACAATAGATATCACACTGATTGAAGTGAAATTTAAGTTGCTACCAATTCATTTGGGGGCGTCTGATATTACTACTGTAGATCAAGAAAAAGCGAGGCCCACATGCCCAACGGTAAATCTACCTGTCAGCATAAGATCAGTCATCTTCATAAAAACCCATCAAATTACAGTGTCTTTCTTCCTTCCACAATGCGTGAATGCATTGTTTGGTGGAATCCAGATGTGAACAGAAGGGGTCTAGGAAAATGACAGGCACAAAAGTACCAAGAAACTACCGACCTAGGGATGAAATCAGCCCCCCACTAACTTCCGAATGCCCGCAAGATCCGACTGAAAAAACCTGAGTGTGGATCCAATATCTGGACCCATTTTTAATCCAAGTCCAGGCCTGTGTCCACTGGACTTGCCGGTCTGGGCTCGAGTCTATTAATTTCATACCTAAGGACCCAAATACTAGAAGCCGTATTTATATATTATGCATATGCATATTGTATATAAGTATAACTGTACCAAATATTAGTATAAAAGTATATTGGAACATGTATAGGCCCTTTATTCAAATGGAGCATGGGTACCTATTGGTGACTTGGGCCAGATCTTGGTACAAAATGGACTCAACCTAAGCCTGACCCGTTTTTATTACACTTACCTACCTCCACATCTTCCTTCTTTCCTATTTCAAGACAAGACTGTTCTGCATTTGCACATGCATTCCATTGTATCCCATGCAGTTATACCAATTGTATCATTTAGTAAGTTTCTGAAACTCCCCCGGCTAGTTTGGGTGAATATAGAAGATAGTCATGAGACCCACACCATGGTATCCCATATTTCAGTATAAACAGACTCCAAAATCAAATCCTCATCCAAAGTTGATCATTCTCTCCTCTTCTAAGTCCTTGAGACTCTCTTGCATTACATTAGCACTCCCCAGTCCCTTTGCTCAATTCAATCTAACTTCCAGAGGCTCAGACCACACAATGCCTGTCAGTGTAACCTTTGAGGGCGAGCCTCTTTTCACAGTAGGCGAACGGGAGCAAAGCTGGTTCCCTCTGAACATGACCATCAACTTGACCATGTCCAAAACTGTTATATTTGTGATTCAATGCTTTGCATTAGTTCTTGGTGCCCTGATTTTCTTTGGCGTCCTTCGGCTTGATGGCAATGGCAACCTGATTTTAGTGTAGCTCATTGGAGACTTTTGCACTGCATCAGAGGCAGGGGAGGTGCAACAGCAAGGGTCTGTTTCCCATATTCTTCAAAGAAGGTGAATATAGCTAATATGTGAATGTTGGACAGAAGACGACCAACATTACAATTGTGGGTCAGGGGGTTATTTAGGCCAACAGGCTCTTTGTGTTATTGTAAGGTGTTCTATGTATATGTATTGCTCATTTTCTATGTACAAGTTTCTCTGGTCATTTTTAAGTAACTAGTTTATGTTTCTTTCTGGTCTTTCTTGTGGAGGCATCATTAGTGATTGAAGGGGTGAAAACGATGGGCCTATGAAACGGAGGCCCATTATGTTAAATTGCATGGATCAATGATGATGGGACCAGAATGGCACTGAAGATTGTTATTACCTATAAATGATTGAGCTGAAAAAATTAGGCATGCACTGCCCTGGTTCTGATCCGACCTGACTTTAACATCCTACGGATGGCAAATTTATCCCCTTTATCTGATTACTGAAAAGGGTCTATTCTGAAGACAACTTGGATGAATAAAATCAGATCTGACCCCTAATCACATTGGGATCATTTACTTGGATTTCTAGTAGACGGGTCAAGATCAAGTCCGTTCCGCTATCTGGCAAGAAATACAGACAGGCCCAATCCATCTACTCAGACATACTGAGAGCAGTTCGGCCAAGCCTTTCATTTGTTTTTTTCATTTATTGTACAAATTACCAAAGTATTAGGTGGATGGGTAGGACAAAACATGGATGAGGAAATAGAAATAGGCAAGAAATGATCCCAATCAAATCATCCTAGCCTTTGATCAAGGGGCTTAGATGAAGTGCATTCTTTTTAATATAAATCCAGCAGTATATATTAGACCCATGAGTCTCAAATTCGAGGTGCCAAACCCATTATTTACTGGTTGCAATGATCATACCTGGTTATAGCCAGTGGGCGTGAACTTGGCTTCTACGGCTCTACCCTGCCCATTTCCAAATTGGCGCTGTCTCTACATGTTTAAGGAGTTCCGCGGGACTGTTGCTGTAGTTTGGGCATTTAAGGAAACATAGCACGAATATTATCCTCAGTACCAGGAAGGAATATGCAAAATATCACAAATAAAACTGAAATGAGTTGTCCAGAGCTCCGCTGAAGTTGATTCGAGTTCGGTAACCAGACTGTTTCTTGAGCCAAGGGCAAGCCAGGCCCTGCTGAGCTTGATATATATATATATATGTGTGTGTGTGTGTTAAGTAATATATATAGACCATGCATAATTTATTACAAGGTGAGTCCCACAGGAGTTAAATCAGATGGTTATCTGCCTTTAGCACCAGACTGAAGGCAGCATAGGATCAACTCTCTCTGCTAAAAGGTAACCACTTAAAATCTTCAGTTCTCATACAGGCTGAACCATCAGCAATGGTAAGGCAACAGTTTCTAGAAAGAAGATGCATTTGTCTCAAAATATGCCATTACAAGTTACAGTTAAATGACCCAAGTAAACAGTTACACATCTGAGTGATAGAGTCAATTTCCTCTGATGTGTTCTTCATCTAGGATGTATTGATGTTTATCCCAGAAGGTTTCCTCAATTATATCGGAGTGATCTATGACAACCTTCATTTCAACTGGATCTCCCCTTTCGGCGGAATCCACAGTATCTTCCACCTGAAGGGAAATAAAGGCATGAGGTGCTAAAGCATATAATTTCATTTCAATTGGAAAAAAAAAAAATTTAAAAGAACACTATACAGGTGCACTTGGACCAATCCCTTATCAGAGGAATGCAATAGTACTTAAGGTTTTAAAATGTCAAAACTCAAATTGGATTCATCTAGGATACAGGCCAATCTGAGTCTGATGAATTAAGCTCTTAAAACCAGTCTTTAGTCTAACCCTTAAAGCATTTTGAGCAGTCGATTGCTATTGCAGGGTACTTTGAAAGTTTGAATAAGCAATCAAATGTGTTCCAGGTTTTGATTACTGCTTTCTCAAAATGTGCTGCAAGTCAATTTTGGGGGTGGTTTCTCCTACTAGTTTTTTACGGTCCTAAATAGTTATACGGCTTGATTTGATGCGTTCCATGGATCCTAAGGCTTTTGGCGTATTGGTTAGGTCCATAGCATTTGGTATTAGAGCCAGCCTCCACGTCTTGCGTTTGAGTCACAAAAAGGGCTAGCTGGAGTAGAGTGAGAGACGCCTCAAAAAAAAAGAAAAAGAAAAAAGAGCTAGTTACTACCATAGTGAGAGCCGCCGCATAGAGAGCTACCTAAAGCAAAGTGTGAGCCGTCCCAAGAGGGGACCTGTCACCAAGGATGTCGGTTATGGAAGCGTGGTGGTCTGTTACGGCTCTAAATAGTTATAGGGCTTGATTTGACGCGTTCCATCACTCATTGGCCTTTTGGCGTATTGGTTAGGTCCATAACATAGTTCATTGTTTACCAAAATACCAACAAGAAATTAATAATGGTTAGCATTCTCCTATATCTCATGACAGGATCCAAAACCTCCCTAAAATTTTCTATTGAAATGATTGTTACAATGATTCATCAGGACTCCCTTAGTCAACAAATCTATTCTTATCGCCGCCCTATTTGTCATTGTTAAAATTCTCGGTTTAAGATCCAAAACAATCTCAACAAACTACTCAGGGTGTGAAATTCAAAAGAGGGTGGTATTGAGATCACACAAGGAGCATTGCCTTTTGTGGATGCTTGAAATGTGCTGTGAGAAAAAGGTACTCTGGTGATGGTGTTTGGGAATGAGTGGTGGAATAGCTTTTAATGGTATGAATTTGAATGCATGGACCTCAGTTGTATGGTTTAGTAGATCTTTAAAAGTTTAAGCATTAAATAGACATAGGAGATTTGATTTAAGTTTAGGGAAAATGTTTGGTGGGAAGATGAAGCTCTTTGTTTAGATCATGAGCCTTATTATGTTAGTCACTAGTCCAAACATGTGAGTGTTATGACAGGAGGGATAAGATAGTGTACAACTTAATCTATAGGAGAAAGCAGCAAGGGAAAGGAAGTTGTAAACAGAATTTTAAAAAAAAGAAAAGGAAAAAATATAGTTCGCTCTGTACTAACCAAGCAGCAGCTTGAGCTTTGAAGAAATTAGGTCAGTCCTATCAAATAGGTTTTCTTCTTTGATTGAAATCTGAACAATATTTTATTAGAATGAAAATTTGAGGATGTTTATTAATAAGCACTTCTACAGAAACTACTTAGGGAAACCTATAGTGTATAAAAAAATAATTTATACGGGATTTTAACAATCCAATTGCAATTATAAGAGCGTCCCTTTGTACTCCTGATTTCACTAGCTTGGCAGCTTCTTCATTCCCTAGACGCATGGCAGAAAGAAGCCAATTAATTACTTGGAAAGTGACCTCACTTCAAGAACCACCATGACTACTGATATTCCTGCGGTGCATGCAATTGCATTCCTTGTGTCCCAGTCAACTAGCACCAGCCCATGCAAGGATGATTTTATAATTCTAAGTAATTCCTTGATGGCCATAGTCTCTGCCCTATTGGAATCACCAAAGCCTGTCGGGCCCAAGGAGATAGTAATGTGTCTATTCTCAATCATAATATGGCTCAACTCTGACAGCCCAGTTGCTTTTAGAGCTTCTGTCTGAATTCAACTAGAGGCCCACAAATGGTGCTTTAGCACTTCTGCATCACCTCGAAAGTGTATAAGACCAGTGTCTATACATGATTCCAGTCTCTATGCAGATCCGGGTTGGAGATAAAGAACTCCTTATCCGACAATGCAAATTCAGCTATGCATAGTAGTTTAGGGTAGATAAAATGCCTTCACATGAGATTCAAGGTAATTCTGCTGCTGGCGTCCATCTATACCTTGTCGATGAGAGACAGCCACTCCCACTAGAGCTAATGATCAGAGGGTTTTATCCTCAAGTGCAACCATCTAAATAACAAAGGGTCATGCTCTCAAATTATGCATAATGTGTTAAAAGGCAGAAGAAACATATAGCTAACATACCAATCATTCAGAATTTCAATGGGTGTGGAGCAATGCCTATAAACTCTTGTAACTTTGATACTATATTCAAGCAAAGTATCTTCTTGAGCTAGCAGCCATTTACTGACAAATCTAGAGGCTATTTTTGCTACAGAACTATTTGCTTTACTGATTTTTAAAGCAAGAGGGGTAACAGATTATTTAAGCATTCAGTAAGAACAAAGTTGAGCTAACGAACATTGACTGAATTGGAAGAATAATAATAAGTATCAAAGAATCTGATATAGGAAAGAACTAATGAAGAAAATCAAGAAGGAAACTGAATGAAACTGAGCTTGGAGGATGTAATCATTTGAAGTTGAGGAATGAAAATTCATGTGGGTTTTAAGGTCAAACCCACCCACACTACTGTCAACACAAGCAATCTACTTGAGGTAACCCCAAATATGCTTTGCACTATGGGTTCCAAATCTAGTTTCATACTTTTGGCATGAATTGGGTAGTCGGACTTGACATGATATCAGAGTCATGCAAGGTTTTTGGGTTCGAAATCCCTAGGGTAGGGAGGTGTCGGCCCCAGGTCACGTGGGAAGGCACGTATTGCATGGGTGGGCATGTCTGGATTGCGAATTCGAACAGTGCCCTGTTCAAAGGGAGGAGAGGGTGTTAAGTAGATTGGTTTTATGCTTCCTACAAGCTTACGCTTTTGTTATGTATTAGTCAGTCGGACTTGACTTTTATAACATACAATAGCTTCTTTCATTGATCCATCTAGCATCATCATGTCCGTGCTCCAACATGAGCAGGGATATTGGCAGAAAAGAGCTAACGGCATTAGAAACTGTAGTTACTTGTTTTTATTTAAATACAACAGTAATTAGGATTAGTCAACTGAATGTGCCAACAATCCATCAATGCATCCCTCCAGGTCTCTCTCTCTCTCTCTCTCTCTCTCTCTCTCTCTCTCTCTCTCTCTCTCACACACACACACACACACACACACACATCTTTGTCTATCCTCTTTCTCACAATTTTTTAAACCCAACAACCTAGCTTACGATACAAATTAATCTTCAGGAAGCTTAAAACTGGTAAACTTGGAGACCTGAGTCTTCATGGAACTTAAATTTGGTAAATTTACCAAACTGAAAAAGATATTTTATCTTCAATACACCATTACAAGCATGAAGGCTAAAAAAGTCATGTGTCATAAGCCATGGAAACATACCGGAAGCTCCAGAAATTTAGCTATTAGTAACACTGTTTCAAAAATATGAACTGAACTATAACTAAATGAAAATTTTCAAATAAAGGAAATTCTCAGAAATTGTTTGAAGAAAACTATAATAGAGTGGTGACCTACTAAATCAAGGTATTTTCAGGGCCTAGCATGCCAGAAAAGGACACAATAGTTTTGCAGTTTCATAGTAAAAGGGAAGTAAATGTGCTCATGCATGATCAGACATTCTCTATGCAATCAAAAAGAAAAAACTGTCATAAGAATTTTAAGTGATTGGTGGTTTTCTTATCATAAGCTTCTAGCACATGAAAACTTATAAAACAATTCTGTGCATAGATTAGTAGTATGGTTTTCAGCTTGATAGTGTGGAATGTTACCTTGTCTCTGAAAACACTAGATCCTTTTCGGAACATGACCGGTAGAGTATTGTAATTTATAGAAAAGTGTTGGAGAAGAATTTCATTTTTTTCTTGTGTTTGGGTACCCTGGCATGGAAAAGATACGAGTCAGACGCTCTCATGAAATGCTCATAAGAGATATTTTGCACAAAAGATGATGGAAAATGAGAGGAAAATATGGCAGATGTGGTTTTAAAAAAAGGATTCAGATGAATGTTGCTCCGTCATTGACATCATCATCATCATAGAAAGCCACATCCCATTCTTTCAGGACCAGTTTTGTTGGTTTATTCATCGTTCATCATCCCTATTTAAAGCTCCATTCTGTCACTTCACAATGAAACATGCAACTTCAAGCTGCTTCATTTGAAGCCTCTGTCATCTAATTTCCTATATTGGCATAACTTCAATTTATCCTACTAGGGCTGTTTCAATTCTTCTACAAGCCCAAATCTTCTCAAATCATATTCCTAGAATTTTAGGCTTAACATCAACAATTAAGTCACCTGCTTTGTGCTATGAGGTATTTTCCAAACCTGGCTAGAGGAGGAGGGCTGTGTTAGGTTGGCAGCCAGTGTAAAACTTTTGTCACAACTCAAATATGAATTCTGAAGAGACAGAATTCATGTAGCCAACCCCAGCACAATTAGGACAAGCTTTGATGATGACATATGATGATGTGAAAATATTTTCCCACTAACTATGCAACAGATATTTTCATCATTTAAAAAATAACAACCACAATAACAGCCCCACAACCACCACCACCACCAACAACAACAGAAGACAAAACTTGTTATTAGATGTCTTTTTTTCCGGCTTCTATTGAATATAGTTAACTAATCCTATAAAAGAAATGAGGAAAACACCCATGGCTTAAGATTTTTATTTTCCTAACTTCCTTGAGTTTTCCCTTATTTACAAAGGGAAATACAACAAATATGAAGATGCACAAATGGAATCTCTCTCTCTCTCCCCATTTGCAGCAGCCATGTGAAAAATCGATATTTACAAGACACAAAGGATTGAGTAAATGTGGAAAAAAAAAGATAAAAGAAAATAGCTTGAATGGCTATGCAAATAATCATTGGGCTGAAATAATTGACCACCAAAAAAGAAAATCTTTTTATGTTTTCTGCATGTGTTTCAGGGGCGTAACTAGACCTTTTTCCTAGTCGGTGGAGGAAGGGACCAAAGTAAACTTTGTATAAAAACTTAAAGAATTATATAAATAGCAATATAAAAACGCTTTCTTAAAGTTTTACTTGATGGTTGAGTACATCTCACCCATATAGAGTAATTAGTGAAGAAATTGTTGGGAAGTCCCACATCCCACATCGCCTAAGTAATAGGCTTAACATGTCTTAATATATTTGTATGGGCCTTCCACCTATAAGCTTAAGCTTTTGGGTTGGTATATGGTTTATTACATGGTATCAGAGCGGGTTTCGATCCTGTTGTTCTTGTGTAGCCCACATCACAAGCTTGTCCATGAAATCTGTTGGGCCTGCACATGAGGGGGAGTGTTGGGAAGTCCCACATCCCACATCACCTAAGTAATATGTTTGACATGTCTTAATATATCTGTATGGGCCTTCCACCTATAAGCTTAAGCTTTTGGGTTGGTATATAGTTTATTACAGAAATTTCGTATAAGAAGACATTTCTTATCTACAATAATGGTATAATTTATCAGCCATAGAAATATATGTATCTCAAAAGTGTGGAAAATGTCTTCATTCTTCAAAATATCTTGAGAAGGATGTAGGTGTCAACTATTATTATTGTTAATAGTTTTCCTTAGAAGGCTATAAAAAAGAGTAGGAAACCATGAAAATAAATCCAAAAGCTTGTAAATCCATTGCATAAAGATTTAACACTTTTTGGCAGAGAAAATGACTACAAAAGTCCCAAGGCAAGTTGATAGGTTGCCTGGCCAAGGGTTGGGCATCTAAAGGGAAGTTGCCCGGCCAAGGCTTGGGCGATCATAGCCAAATCGCCCGGTCAAGGCTTGGGTGACATTGTCAAGTCGCTAGCCAAGGCTTGGGCGACAAGGTCAAGGGTAGAGCAACCATATTTACGTTGCTTGGCTGAGGTCTAGGGAGGTAGAGAGAAGGTTTGTTGGCCAAGGCCAGGCAACTTGCCGTTAATATTGCAAATCACCAGCTGACCAATTTCTATAAATTAGGAGCCCAGGGCCCCAGGCATGCCAGCAGCATAGTCCATGTCTCACCAGAGGTGACTGACATTCTCAGGCTATAATGCATGATTCTTGGACCACATTGCTCATAAACAGAAGCTGGTTGCTCCAGGCCAGGAAGAAATACTGCCTACAGAAGAAAGGAATGCCAGATTTCCGAGCCATGTTCCCACTGTGCAGGTTTCAAAGGACACTAAGCACTACTGGTCACCCACTCGTCTAGCTGGTTACTACAGACAAGCTCAAGTTACCAGCACCAAAAGCTTGGTCATAAGAGAAGGGTCATGCTCCCAATTGATAGGGACCACTTCTCCCACAATCTCCAACAAGTTGCAAGGCCTAACTCCTAAGGGCAATAAATAACCCTCTTAGGAGACAGGAGAGGAGAAGGAAAAAGCAGGAGGATCTATTCTCTGAGTATACACCCTGCTATGGTATCATGAGAATTCAAGAATCTTGCTACTTTCATTAAAATCCTATGTGTGTTCTACTTCTACCAAACCCTCACCAGAGAGAGAAACCATTAAAGTAAATAACACCAAGTTGAGTCTAAGAATATAATCCTACTTGGATATGTACTCGATAATCTGCAACAAAGGACCCATGTCTCTTTGTATCTTTTCTTCCTGTCTCTTCTACTCATAAAGTATACTACACTGTTTGCACTACTGATGAGAATGGGATTCTCTTTACTCAATTGTATGTTGTTTTCTCTCTCTTAACCTTTCTGATTCATCTACAGAGATGAATCCATACACTACTTGAGTACAAATTTATCTCGACAAGAAGACAAACTATTTCCTCCACTCCTCTTCCTGCACTGCAATCACTCTTCCACTTACTAACAAATACATAGAGGAAAGTTAGGAAAATTAATACGATGAAAGTGAACGAGAGGTTCAAATGTAAACACAATTTCAGTATAGAAAACATCAATTGTTCCCCAGTCAGAAAAAGGAAAGACTCAACTGTAGATAAAAACTAGGAAAGAAACCTTTAAAAGATCTTGAGCTTCTCTTTTACTTTTTCCAGACTTCACCAGCATCCAATAACAAGTATTATATTGATTATTTATGTGACCTGCAAAATGAAAAACAAACATGACCATGTTACAATCTGAAGTTTGGGTTTTTCATTGGAGAATGTACTTAATTGTCTCAATCCTGATAAAGAATCAATAGTACCCTAGATTATTGAGAGAAGGCTAAGATAATGATAGTGATGGTGATAAAGAATCAATAGTTGCATTGCAAAGATGCTTGGATTTAAAAAGAAAATGTTGAAACCAGGGGCTATGCACCAGGGAAAAAAAAGTTATTGGTCCTCTGGATACTTGGTAGGACTAGTTATATGATAGTGCAAGTAGAAGGTGCTCATTGTCATAGCCACTAGGTTGTGGGTTCAAGTCATGTTATCAATTCAACCAAAAAATAAAAAACCTTACAATCAACCTGCCTCCATGCTAGATAATCTCGAACTATTGCAGTCGATGGATAGCATATGACTCGTCCATCAAAAGAAGGCGGGTACTTCAATTCTTTCTGTGGAAAGAATTCTCTCCACTTCATGACATATGCAGAAGTAAAGTAGGAAACAATGAGGGAGAGTATTTTGCTGCAAGTTGATAACAATTGGAAAAAAGTCAAATTTCAATAATGAAGGTATGCCAAATGACTATTTGCAGCAAGAATAACTTGATCTTGTTTCTCTTTCTTAACTCCATAACCCCTTCAAATCCATGACCGCATTATACTCAGTAAAAAATGCACTAACTAAATAGTAAATGCTGTGAGAAAAACCTGGAATGTCTTTGGCATAATCGGGTTGTCTTCTTCAAGATAAAACTGACATGATATAAAACACATTAGAATCTCAAGTGGTAAAGGAGGACGAATTATTATAAACATTATGTAATCTGCATTGAAGTAACTCAACCGTTACAAGTTCAGTCAAGTAACTGAGTAAGCACTTTCTGACTTACTCCATGGCTTACAGAAAATGAAAAAATTAGGAAAAAATAGAAAACTAGGAAGGGGTTTGTCTGATGGGCTATAACATATCAGTGAAGCAGACATCGCACCTGTACTCGTCACTGACGCCGTATGCAAAAACTATGTCTGGAAACTCCTCTAGTATAGACTTTGCACATGAATTCATAAGATTCAATGCTTGCTCATCATTAGGTTTCTCAAATTCATGAACTTCACAAAACCTAAAAACCCATAGAAAGAACTAAGCAGTATGTAGAGAAAGAAGAAAAACACCAGATTGCAGGCATACCAGGAGATAATATTCCATGCTTCACTGATTTTATGCTTCGTTAGCATGATAATGATTGAAGATGAACAAATAATGGAAAAACCTGTCCCCAACTGTAGCTCGGCTAGTTAGGGACATGAGTGTGTGTACAAGTGCACAAGTTTGAGTCAGCAATGTAGCAAAAATAAAAATAAAGGAAAAACTTCAAAATAATGAGATGTCACAAAGATGTAACTATATAAAGGAATCCATATAAATATTGCAAAGATACCCTCATCGAAACCATAAAATATTAGGCTACACAAATAGATGATTCAAGTAGCTTACTATAAGGTGAGAAATGGAATAGATATTTATATATATTTAAAAACTTCAAATGAAAAAGAAAAAAGATTCATAGGAATTTCTGTCAGTTAATACAAGTAACTTTAAGAATCCTACTTACTTGCTAATATGGCACATAGAACTATGTAGGCTCTGAATGCTCAATTACAAAGTGGAAACTTCACACATTTTTAAAAGGTGAGAAGACAAGTACCTGCTCTATGGTATGACCAATTCGTATTCAAGTTGTGGTAACCAATTCATTACGAATCATAATTGCTAATTTGTTAGGGTATATTCATGCTATTCTGCTTTTGATTCGTCGAATTTGCATTTGATTTTGCTGAATTCGATGACTGCCTAGATTTTCTAATTCACTATTATTTGATTCTATTTGCATGGATCATGAGTCTAATTCAAATGGCTAAACAATCAATGTGTCCCCTAATTTATACCAAACCCTAACTGACCTTGTTAAAGCTTATTATTGAAGTAATAATCTACAAGATTACTCCTATGACCTCTATTGCAAACTAAATTAAAAGAAAGTCTTACCTGTGAAACCGGTGACCATCAATTCTAACAACAATCCATGTTAAAGGCATGAGTTCATCTTCTGGTTCAAAGGACTTCACATACTCATATTTGTTGTTTGCCATTTCCAACCAAATAGCCTGAGAAGGCCTCTCAAAACCTTCTGCTTTCCACAAATCTTCAATTTTTATGGTGAGTTTTAGCACCCTATTGACCATTAAAAAAAAAAAAGTTTAGTAGCCTATTGCATAACAACCACGTTTGCCCTGTTTGTTCACATAAGAGTAAAAGAGGAGTAAGCATCACATCATGAATAAAATTAAGGAGAAAGGGACTACGGCAAAAAGCACTATAGGACATTTTTACTTCTCCCCAACTTTATCCAAGTTGGGGAGAGTAAAATCAAGGGGAAAGTGAGGTAAAGCCTCTACTTCATATAACATCAGCAGTTTACAATACCCTCCCCTTTTTCCATCCAAACACCTATGAAGTAAAACTTTATATCACATCGGTCAGTTTTTTACTTTCCTTCTACTCTACTCCAAAGAACCACACTATATAGTAATCTTAATCTTTAAAGATTGAGGAAAGTATTTTAAAAATTAGGAAATCATGCATAATCTTAATGTTAAAAGATTAATTTAAATAAAGAATTAGCGATTTAATCTTAATCTTAAAAGATAAAGGAAAGTAACAATACAACTGAGTCATGGAATTTGCTTCAAAACAAGGGCCATCAACGGTCCAGGTTGACTCATCAGGAGTTCCAGCCTGGCATACTTCAAGACAGGCTTGGATTGGCATTTAGGCCCCTAGGTGAGGGCAGGACCCAAAAGTCGAGCCCATTTAATAAAAGAGCCGGGTATGAACTTTTAACAAATAGATCACACACCCAGGTTGGCCCATTTAGATTCACTAAGCTCTTCTCTAATTCTGCATAATCTCATGATGATGACATTACTTTTATTTATACTTATTATGGAGGATGATCTAAACCTTCTTCCATACACTAACTACACCATGTGCAAGATATGGCACAAAAAATCTCTTCAAATTACCCAAACTGTCTATGAGTAGACATGCAAGAGACATTGAAATTTAAATCATTATGTCAAAAGTATGTACAAATAATCTACATAGATATAGCAATAACAATAACAAGAAAATGAAGAACAAGAACGACTGGTTGAAACTCAGTTGGTTATGGCCCAGCCCCGCGGTTATAGCTTGCTCGCAGAGTCTGGGTCCTATAAAAAATTTAGGCCCGATCATAAACAGACTGAACTGAACTCTGGGTTCACCTCAGCCCGGCCTCCTTACATCCCAACTCAAATTCCAAATAGATGACAAGGGTCAAGGCATTTGTTTGGTTACCTCTGCAAAATCACAGACTAAACAGTAAGCAAGGAATTAAAACATGGCGGGCTTTCACTGCCAGTTTACTCAACTAAGAGGTGTCCAATCTCTACCACAATGTCCAGTGCCACTTTAAACAATTACCAACCCACATAGAACAATTAACAAACAGTTGGTGTGCAATCATAAAAACATTGAGCTGCACTTGATTAGCAACTGGATCCAATCACTGAAACAAACTGGTAGTTCAGAGAACAGACATCCAATGTGGGGTCTTTCCAAAACAGTGTTTTATCCAATTACAAGGTGGCCCCAGTGTCCAGTGCCATGGCGCTTGCAGCGTAAATTGGTGCCATAAGATGAAAAGGTACAACATGAGTTTTATTCAGTAGAGACAGAACCTGATTTTCTTGGCCTCCGGTAGCTTTGGCCGGTCCCGTTTTCGAGTTAGAAACGAGTCACAATATTAGCCAATGGGTGTTGGATAGACAGGCCAATAAGAAAAGTCCTAGCCCATGGGGGAAAAAAAGGAGGGCTTTTCAGATGTTGAGGGCTACTCTAGAGAAATTTTTTTATAAAAAAGTAACTATATGGGATACTTATTAAAAAAAAATTATCGGATATTTTTAGCAATCTAATGTGAGCCCTAAATTAAAAAACTAATAGATGAAAAAGAATGTTTTAGAATTAATTTTGCATTGTGACAAAATTTTACGCTGGCTGTCAAACTATTTAACGTAAGTACGCAGCACTCCTCATTTACCCACGGTATGAAATTTATGGTAAAAAGTGGTAGAGTTTTTACGCCTGTAGTTGATTCCAGGCTTTGATGATGACAATTATGAGATGAAAATAATTTCTATACTAGCCCAATAACCCGTGCTGAGCATGGTTTCGCCCTATACTGTAAAATAAATAATTACATACCATTGTAGGACAGGTTGGATAAAATAGAACTAGAGAAATTGGAGCAAAAAGTGTACATGTATAGTTACATAGGAACAACTAAACATGGGTGGTTTGATGGAAAAATGAGTGAGTAGTTACATAAGTAGTTACATAACCGACGGTCAAAATTAAAGTCAAAACCTCCTAGCTTAATATATTATAATTAGCTATACAGCTCAAGATATTCAATTTGGTGGTTAGCAATGCATGAATGTGCTGATCTTCACTAATAAAGCAATTATCAATTACAAACCTGGAATTTTTGCATGACTAGTGGACTACATGATGTCATTTGCCTTACAAATGTACTACCAACAAAGAAGAATTAAATGAAAACTCTCTTCTTTTTTATCACAAATACCAATATTGTTTCGAAATTATTGTTATTTTTTTTATAATATCATGATATTTTCTCAAAACATCACACATTTTATTGCAATAAAAAGGTGAAATACCCCGGAATCCTTTTTTCTTCTTTTTCTTCTTTTTATAAATTAGGAGGTTATAATATGAAAGTGAAGTTCTTGGGTTCAGCACTACTTAATTAAGTTGTTTCTCTTTCTTTGATTAAAGGAATCACTTATTGGGCACACTTTTGTGCGGTGAAAAATCCCAACTCAAGCCGGTCCCAACTCCTATTAGGATGAAATTTGGCCCAAAGCCAACAACTCGGATTTCACCCTACTGATAAACTCATCAACATATTGGTCTAGCCATAGAATTTCTATGATTGTGGGCCTTCAGGATCCGGACTCAGTTGTGTTTTTAGACGTGGGATAGGCCCAAAATGACGTGGACAAAATGTGTGTCTCTCGTGCCATTTGATTTTGATAAGAGAGAACGATGTCACTCCTACTACTATTCCTGCTGCTGCTGCTTCTCCTCCTCCTCCTCTCTTTTCACTGAAGTTTTAATATTACAATTGTATATTGTGGGCTGTTTGGGTGTCTATCATATATGGTATATATAGCATGAGAGATGGATTCCCATGTGCGTAGAATAGCCACAGGAGGGGGCATCTACTCAAGGCTAACAAGAAGGAGAGGAGAAGTTGCAAGAAAAGGTTTATCAGCTCTGGAGCCTCGCTGCTGCTCTAGAAGAGATGGATCTTCTCGCCCACCCAACAATGGGAACAGCAACAATAATGACAAAGGTACTTCACTTATACACTTAACACAAGAAGAAGCTGCTGCTGTCCTCAATAGCCAATAGGCTGCTTCTTCCATTGCAGATATTTTAGTTGCAATTCGGGCTGGGCCATGCCTGAGTCCTCATGTTCTGACCTATTCAAAACACCAATTCGGATTGGACTTTTTTGGGCTCAGGTCTAGGCTTGGGCCTGTATAATGGAGCCAAGTGTAATTTGAGTCAGGCTTGGGCTTTGGGTTCTGGATTGTGAATCTAGCAACTGTGTAACATATGCACATTATAATGATACCGATCTCAAAGTTTTCTGGAAACTGTCAGTTTGTTCCTACTAGCTGAGGAGTGGTCCAGTCTGAGAGGCCCGATTGTGCTCTTCGGTACGAACAATCTGAGCCTTTCATAGTGTCATTACCCCCATGAATTTGCACTAACATTCAAATTTGACACTAGTTCTTGAAACTGGTTCCCTCACGATACATTGTATTTGTACATATAGTGCACATCTCATGCAGTGGAATGGTGGACCCAATGGCCCAATGGGGCTCACCCTGGACAATGGGTCCTAAAGGGGACGAGGGAATTGGAAGGGGCCCACATGAATGGGGGTTGATTCAAGTTTCAACCCCACCATTCATCCTAATTCCTAACTTACTTAAAATGTACTTGACAAATCAGAACCATTGATTTTCACGACATTGAAATCGGGCTTATATTCAGATTTTGGGCTCAGGTTCAGGCCCTGCAATTTGGGTCGTATTTAGGCTTAGGCTTGCGCTCAAGCTTAATGACATAGGAATCCAGGCCGGGTTAAGCATGGTCAATATTGGGCCCAGCCTGTGAAGTTGCTCCCTAATCGAAGGAGTTTTTTTTTTTTTTTTTTTCCGCCGATGACATGGGTATCTATGAGATTTTTATCAGGCCTAATCCCCTAATCCGCGAGTGCGCCTGCTAAATTGATACAAACGCACATCGGGTAAATCTAGGACGGGTTCAAACACAAGACATGGGAGAAACCCATGCCTTATGCCACTCCACAACTCCTAATTGAAGTTGTTGGTATAGTTGCATTTTTAAAGATGTAGAATTTATCAATTCTCATTTTAATTTTCTTTTTATTTTTATATTTTACGTAAACCCATTACAAAAGCAAATTCATGTGATCAGTTGAATTTATACATAAAATCTCCATGTATTACATTTAGATTATTTGTTAGCTTGCTACAAATTTATTAGTATAATTCTTATAGCCTATCTGAAATTGATAGAATCGGGCTCTCATGATGATGATGATTGCACTACGTACTAACCATTCCCAGGGGTTTGGACCATTGTTTCCAAACAACTATTCACATTAGGGATGCAAATGTGCGGTTCAGGTTGAGGAATTGTCACCACAAGCTCATGAAAGAGGTGTATTGTCTAAGAACAAGCACACAGCTAGTTTTGCTTAGGGCCTTTTACCTACTTGTTATGGGAGTGAAGGGTTTAAGGTGGAGATCTACATGAGATCATCACTTTCTTGTAATTAATTTATAAGGTAATATATGGGTAATCATTTTCTATCAAAGTTGAGATAATTTGATATCTTCACCTTTAATGCTTCTCTTTTAGCCTTCTCAGACAAACACATTGCTTAGAAATCCTAAGAATGTGATACTGATATAACAAAATTATTTTCCTTCAAGTACTTTTATACAAGGGGCAGAGACAATACGCTTTTTATACATGGCAGTGTGTAACGTACTGCTGCTTGGTGTTTAAGCCAAAGAAAATGCCTCTTTCCTTATGTTTTTTAGCACCCTCTTATTTCAAGAGGTCTTACTTTGTGGATGGCGAAAATTAAAAATACCACATCACCCTTGCATAGTAATCCCAAAGGTGAAAATTCCTCTCCAATATCAAATGCTGTCAAAATTTCAGGAAACCATATCCCAAGTCCTTTTCTCCCCACCCCCATCTCATCACCCCCTAGCCACCCTCACCCTTTCCATTGTTTACAATATTTGTTTTTGCTCTTGGATGAAGATCATCTGGCTGAATCAATTTTACAAGGTCAAGCTTGCTTTTTTTTTTTTTTTTTTTTATATGTTGAATCGATCACGCCCTTTTCATTGTAGTTGATTAGTTAATGTTTGTGAACTGTTATTGTTTATCAAGGTTTATTATACTGTTGAAGTACATCTGTCTGTGACTAAATGATGTTGTAAAAACTTGTTCTTTGAAACGTTTTAGACCACACTAGAGCAGGTAGAAGCTCCACATCATTCATTTTTACTTTAGTTTAGACCAAACTGCAGCAATGTAGAAGCTTGCACATCATTCATGTTTACTTCCTTAATCGATTCTTAAACCACTTGAGACTATTACTTCTGGAGAAATGGTCACAGAAGGGCAATCATCAATTCTTGAAATCAATATTATGAAGGAGTCGACTGAAAAAAACAAAAGGAATAGGGATCCCTATTAGTTATTCTCTTGATTCTAAATTCTCTTGAACTACTACAGCGAATTCTAACTCCGTCGCTCTTTTGTGAGAAGAGTAGGGACCCAAATTGGACTATTTGTAAGACTTGTGAAATGAGAGTATGAGATACATTTGGATGAGTGCAACACATTAAGTTGTCAAGCATTAGGATAGAATGAACTTGTCACGACCCGGTCCACCCAGCAGGTGTTGTCCTCTTTGGCTCATGCGGCTTGGGCCCTGTGGACTTTGGCCCAATCTTGCATCAAGATTTTATTCTTGGGTCCCTTTGAGTCCCAAAACGCATCTCACTAGACTCACAGGCGTGAACATTTATTAGCCCAGGTTCTAGACAGTCTCTTGACGATGTGGGACGTTACATTTCCCCACTCTCAGAGGAGAGTCATCCTTGGCTTTGATACCATATTTATATGTCACGACCCGGTCTGCTCAGCAGATGTTGTTCTCTTTGGCTCATGCAGCTTAGCCCCGTGGACTCTGGCCCAATCTTGCATCAAGGTTTTGTTCTCGGGTCCTTTTGAGACCCAAAATGCGTCTCACTAGACTCACAAGCGTGAACATATATTAGCCATGGCTCTGGAATGGCTCGGGCCCCGTGGACTTTGACCCAATCTTGCCTCAAGGTTTTGTTCTTGGGTCCCTTTGAAACCCAAAACGCATTTCACTAGACTCACAAGCGTGAACATATATTAGCCTAGGCTCTCGAAGGTCTCTTGACGATGTGGACGTTACATAACAGTCATCTCCTAAGGGCACGTTTGCTTGCATGGAATTAAGTTTCTAGGAATTCATGGTAAAATGGCTTGGTTAAACGACTATTAAAGATGTGAGGAGTTAAGGGGATAAAGTAGGATTTGTAGATGAGAACATGAATTTCCTATCATTTCATTTACTAGTATGATGGCTGAGTAGTCCTTTTCCACCAAAGGGCCTTTGGTGGCCATTTGTTGATCTTTTCCTTTGTTTCTTCAATTTAAATCACTTTTGAATTTGAATGATACAATTCTTATCACTTCTAACCAATATTTGCTGGAATAAAGCAACAGTTGCCTTTTGTCTGTGGGAATATGAGAGAGTATTCTTTTATACCTCAACCTTAAACAAATAGTTCCATTTTTATTTTTATTTTTTTGCTTGTAACAAATAGTTCCATTTTATCAACATAATGCAAGGAGGAGATTTGCATCCCATATATTGAAGGTCGATTCGAAGAGTTCTATTATATAACTATCGAAACACTATGCTGTCTAATAGTCTATGTAAGGAGGAGATTCATATGTAAAATAAGAAATCAAATGAAAACTATGAAAAATTGGTTTGTGGAGTTTCCTGAAGATCTTTCTATCCATTAATTTTCCATTTCGAAATATATACCTACAGAATCTAAATAGGTTGTGGTTTATTTTCTTGCTTTCGTTTTGATTTTTTCATTGGGTGTTCTCTTTTGTGTTCCTTGATTATCCTCTACATCTTATTACAAAAGTAAATAAGATATATGGTACTAAAACATGCAACCTCTTTTAATTCCAAGCAGAAATGCATAAGAAATGAATACATAATCTCCAGTAAAAATATCTCGCCCATCTTATTTTATGTTTGCTCTCTAAACTTTGCTTATGATAAGACCAAGGGCCTATATGCCTACTAGTATTGAATTCCTAGGAATTCATAATTAATAGTAAAGGATATGTCACTAGAGGAGCATTAAAAAGCAGAAAAGTGAAGGGTTAAAGGTGGAGATGTAGATAGGAAGATCGCTTTCCTAGGATCTATTTAGTAGGCAATGGGCGGGTAATCATTTCCTATGAAATGGGAGTTCATTTGATTGCCCCTTTTGGTGGCTCACCCTTAATCCTTCATTTTTTGCCCCTCTCCCATCCAATAAGAAGGCATCACCTTTTCTTTTCTTTTCTTTTTTTTTGCTGAAAGAATGTATCACTTTGAAATCCTATGTATCCAATACCCTATTAAACCAATGTACCCCGGATTGATAAGAAACCATGATCTAGTCATTTTTAAGAACTAACAAGAGACCATAATTGACACACGTTAGCATCTTAATCTTTTGATTCTTAGGTCTATCAGAACTTTCACATGAAAATTGTATTCATGGTTTTGTATTTGCCATTCTTTTACTTATATATGCATTCCAATTTTCATAGCTATTGTATGTTTCATTGTTTTCCCCCTACATATCTTGAATGACTTTCTTCACTTCCTTCTCATTCTCAGGTGATAGGCAAATGACAGACTGGGATAAGGCCTGGTCAAGCTTTAGGAAGAAAGGAAAGAAGGGATCATTCTCTCAATTCAATCCAAACAAATATGTTAGCTGGAACCCAAGGCGTTCTGAATACCCCTTATCTGAGGAGCCCAACCCCATCAAGAGGACTGAGAGATTTAATCTCATGTTGTGGACCAGTCCAAAGTTCACACTGGCAGGAGCTATAGTTGTGGTTACATTGCTTCTAATTTACACTCTTCTGGCGCTTCCCAACTGATTCTAACCAAAAATTATTTGGCTACTTCCATTTGTCATATCCCGCTTGCTCTTTTGTTTTTAGGGAGCTGCCTCTCTAAGCATTTTTATGTTTTGAAAGTATACACTTGTAATTGTTCTCTTCATGTAAACTGCTTTCTTAATTATGTCAGAAGTCAATAGTTCTTATGATACTGATGATGATGAAGGTTGTCTCAGATCCGAAATCAACGCAAGGAACTCACCATATATTGTTATGACTTCTACTCTAATACCATAATAACATAATATCTAATTAAACTGACTTCAAATTGATGTGATAAGACTATGATTATGATCTCCCAACCTGCTTTCCTTATTACCAAAAACAAAACCTGCTCTCCCTCGTTGGATTTTCAACCCTGACAATTGGTTTTTTACGGGGATGAATGTAAATATGACTAAAAAAAGCCAGCCTAGATAAATGGGATAAAACTTCAGTGATGAAGATGGCAATGGAAGGCCCAAACTTGAGGTGTTTAATAACATATGTTAGGTCTTGTTTGGTATCTTTACTCTTTATTCCCACAAAACCATCTAAAATAGAGTCATCAAAAAAAGATACTAAAGTTCTTATTTTCACAAGCATAGAAATGGGGTCTTTCATTTTAAGAGGATTTCGCTCTACTTCTCTAAAGTGGGTAAAGACTAGATTTGTGTGTCAATCGCTCTGATATTCCAAACTTATGCCCACTTTAGATCTTTAGACAAATAGAGGTTGGAAACGAAGTTGCCAAACATGGGCTTTATTGTGTTGTTATACAGAACTTTGTTAAATGGGGCTAACAAAGCAGATAGGTCTAACAAAGCGATGATGATGATGATGACGGTGGCTATGATGCAAGATTGACAAACCACCAATCAGATTAATTAAGTGCCATATCTTGTCAACTCCCGAATACAATTTAAATTGTACTCTACTAGAATAGGTATTATGTGAGAGTATAAATCCGTTCGAAAACGTTAGTCAGTACAAGAACAAACCCTTGGAGAGTAAGTCCAGATTAACAGCAGCGTGGATCAAACATCTCTGTTGGTTTGCATCCATGGTAAAATCCATCCAGGTGGAACTCACATATAACGTGAAAGACATGCAATTATTTACTGACAAAAGGGATATTTTGATGGTGGTCCCTTGTAGATTTGCACCTTTGATATTGAAGTTGCATAGAAAATCAAAGGATTTCTAAAGGCATTAGATAAATGGGGATGGAAATTTTCAAGTTCACAAGAAAGGGTTATTACTTTTATATGGTTTGTTAAATTGTTAGTGCTGTATAGTTTCATATAAGAGACCATGTAATTAAGGAAGTAAAATATGTCTAACCTAGTTATGTCCCTTACCAGCTAAGTTACAGGTTGGAAAACGATAAAACCATTATCTTTAGCTTACAATTAGTAATAAAGGCCTGGGCCCAAAAATACAGATGAAATATTAGAATAAAAATATGTGAGTCCGGATCCCCTGTTTTTGTTTCGTCCAATCCACATTTGCCACATATATAAAATCACTTCTATGTTTTTTTTTTTTTTTTCATTCCAAGGAAGTAATTAAGAGGGTGCAATAGCTGGCATAAGATTTTATATTGGTGGCAAATGTGGATGGTATGGAAACAACATCTCCCTATATCTAAGAAATAGAGGATCCGGACTCAAAATGTGGATTTGCTCAAATCTAAGCTCAGTTCAATCCAACCAAACTTTTTTTTGTTCTACTTTGTAAAAGTAATACCTAGTTACCTCCTTTATATTGGATAAGCACTCATTCTACCACAATTCGATGCAATAAAACCACAACAATTGATTTATTAGTGAAATAAAATGTTAAAAAAACCATGGATAATTCATCTTTCATTATTCAAATCAATTTTATGTATCATAATATAAAGAAGGAAAAAAATGGAATATACATATATAACGTGATGATCCCTTGAATTTGAAGGCGCCAACTGTGACGATCACCATATTCACGGGACAAAATTTCCCTGTGAACCCAATGTTATCAAAGAACAAAAAATACCCAAATAAAATTAAATCATACAAAGAAAAAAAAAAGAAAAGATTAAAACCTTACCTCTACCTTTTTAAAATAAATTCGTGAAAAGCCACTGAGCCCACTTGAATGACCACTATGATGACCACTACCATGCCCACTTTTGTTATGCCTTCGCGACCAGCCTTTGAACAAATGATGTGATGATTCTTCATGCTCCCCCACTGTAGAACATATGTTTGTGTGCCCTTGTTGACATTGAAGAAGACCTCCTATCTCTATCTCAAACATGTTCCTTTGTCCTTGACCTCCTCCATTTTTGCCTTACTTCTTGGTGGTGAGATTGAGATGACTCTTTCTTGCATTTTTTGAATGTTCTGTATTTTGCCACTATCATATTATTATTTTCTTTTCAAAGCACTCCCCTCAGCCTCTGATTTATGCTCCTGTGGGTACTCTGTTTCTCATTATTGTCTCCTTTTGATGCAATAGAAAGAAGAAATTATAAGATTATATAAAGAGCAAGGCTCTCCTAAGCTCAAGCTTAGGATAAAATTTTATAAGCTCCATACTTGTGAGGCTCATCTTTGGTTCATCCAAATGGACCAAACACATGACTCCCCTAAATTGCATATCTCCGCCAACTTTCGGTTAGATCCAAATTATCTAAACCGTTGGATCGACTATGTATCGATTCAAATAGACCGTTGACCATTAAACTTTTAGGCTCATATGGAGATGATAGAAATCACTGTTGGAGCTGGTTTTTTGCAGAGAGAAAGATCCCACGGAGTCCTTAAAACCCCCCCATCTCCATCCCCATGTGGGTCCCCAGGTGGGCCCCACAACATACTTGAGCTTACCTTATCCTAAGCTTGAGCTTAGGAGAGCTAGCCCCTTATATAAATCCGTGTGTGTAACACTTTATATAAGGTTTTGTTTATTTATTTATTTTAACCCAAGGGAAGGGTCTCACAGCACTGACATTGAGGATCGAAGGGGCCTTGGATGATTGGTTGATATTAAATGTCCCATCCTTGTATCACCGAGCAGTTATAATTAATTAAAATCAAGTATCATGGAGCAAATTTTTATAGAGTTTTTTTGTATATACCCTCTAAGGTTTATATAATTTGTATATAAGCCCCTTTAGTTTAAGAATTTATAAATAGGCCCCTGGTTTTTCATTTCAATACCTTCCATGTCCCCAAAACCATTATACCTAATGAGATTGAATAACCACTATGAGATTTGTGTTGAAGTTTTATAAAAATGACAGCTTTGACCTTACACCCATTAAACAAAAGTGAGCATATTTTTATTTATAAAAATACCATCATTTTATCCCAACTCCCAACGATCTCTCTCAATAACTCTTTAATGCACATGAAACGTAATCATGTATTTTGAAACTTTCATCAATCTAACGGTAGGTCAAGCATAGATTGAATCAATAATAACCAATTATAAAGTGCATGCGTTGATTGTCATTATGATCGATTTGAATTTGATGAAATATGCCTTCTATTGATAAAAATAGATTTATGTGCGGTCATAAACTTATGTGTGGTCATTCTCTCTAACAAAATGTAATTATTAATGTTACAAGTTTTAGAGAAAAATAAGTCCAAGCTTTTGATACATATAGGGATAAAAAGATGGGTAAAAGTGTCATTTCACTCTAAAAATTTTTGGTGGTTAGAAGGTTACTGATTTTGGTTTTGGGGATACAAAAGATATTAAAATGAGGAGACATGGGCCTATTTAGTAATACTAAAATTATAGGGGGCTATTTACAAATCCTAGAAACCTTAGGGTGGTCTAGGCAAAAAGCTCATTTTTATATACAATCACTATGGAAGTTTGGATCCGACAGCTATTATGGTCTGGATAAGTTAAAAAGGTAAGCCCCGCTAATGATTAATTTAGACGGCTACATAATTAGAAGCAGGTATCATGAAGCAGTTTCTGTTTGCATTCGTTATGGCCACGTTGATCCTATGACTCTTATGGTCATGGATTTGGGTGGAGATTTCAGTTGCTAATTAATTTGGACTTGGATTGCTTATTCGCAAGATTTATGAAACCATTTACATCTTAGGAGATTTGAATTACGATAAGAAGTTATTAAAAAAAGGGAAAGGATCCAGGGTTATGATTGACGAATTATTGGATGATCATGCAATTAAAGAAACCCAAGGAGATAATTAGGAGAAATAATTTTGAGATGAATGGACACAAGGAAATCATTCTTATCTTGTAGGAAATGGGACATAAATATAAAATCGGGGAGCCCGGATCCTCTAAGATTTCCCCCACGGTGATCATGAGTCAACCAATCAAGGTCCGCTATATTACCACGGGCAGCCTACCATGCATACGGGACAGGAGCTGCCCATGGTGACGTGGCGGACTGTGACTGGTCCCCTGACGGTCACTGTGGGGGAAATCCTCAGGTGATCCTGATTCATAATTGGAGATTTGTTTTATATCCAACATTTTGCATCCATTGGCCCACATTATGCTCCTGATTTATTTATTTGTGATCTGAACATTGGACTATGAAAGCTTGGGTCACAATCCAAGAGGATCAAGATTCTAAATCATTGACAAATTAGTTACTGAACGAAAATCATATAGATCGCTGGATATCGGACTCCTATGGAACCAACCTGAAATCTGTATGGGCGTGATGACCCAGCTTGTGTTGGTGTGACCCAGATTCCACTGGTCGTATATTGATCTAGACAACAAGATTAGTGGTCCTACACATTGACCCAATTGAAAACTCACAACTTCAGGATTTTGAACATTGATTTCAACCAAGTCAAGAGTCAAAAATTTCAAGCCAGGATCGCAATTACTGTTTTCTAGAACTTATAGCACTGTAGCAGCTTCAGCCAAGGCACCATGACCAAACAAACACGAAAGTGTCTCTGACCAAACCTGCTTACTAGAAAAGCCCTTCTCACCGGAGCTTGCCAGACCTGAGACCTCTCTCAGAAATACAAACCAAAAAAGGAATGAGACTTTTGACACTGAAAATCTAAGGTTGAACGGTGAGAAATTGTCTTAACACAACCCCATGGGTTTGTTCTTCTGAAAGGTCATACTTACCATCCACGTCGTGAAATTCCCCTCACATGTTTATTACCTTTTGGCAAATAAAGGTCATAGCCAAAAACCATGTTGTCAAAGGTTAAGTTATTGACAAGGACTTTCTTGTCAGAGGCTAAATTTTGTTGACAAGATGGGATTGGGTTCCTCTTCCCATATGTGTTGGCCATCTTAAGCTCCAGGCCTAGCCCCCTTGAGTGGGTTACCAGCAAAAAAGGAAAAGAAAGAAAAGTTCAAGCTGTTGCTTTCAAGAGAACCAAACCTATCAGAAGAGCTTGAGTGTTCTCCAAGAAATATTCTTCAAGAAGGGAGGATAAGGTTTTGAGGCTCATGGCATTGGGCGGCTTTGGCCTCTTCTCCTTCATTTGTTTTCATCCATCTTTGAGCCCCATCTGATGTTGGTGGGGCCCATGTCAGGGGCACATGCCAGTGTATGGGGGAACAACTGCAGGACCCTTGACCATGAAATTTAAGAATAAATTATATGAAGAAAAACGATAGTCACTCCCAAATCCCAATATACCTAAGTGCTCAGATCAGCATTTTGACTTTGACTTTGGGGCTGGAAACAAGTCCTAAAACTAGAAATATGTATAAAATAATTCCTTGGGCTTCAGGTTTTGACCGTGGGGCCTTGGCTTATTGATTCATCATTCAAGTAGTTGGTCTAGAAGGCACCGGAGTAGATATCCTATTCAACAAAATGAAACCCAAATTGGAAGACCATATCCGTTTAATCCAGTAGATATCCTATTCTCCAAACCATATACTTAGCTTGACCAACCACATTTAAAGCCAGGGCATGTATATGAATTTAAAAATAAAAAAAAAAAGTCATAGTAACATGGATAGGGATCAAAATCTTAAAAATATAATTAGTTTACCAATTGATTGCGTGTGTTTTATTGGGCTCAATGTTCAAAAAACTAAAAAATAGAAAGTGTAAAAAAGAGAGGATTTTTTGCAACTCCCAGTAATTTTCAGGACACATGCCTGAAAAGGGACAATAACAATGGCCAACTGTTACGGAAGAAAGCTCTGCTGTTGGGCAACAATGATCAACCGGCAGTTACTGCCTAGATAGTTCAATCGCAGCAATTTTCAGAACACATGGCCCACCAACTAGATACTCAGAAATCAAGAGATGAAAAATTGAGATATCAAACAAGTATATTGATGTCTAATCACATACCTGGAAATGGGCAATTAGCAAGAATAGTTCAATCACAACAACTTTCAAGACATAGGGCCCACCAACCAGATACCCACGAACGATTAAATTAGAAATCAAAGGCCTGAAAATATGGGGGAGGGAATTTAGGCAAATTTAGGTTGGCAGTGGCTCCAGAGGGTTCAGTTTTGCCCATGTACAATCTGAGGCAGGTATATCTAGTCTGGCCCTTGACAGTAAGTTATCTGCAGCCTTTTCAAATAAAGGACATGTGAACACCAGCAACAACTCTTATGCTTTTAGGCATATAAATTGAAGCCATTCCGTAAAACCGTGAGATTCATTATTTACCGATAATCATTCATTTTATAGCTAGTCTTGTTTGGATAGATGGTGAATTGAAATTAAGTGAGGTGAAGCGTCAAATCAAGAGAAAATAAAATATAAGGGGTTATGATAGTATTTTATTTTTAGTGGCTTGATAAGGAATCTTTTTGGCTTTTTACGTAAGAGGATTTTTTTTATCATTTAGTGGAGAGAGGAAATTGTTTTTCAACTCTTTTTTTTTTTTAAGAAGAGGGAAATTTTGATTTTATGTACTTTGATATAACCCTGGTCTTTTCTTATCTAGATAATGGAGGTTTTACCTCACTTCAATTAAATTCACCAGGCAACCAAACACGCATTGGACATCAGCCTATTCCAAAAAAAAAAAAAAGGATAAGAAAAAAAGAATTAGTACAACAGCTTATCTTGCATTTTAGCCAATAAAAAAAAATTGCAAGTCATTGCACATGACCACAAGCCCATTCCAAATAGATGATTCACTCCTTCACATCCTCCTGTAAGTATTGCATCCATTTCAGCCCTTTAATGTGGTCTTACTGTTGTGGTTTTAAATCTCAACCTAAACCAAGTGGTATCACCTGATGCATAATATTTGGCCTTGAATGATACTTGTAGTCTATGATTTGTCTAAAACATAAATGCATTGAAAGTTGAAACTCTATTCTCACCACCTTTTTTTAATTCTATTTTGTTATTTATACTCATCTAAAACACTAAAAAAAAACTCTTAAAAATGAAGTTTTTTACTTTTTTTGGTGAAAATTCTTTAAAAAATTCCTATTTTGTTTTAGAAAATAAAAGGGTCAAAACAGGTTTACATTAACGTTTTGACTGTGTCAACCCACTGATAGGGTGGCCCTAAGACACCACCTAGAAATGGAGAAGGTTAGGGTTTAGATTTAATAAAGAAAGAAAATGCTCCCCAATAAAGGAAGTGACACGTCAGCTAATATAATGTCTATGATGTTGGTTAAAGATGATTTTACTTTTTGGAATTTTGTCTCTACATTGGCCCTAAAACTTGGCATTGATATTCTACAGTCGTGGGGACATCTTGCAGATCACAATATCCTATGTTTATAAAATACTACATATTTTTTATTGGAACACTTTTACGAAAAAATATTTAAAACTTCCACTGAATACCGAAAAATGTGATGTTTAAGTGCAACCATAGAGTCAAAATCCTCATGTGTAAGTCTTCTTTCCTAGTCTGTTTTTATTTATTTGGTACAGCTTCTTTCACAAGTTGTTAGTTGTTATTACAAGAATATGGTTAATTTTTAGGAAGCTTGCCACTCAAGCAACTCTTTGACTGTTCCCTGACCCGGTCCCTCCCCCACCCATTATATATATGTCACTCTAAAACAGTTCTCTTCATTCAAACTGTCTTCTGCTTCTTCACAGACTTGCTTTCTTCTTATCTTCAAGAGGACTTTCAAAGCTTCCTTTTGCATTCCCATCTTCTATAGCTTCAGTTGCTTCCTTCTTCTCCTCATCCTTCTTCACTGAACAACTTCATCTTCACCCATATCCAGATTAACCCGCAGAAATGGATTTTCAAGTTGCCTATGCTCCAAAGAAAGGAACAGGGAGGCCTTTGCCAAAGAGAGGCCAGATCAAAGCCAAGATAGTTGGAAATTTCATCAGATCAGTTGTCACAATGGCCTCAAAAGCAGGGAAGAAATCAAAAATAAGCAGAAGTGGCAGTGGACGCTCTCTCCAAACTACCACATCTTTTAGTTCTTACGCTTCCGATGGGCATTCAGATTCCTGATCAATTGCTAGATCAGAGAGATGTATTTGTAGTCATTTTGCTGAACTGGGTTCTTCTGGCTATGTCCAAAAATTTCCTCTGCTGCTGATTCTTTTTTGTGCTAGTGAAGTGGGGCATTTGTAATAGATGAGAAGCAGAGGAGTTCAAATTTTGTCATTTCAGTTTTTGTAAATAGATCTTTAATTTCAGAGAAATATGTGTTATTTCTAATCTTTTGATTATGTAGAGATCAAGGTCAGCCAAGTAAAGAGTAACTTTTGAGATAATTTTGGATGGGTTATATGATTATATGGTTTATATGCTTCTCCTCTGTATAATTCTGCATCCAGCATACAGAGTAGAAGCATATGTGGGCATGGTTGCATTTTGGTGAAATTAAGCTGAGATTGAGGTTCTGTTGATTGGGTTTTGTTGTTCATTTGCTAATGTCATGCTTCAATTACTTCCAGTCTAATTTATCTGTAAGTTTCAGCGAAAAAAGAAATTGAAAATTTGATTGTAGTTTGAAGGTTCTGATAATAGAAACTGGACCCATTGACCAATTTGAGAGAACTAATGGCCTGTTTCTCATACAAATAGGTTTTAGATTTTAGAATTTGAAGGGGCAATGCTCTGGCAGCCTTTTGGAATCCCCGCAAGCGCCTTTAGAAATGCTTATCACCAAACATGCCCTTGTTGTTACTGATATTGTGAGATCAAAGCACTACATTTTAAGAATGTTTTTGGCAGATGGATGGAGGGATTTGCTGCACTTGTTGAAGAAATTGGCTACTCCTTGGATTGAATGCAGTAGAACAAGATGGACATTGTTAGAGTTTTGATGGTGGGTTTCTGCTGGAAAATAGTGTCAGAAGTATGAAATTCCAAATGGGTGTTGCCTGGGTTAGATGGATCTAGGGCATAAATATTCAATTGTCTAGAACTCTGCTTGGATGAAACAACAGAGAGATAAGGTTTGAAATTTGTGTAATTTTGTGGGCTTTTGTTGGTTAATTGGCGTTCAAAGGAGCTTTGTGGGGCCATACCAAATTGAAGGGGAGTTTGTTTGTTTGTTAGGGACGCTATAAAAAAGCTTTTGACTATACGGCCACTCTTAGATTTGATATTTGTCCAAAGCATTCAAAGTTTAAATATTTTCTGCAAAGCTACTGGTACAATAATGATGTGATATCGCACACCCTAGGATATCGCACAAGGCGATATGTGCGATATTGCATAGCCCTAGAATATCGCACATTGCAGTGTGTGTTATATCGCATGGCCCTACAATATTGTACGAACAGTTCTATAAGAAATACTTAAATTTCGATCACTCATGGATAAATGTCAAATCTAAGTGCAATTGTAAGGGCAATGTCCCAAAATAGAAAAACAAACAAACAAACAATTGATGGCTACAGCAACAATAAGTCAGCTGTAAAGCATATAAACGGAAGCCATTCCACGAACTATGAAATTCAAACTTTTTAACCTGTGAGCATTCATTTTATTGTCCCTATAGTCTGTTTGGTAATTTATTTGTAGAGTAAAGTGAGGTGACGCCTCAAGATCAAGAGAGAATAAAATACGAGCGGGTCTAATCATAATGTGATGGCTTTTGTCTTGAGTGGCTCTATAATGAATCTTTTTTACTTTTTGTGTAAAAAGTAGATGGCTTTTTGTTTGAGAATATTGATTTTTGAGTTTTTATTTAAAAGAAGGGGGAAATTTTAAATTTTTGTACTTTTGATATGACTCCCAATCTTTTTATGTCTCCTGAATGGAGGCTTCACTTCACTTCACTTTAATAGTGAAATTAATAAGATAAAAAATTAGTACACCTTATCTTGCATTTTACTCAAGAAAGGAAAATTGAAGTCATTGGACATGGCTACAAGCCCATTCCAAATAGATGATGCACTCCTTTACATCCTCATGTAAGTATGCATCCATTTGAGCCCTTTATGTGGGTCTTACTTTTGTTGTTTTAAACCTCAACCTAAACAAGTGGCACCGCCTGATGCATGATATTTGGCCTTGGATGATACTTGTTGTCTATAGTTTGTCTAAAATATAAACGTATGAAAACTCCATTCTCACCTCCATTTTTTTAAATTCTATTTTGTAATTTCTATTCATCTAAAACGCTAAAAAAAAAAAACTCTTAAAATGAAGGTATTTATTTTTTTATTTTGTGAAAAATTTTAAATTTTTTTCTATTTTCTTTTAGAAAATAAAAGGGTCAAAACAAGTTTACATGAAGGTTTTGACCGTGCCAACCCACTGATTGGGTGGTGATAAGACACCACCTAGTCATGGAAAAGACTAGAATTTAAATTTGGTAAAGGAAGAAAATGTTTCCCAATAAAGCAAGCGACACACTGGCTAATATAATGTCTATGGCGTTGTTTAAAGATCTTGATTTTATTTTTTTGGGATTTTGCCTTTACAGATGCCCTAATATTCATGCGATATTCTTTGGCCATGTGATATCGCATATATCACACCATGCGATATCCTACGTCTATAAGATATCATATATTTGTTGTACAAACAATCCTGTAGAAAATATTTTAATTTTGGTGGTATACGGTCAAATATTAAGTCTAAGTGCAGCCATGCTGTCAAAACCTATCACTCTTTTTTTATTAAAAACTAGTGGGAGAGATGTGCGTTGCACGAAGCTGTCACCGAAAGTGTTTACGTTGTAGTTACATGTTTACAGAGATGAAAAATGGTAAGTATACAATTATCTAATTGCTACCGTGCATATTTTGATTTTATTAATAAAGAAAATAGAAGTTTCAACCTACTATAATCAAATAAAAAAATTATTTATAATAACACTTTATAGATACTAATATATGCTTACATTCTAAGTTCAGAGTATAAGAAAGTAGAAAGCATTTGTTTCGATTGAAAGATTTATAATAATATTTTATAGGATACTAACATATACTTACACTCTATGTATTGTCAGTGCAAACTTTGAGCAGTCGACGGGTGGATCTTTTTCTTTCGGAGTAGGTGTTTTTATTGCAAATGTGGGATCTTTAGCTTGTAGATCGATTTTGAACCTGTAGATCATGCATATTAGTATAACAATAGGACAAGAAATGAAATAAAAAGGGAATCTAGAAAAGACCATAATGTTGTCAGTTTAATATACCTCTCAAAATCTAGATTATGTTAAAGTATATAATGGGTATGCAACACACCTAAATCAACTAAGTTTAAATAAGTTCATCTTTTTGTGAGTAAAGATAACATGAAAAGTATATCAGAAACCCATTTTCATATAGGTAGACAGCATCATAAAATTATGGGGATTTGACATTTTAATGCCTCTTAGACATGAAATCTCCAATTTCATGACTAAACTTCACTAAATGTTACCAGAGTCTTTTAACTTTAGTATACCTTTTTTTTTTTAACTTTTTTGCCTTGGACCCCATGATATAATGAAAAACCCATAATATCATGGGATGCGAATAGATTTTCAACTTTTAACATTTAGATCCCATGATATTATGGGTTTTTCAACTCCCATGATATCATGTGATAAGGGCAAAAAGTAAAAAAAAAAAAAAAGTATCAGAATTATACGACTCTGGTGACATTTACTGAAGTTTAGTCCTGAAATTGGGGATTTCATATCTAAGGGTTATTGAAATGTCAAATCCTCTAAAATTATTCAAGTGGGCCATTTGTCAAATACAATAAATGAATTGGTGTAACAAGTACTCATAGTCCTTGATGTAGCTGCAATTCATCGTCTACTTGAGATTCCCTATGAGCACCATTTTGTTGCTATTTCAGCACCTCTTTTTTTATAAACATCTGAGTAATTGGGTCATCTGAATCATCCAGAATCTGGATGAGCATATTTGACCTTGGGCCCATCTAAATTGCATGTCGCAGGAATTGAAACCTGATACACCTGTTTGATAAATAAAAAATCAAATACTGAAAACCACAATATATTTAAGAGAAGAAATGAAAATTGGTAGAAAAACAAACACAATGTATATACCCATTTGCTGGTAAACCCGGAAAACCCTGCATTTGTATAAAATGCAAATCAAACATAAAGTAGAGGAGGGTCTTTCTTTAACTTATATTTTTTTTCACATGAATTGAAAAACATCAAATATCTGCAAAATGCATAATAGAAAATCAAAAACCAAATGCATGTCAAAAAGACAAAAACACATCCACTAACCTAATCCAGGGAGGAGCTTCAATTTTATTTTGCAAGATGAGGGAGGGAGGAGATGATCTTCTTATGCCGAAGAAAAACTTTAAAAGATGGCAGAAATAATCTTCTTAAGCCCAAGAAAACTTAAAAAACTCTCAGACGTCTTCCTTCTTTTTCTTGGCAAGAATGCGAATGATTTGCATGCTGTGGGCCCCACACTTCTTAAGCCTAAGAAAAGTTCAAAGAGCTCTCAGACGTCTTCCTTTTTTTTCTTGGTCAGAATGAAAATGGTTTGCATGCCGTGGGCCCCACAAGATTGTATCTAATTACATGGATATCTTACATCTAAGTGGATGCCACATGATGAAACAAATTGTCTTGTGCATACAAGTGGTCCACAAAATTCAAGTAAATGAATGCCAGCAGATGGATTTGAAGGAACCAGGAAGAAAAAAAATGAGAGCAACTGTCTCATTTTAATTATGGTATAGAGATAAAAGGGGAAAAAAAATAAGAAGAAGGAAGGGACAGAGGCCTTCCATTACTTTTTTTCTTTTTTTTTGTGGGCACTGTGCTCTCACTGTAACATGTGGAAGTCTTCTTTCACAAGTTCTGTTTTATTTTTTGGTACAGCTTCTTTCACACAAGTTGTTACTACAAGAATATGGTTAATTTTAGGAAGCTTGCCACTCAAGCAACTCAACTGTTCGCTGACCCTCCCCCACCCATTATATATATATCACTCTCAAGCATGTCTCTTCCCCCAAACTTTCTCCTTCTTCATAGACTTGCTTTCTTCTTCTCTTCAAGAGGACTTTCAAAGCCTCTCTTTTGCATTCCCATCTTCTATAGCTTCAGTTGCTTCCTTTTTCTCCTCATCCTTCTTCACTGCACAACTTCATCTTCACCCATATCCAGATTAACCTGCAGAAATGGATTTTCAAGTTGCCTATGCTCCAAAGAAAGGAACAGGGAGGCCTTTGCCAAAGAGAGGCCAGATCAAAGCCAAGATAGTTGGAAATTTCATCAGATCAGTTGTCACAATGGCCTCAAAAGCAGGGAAGAAATCAAACATAAGCAGAAGTGGCAGTGGAAGCTCTCTCCAAACTACCCCATCTTTTAGTTCTTACGCTTCCGATGGGCATTCAGATTCCTGATCAATTGCTAGATCAGAGAGATGTATTTGTAGTCATTTTGCTGAACTGGGATCTTCTGGCTATGTCCAAAATTTTCCTCTGCTGCTGATTCTTTTTTGTGCTAGTGAAGTGGGGCATTTGTAATAGATGAGAAGCAGAGGAGTTCAAATTTTGTCATTTCAGTTTTTGTAAATAGATCTTTAATTTCAGAGAAATATGTGTTATTTCTAATCTTTTGATTATGTAGAGATCAAGTTCAGCCAAGTAAAGAGTAACTTTTGAGATAATTTTGGATGGGTTATATGATTATATGGTTTATATGCTTCTCCTCTGTATAATTCTGCATCCAACATACAGAGTAGAAGCATATGTAGGCATGGTTGCATTTTGGTGAAATGAAGCTGAGATTGAGGTTCTGTTGAATGGGTTTTGTTGTTCATTTGCTAATGTCATGCTTCAATTACGTCCAGTCTAATTTGTGTGCAAGTTTCAGTGAAAAAAAAAAAAAAGAAATTGCAAATTTGATTGTAGTTAGAAGGTTCTGATAATAGAAACTGGACCCATTAACCAATTTGAGAGAACTAAGAGCCTGTTTCTCATACAAATAGGTTTTAGATTTTAGAATTTGAAGGGGCAATGTTCTGGCAGCTTTTTGGAATGCTCAACTGAGGAAGTGCCTTCAGAAATGCTTGTCACCAAACATGCCCACTGTTATTGTGAGATCAAAGCAGTACATTTAAAGAATGTTTTTGGCAGATGGATGGAGGGATTTGCTGCACTTTTTGAAGAAATTGGGTACTCCTTGGATTAAATGCAGTAGAACAAGATGGATGTTGTTAAGAGTTATGATGGTTGGGTTTCTACTGGAAAGTAGTATCAGAAACATGAAATTCCAAATGGGTGTTATCAGAAATATTTCAATTGTCTAGAACTCTGCTTGGATGAAATAACAGAGAGATAAGCTTTGAAATTTGAGTAATTTTGTGGGCTTTTGTTGGTAATTGGCGTTCAAAGGAGCTTTAGATTAGCTGTCTGGACTCTTGACCTATTTTCAGTTTTGAATGGCAGTGAAACTATTAAGGCTGCTAATTTGCAACGCCACTTTCACAGGACCCGGTATATTCTTCAGCAACAAAAGCCTGTACTTCAAATCTTTTGGCTTTGAAAATATGATATAGCTGGACTTGGACCCATTGGGTAACCAGGTGTGGATATGGGGGTTCTGGTCTCCAGATTGAATTGGGTCTCCGAATGTGCCTACATTGTCACAAATCCACTGGCATGGATCTAAATTATGGCCCAAACGGTCAAACTTTTTTTTAAATGTCAGCATACCAAATGGTAGTTAGACACCATTTTGGGGCCTACATGACTGGATGGGTGACGCTACTACTTGATTCCCACGAATCACTTCTCCATGGTGATTGGACACCATTACATTTCCTTGCCCTGCACGAAAATGCAGCCAACTAAATAACACGTGATAAATGTATCTAGTCTACTTCCTTCCTTGAGATTGCAAAGTGACATCACCTAAAATGTTGACAGCATCCAAGATGCATGGCAAAGGATGAAACGGACAACCAGTATACGAGGGACCCACATCTAGAACTTTTTATTCTATTTTTTTACAACGATAAGTATGCACCAAAAGGTTTACCTTTTTTTGGCTAGGTCGTTGGACTACTGGGCACGAGTGATATTATCAATGGATTTTTATGAAAAAATTAAATTTATATTTTAATTAAACGATTTTATGAAGAAAAAGTATAAAATGACGAATAAGTTGTGAATATATTTTTTTCTGACAAAATTACCTCAGTTAATGATATCACCAACTGGGTTGATGATATCGCCAATGTTTCCCTTACATGAAAGTAAATCCAAAACTCCTTTTCTCAAACATTGCACTTTATCTCATACCACTATAAATGCAAAAAGAACATAAGCAATATGACAAAGAATCAACTAAAGGGTGAAATAAACTCAATCATCTTTACAAAATGCAATGATTTTTATAATAGTTAATAATACTTGTATTGGTCATAAATTTGCACAACATGGCTACTCACGCGTTGCTCACAAACATCAAGACCAATGAAATTCCCCACAAACAAACGGCTATAAGACCCCAAATTTTCACAAAGCGTACTCATATCCATCCCCTTCAACCTCTCTTAAACCACTGACTAAATCCAAATTTTGACATTTCATTGAATACCGTGTACACCAAATTCACACCCTCAAACTCATGAGAATACACTTTAAAAAGGGGCGAGGAATGCATGCAAACCAACCATGGGATCCACACATCTCAGGAAGATTACTAAGACTATCTAAATAAGACAATAAGAACGCAAAATACAATAGTTTTCACGACCTTTCGTTTACTAGATAGAGAAAAATAAAGCAATACATTGTTTTTTGTAATGAAAGTTAACGATATCATCAACCAATGGACGATACTGTCAACTATGGTAGTTTTGTAAAAAAGAATAAAAAATGTACGAACAACTCTCTTGTCATTTTATTATTTTTCTTCATAAAATCGTTGAATTAAGATTTAAAATTAATTTTTTCATAAAGATCCCTTAAAATCAAAAGACTTTGTATGATCCTTGGGCATATGTGTGTAATGCCCAGGTATCAAGTGTTAATACCATTCAACCATGAGTTATATTATTGGAAATAATGTCGATGTACATAATTAGGGGCTAAATCTTATCTGTTTGGGCCACTCTTTGCCGATCTAAATTAAAATTTTAGAAGATGAAAGAGGGGGATCGAGTTGAGTAACGCAAACTAGTTTGACCAAGTTCCTGATGAACTCACATTTTTGTTACTTAGTGATCTTTAAATGGAGTTGATTCAGTGTCTTAGTGATCTTTAAATGGAGTTGACTCAGTGTAGTAAAGTGAATCGAGTTTTGAACTATGATTAACTGTAATGGTTCAATGAACTTTGAACTAGGGATTGCAATGTGTAGGCTTACAAACGTGCCCTTGATCCATGTAATGTTGAGATTGCCTCATGACTCAGTGCCAGAGGCATCTTCTGATCTTCTCCCTGATGTATGTCGCATCACATCCACTGTATCACCCATCAAACTGTCCAAGATAGGTCAAAAAAATATCCACCTCATTTTAAGACCCATCGAATGTTGCTAATAACGGTTGGAATGGCAAAATGTTCCTAATCATGGTGGACCCAGTTTGTAAATTCGTTATATCTATTTGCAACTCTGAATCCTTTTAAAGTGGGGGGATGAGATAATTTAAAGCCCCTTGTTATGAAGTGTCATTGACATCTATCTCTGAAATCCAAACCACTCAAAATTATTTTTCAATCTTTTATTGATTGGGCCAAATTGGATTCCAATGTTAGTCACACCCATCTTTTGATTGATAATGTTTAAAACAAGCGATTAAGATATTTACCAAAATTAAACAATATTGACTCAAATGATGAGAAGAATCTTACAGCTGATTAATGTTGGCTGGCCGTAGATGGTCTAGCAAAAGGCCTGTGAAGGAAAACTTTATATAGTGCAATTGGTACAATAATTAAGAAATATTTTATATAGTCCCTGCGTTTTGATAATGGTTGATTGGTGGGTCCAATGAGTTGATAATGTCAAAAAAGGTTCTCAACTATTTTAGAAAACATTCAGACGTCATTGCCATTTTCCAACACACTCAAGGTTAAGCAGCGTAGGCACAATTTTGGTTCTAGGGAATGCAAAACTATTCCCAAGAAATGATGCCCCTTAGTTTCACGCACATGTCAAGGATCTCTGGGCCCCAAGTTAAAATATCACTCATAGACTAGTAGCTTAACGTAGCGCAATAGAAATAGAAAGTCATATCATCTACATAGACTAATTATATACGGATTTGAGGAGTGGTGTGAAGCGAAGGTGTAATCAACTTAAACCCATTTTCTCCCTATGCATTCTCAAATTGAAGTCTAAATAATTAGATTTTCATTTCTCCCAAGTCAACCTAAAATGGAGAAATGTTCACCTACAAGTAATAAGCTCTACAGTCTAACTCCCTAGGCCCCCCTGTGATCAGTCTAGGCCCTTTCACACTCCCATCGCCTCATGACGTTGTACCATGCCTAGTTTTACTATAAAATGTCTTTACCTACCGTTGGATTGAATCTCAAAGAAATATAGGGTTAAAACACCACTTTATTTTAAAGCTTTTATAATAAGTGCTAGGATGATCTCAATGGGCTTTTTTTTCTTCCAAGACCCTTATCCATATCCATATGGAGAACCTTCAATTTATCCCATCCATATCCATATGGAGAACCTTCAATTTATCCCATCCCTGCTACCAAAGAAGACATCTAAGTCAGCCCCACAAACCGAGCCAGATGTTTGTAGTTTGCGGAGACATTCATTCTCCATCAAATGTAACCTACAGTTGATTTTCCACCTTGCATCCACCATATTTACCTTATTTATTGTGCAAAAATAGAAAGCCTTTCTATTACACAAATTTGACCCTTATACCTCCATATACTGCCACCGTTTCCCAATAAATAGGCCCATAAGGTACACCACATAGTTACCCTAAAAAACTAAACTTTGGAGGAAGAAAAAAGGTTTATTCTCACTTTTCATTAAATCAAGTGTCATAGCCCCGCCCAAGGCCTAACGCATCATGTTGTTAACCAGGTATGAAATTGCCCGTTTTGGCTCACAAAGCATGCAAGGACTTCTCGTGCAATTACTCATCTTAATACTGCTTTTGCCTGAGCATGGTTAACTCCATAGATCCTACGGTATTTGAGATCACACGGTTTTTTAAATACCTAATTAAAACCGAGTTTGACTCATAAGCACAGAGATCTGATACAATGGATACCCGATTCATATGGCGGGCCCTTCTAATTACCCTTTCTCATGAGGTTCATAATCATGTGTTGTTACAGCAAGTCTAGTAACTGCAAAAGGCTTTACTCTAACCAATTTACTATAAAATGAAAAGGACTGTTCTCTCTTTCTCTGCATCGTGTCTATATTGTGGGCATGAATTACTGCCTTGTATCTAAAGATCTTTGCATTCGACATAGGATTCTCTACCATTTTGAAGGATTTGAACTATGCTAGTTCTCATGAGTGGGTCAAGGTTGATGTCACTTCTTCTACCACAGAAAAACAGACTATGCTCGGTGGAGAGTCAGAGCAACTGGTCTCCAATTGAAAGTGGTCCCACATATTCCCTGTAATAACTCAAGGAAATAAAAGCTTAGAGTTCAATGTTTTGCCCAAATTGACCTCCAACTAAAGTCAGTCTCAACACATTTCCAAGTCTCTACCAAAACAAAATCAAAGCCTACGTTCAATGTTTTTCATCCAAATCAACCCCCAAACTATCATCAATACCAACCCAAGCATAACTTATAGCCTACGTACTATCTATCCCCTAGTTATTTATAAAAGAGAAATAGACAAAAGAACACAAGGAGATAAGAAGAAATGAGCATAAGTCAAAGTCCACCTCTAGACACAATAAACACGAGATGCACCCGCAGTAGCGGAAGGAATCGACCATAGGCACTCCCTGAGTACTGATCCAAGTGTACTCGAGCAAAAGACGAGATGGAAGCACATTTGGGTGCGATTGAAAAAGAGTACTCAAGTGCGTGCACTGCATGCAGGTCTTGAGGAATGCCCCTTCCGTTGATATTCAAGGCTCGTTTAGGAATGTGATGGAAAATGCTAGATACTATTGTTGCTAGGAGGATGGACATGAAGCTGAATATTAGATATCAACTCGAATCTCTATAAAATTGAAGGTGCTAAAATTGATGAAAGCCAGAGTATAAGAAATTGGGGGAAATTGAACAAGGTGTTGCTCATTTGGTTGGCAACCTCACCTCTCGCCTTTATGACTAGAGGTATCAAACCCTCATTTTAATCCACTCCCTGCAAGCGTGTTAGGCAATCAACTAGTTAAGTTAAAGTGAAGTGAATCGAGATAAGAAAAGACAATGGGTCATATTAAAAGTATACAATTTCAAAATTTTCATAATCTTTTTAAAAAAAAAAGTAAAAAAAACAACACCCTTTCTCCACTAAAAGGCAAAAAAAAAAAAAAAAAACCTCCACCTTTCTATACAAAAAGTAAAAAAACTTATATACCAAACAACTAAAAATAAAATACCATCATAACCTCTTATATTTTATTCTCTCTTGATTTGATTCTTCATTTCATTTTACTTTAATTCACTATACATCCAAACACGCATACGTGTGTTTTCACTTTCTCCATGTGCAGATAGTTTCTCTCCTTACATGTCAGTACGTACTTTCCCCTTGTGTGAATTTCTCTTCCCGCATGTATGGATTTTCTTGTATCTCCCTGACACCATAGGTGGGCTAAAAATTATGTTCACCGTATTTACTTATTTGGTGATGGTAGTGTAGATGGGAATAATAAAAACTTCTAAAACTTAGGAACCTTTTGATATTATTTGTTCAGTGAACCTTTTCTTGTACTGGGTCAAACAGCAGGGGAGGCGTGAAGGTGTATGCATTTCATATAGCTAGACTTGGTCCAAGCCCAACCTGGCTAATTCAGGATTGGGTTGACCGTTTGATTGCAAGATTGGACTTATGCTGACATTTTCCACTCAAGTAATAAAGGGCTCCTCTCAGGATGTCATGTCAACCCATCCAACGGTCGACAATGCGTCGAGCACATTTTCTGGTGCGCTCGCACGTGAAAAGGGACCCATTAATAAATGACTTGAGTTTTATCGCCTAAGCCGAATCTGATTCTCCAATCCCATCAATTCAACTGAAACAAGACCAATTAGGATGACAACAGGTCGGGTTAAACTGGTGAATGCCCACGCTAATAGGAGTTTGCCATTGGTTATGATGGGTTCAGGGTGGATATAGGTTTATAGATTTTAATTAGGGTCAGACTGAGGGCGGGTTTTGGATATGACCACCCAAAGTTGGACCAATTGTTTATAACCAAATTATAGACATGCATATATATAATTAGGTAGGTCGCATGGGCGGCGCTACATTGATCTAAGTGGGGGTCAATTGACCCATTAATATCTGAAAAAATATTATATAAAAAAAAAATTCCGTTGTGAATTGAACTTATGTGAAGCTTTTGACCCCACTCAATGCCTAAGTTAATGGGCCATCTGTCTACTAAAATGAAAAAAATTAACCTCTAAATACGGTATTCTGTCATTTTGTCAGTAACTCTTTATTTACCGTAACTTTCATTTTTTTAAAAAAATTCTAAAATTTACGTTGAATTTACCAATAGCGAGCAACAGAGAATAAAAGAAAAAGAAGAAAAGTGCATTTGAGGTCTTGAATCTCAAAAAAAAAGAGGGAAATGAAGCAGAAAGGTTCCCCTTTTTTTACTTTTTCCCTAATATGTGCTCTAGCAATGAGTTTTTTAAACTTAAAGGAATTGGTGACATTGCTAGAAAATTAGTGGAGACAAAGAAGGATATCGTATAACCATTGGTTTATTTACTTCAAAATTGGCGTTGAATATACCAGTAGCAACTGCAACAGTAGAAAAAACTTTTTTCAGCAATAAAGTATATAAAGAACATGTTACCTAATCGAATGAGATATCAATAAATGAATGACTGTTTGGTCACATATATTGAAAATGATGTGTTTGATAGTGTTGATAATAAAGTTATTATGCAATGATTTTAACACATGAAAACCTGTCGAGGGCAACTGTAGGAGTTTATGTATTTTGATTTTCTTTTCGTATTAAGAACTATCAGTAACAATGTATTAAAATTTATATTTATTTTTTTTAAGAATTCAAAATTATCTTTGTAGGATTGTCGAAGACGGATTATTTAATAATTATATATTATATTTGTCGAATTATCGAAAGTAAATGATAGATGCCAATAAAGGGGAAAATAAATTTATTCAATTTGTGGAAGATAAGTCTTTTGTTAACCCCACTGATTCGAATTTCTGGAGCAGCCACTGGTTGCATGGCGAGCTAACATTGTTAGCTCTAATAATATCCCTTCACCTCTCGTAGTTGAGATGAGAGGTCGAAAGATATAGTTATGGGTTGGTTTGGGTACAAATCAACTGAACATATCGCAGGTTCGAGTTTATCATGGCCCATGATAATTCAATTTTTTTTCATTCGTAAACACGAGCAAGATTGATTGGACTATGACTCGCCAATTCCACCTAAATTAGACCCACCAACTAAAGGTTTGGGTTGCTCATTTTATTAAATTAAGGACGTGTCTAGAAGATTCCTTCATTCCCTTGTAACTATACTATCCTCTATTGAGAAGAATTACTTTATTCTAGGTTTGGAAAACATCTAGGAGGAGTCACTCCTTGTAATTAGGTAATTCATTACCTCTGTGGATTTACAAAATTTGATGGAGTGATAGAGACAGAGTAATCAGTGGAAAGAGGATTGTTGATGGGTTTGGAGGATTTATAAAATCCTCTCTCACTATTTCTCTTTCCACCAAAAACATGGATTTTTCTCATAATAAAAGAAAACATCAGAGGAATTTTCTTTGAAAACATTATCCAAACATGCTAATTGTGACTCAATGTTACACACTATGTTCAACCGACACTAATCCAAAAAGAACCAGACCCGAACCATTGCCAGTTGCCACCCAAAGTAACCCCCTATTCAAAATTCAAAGTTCAAAACTCACACACTCTTCCAAACCCAATACCACCCAAAAATATCTGATTATTCATTTCCACTTCTGACTTTTCCTTCTGAAACCCTCAGCTCTCTTTTGTGTTAGACCACAGACAGTATGATTGACTGCTGTCCCATTCCTCTCAAAAGCTCCCAAAGGATCAAAATATGAAACCCAAGAAAGTCATCAAGACCACTGAGCAAAAAACCCCAACTGGGTCTTCTTCCTTTTTTCTGCTTCTGTAACCCCAAAGAATCTGTTGGGCATTTGGTCTTGAAAGGAGCAAGAAAGGAAAGATCCCTTTCTGTTCCTTCTTTCCTCTCACACTCTTTTCTGTTTGCATATTCTCATGGAGGAATCTGAGGCTGTAAGTGAAGTGAAAGGGGTTCCTACCCATGGTGGGAGGTACACTCAGTACAATGTTCCAGGCAACCTCTTTGAGGTCTCAGCCAAGTATGTTCCTCCAATTCAGCCCATTGGGCGCGGCGCCTATGGAATCGTTTGGTGAGATGTTGCTTCTTTTCTAGATGATTGTTGGGTTTTTATTCCTTTTGCATTTAGTGTCTGTTTTGTTTCAATTTGGCAATTGTTGATGTTTGCAATTGATCACACTCTGTTGGGTTAGTGTGATCTGGGTTTTGGAATTTGATTTTAGTGGAGCTTTGTGACTAGCACTTGATTTGGATGAGATATGTGTTTCTTTTTTGGATTTAGTTGATGAAAGTGGCCACTTGTTGATGGTTCTTCCATATTTACCGTTTTGGCAGCTTTATCCATTTTTTATGACTAGGGAGTATGGACTACCCAATGGATAGCCTCTCATTTGATGGACCTTTTTCTCCGAGCAAGTATTTTGTGTTTACTGTGTTGGCCCCTTGAACATGTCGTTTTTTGCCCTGTTTAAATGTCCCACTATGGATAGTTCCTGCATATGTAAGTAGTGCCTTGGCATGTGCAGCTGATCCAAGCTTGAAAATTTTAAGATGGTTGCGTGTGAGTATCCATCAAATTCAAATGTTAAGTGTGCTTTTGTAGCACTCTGAGTCCGACCTACTATGCATTGATGGGAAAAGGTTACAACGGATGAAGTTACATGAATTTTAACTTGTTTGTCATGTGTGCTCTCACAAAAATTGAAACTGGATATGAACTGACCATGGATGGGCCACAACCAAAAAAAAAAAAAAAAAAGTCTCCATTTGATAAATTATAGATTTCAAATCAATAACTTCCATATGGATTACAGAAAGAGTAGTTGAAATATAAGAATTTCCACAGGAAGAAGCTTAATTCTGTGTTTTCGATTGCTTGTGAATTCTGTTTATACTTTTGACTGTGTTTAAGGTTGCCAATTGTTTTTCTTCTTCTTCTTCTATTACCTTTTCAACTGAAGTGTCCAGTTTCAATACAACAGCTCTGCACGCAACTCTGAGACAAAGGAGGAGGTTGCTATCAAGAAAATTGGAAATGCCTTTGACAACAGGATTGATGCGAAAAGGACCCTTCGAGAGATCAAACTCCTTGCTCATATGGATCATGAAAATGTCAGTTCTTTTTAACCCCCTTTCTGGGTGTATTTCTTGTGCTTGTAGTATTGCTAAGTTCATTGAAAATCATCATTACTATCATCATTGAATCCTTTTTCCCCCTTTTTTATTTTTTGGATTGGCTTTGTGAGTTATACTTTTCCACTCAACTCTCTTTGGTGGCTGCAGGTTATCAAGATCAAGGATATCATACGACCACCACAAAAGGAAAACTTCAACGACGTTTATATTGTTTCTGAGCTAATGGACACTGATCTGCATCAAATAATACGCTCTAGCCAACCATTAACAGATGATCACTGTCAAGTAAGTTCGATCTTAATAGCATACTGGAAATGGTGTATGTTATTATGTTTGCAGTATAACTGCTTCAATAACTATACAGAAGATAGAATAGTATCAAACGAATTCAAATATGAGATTGGTTTCAATGACAAGCTCAGCACTGCTGAACACCTAATAGCTACCATTTTATCCAATAATATTGAGAGCCCACAATGTTGACAACCTCTTAAGCCAATAGATTCTTTGTTTTTGTTTTTTTTTTTTATATGGGTACTTTCATTAGAAAAAGACCAACAGTACAAGAGAAAAGTACTGAAAGCAGAGGACAGCAAAAGCAAAAAAAGACAGAAAGAGTCCTAAGAAAATGCCAGCTCTTTCCAATGATACACAATATGATCTAAAGAGTATCTTCTAAAGGAAGGGAGAATAGACATCCGAAGAGCTACTTGAAAATTTGATTTCTCCCCCAGCCCGCTCTCATTCGATGTAATTTCTTCAAAACATCTTGAGTTTCTTTCCTTCCAAATTGTCCAAATCACCGCAAAAAAAGACAGCTGCCACATCATTTTGCCTCTAGGGTTCCCAATTGGAGCCTTCCAGGCTTGGAAGAGCTCGGGGAGAGAGAGAGGAAGGACCCAGCAGAAGACAAACTCACCAATTATAGACATCCACATTGCATGAGCAGTTTTACAAATTAGCAAGAGATGGTCCACAGATTCTTCGTCCCTCAAGCACATAGGGCAGCTATTCAAAATTGTCATCCCTCTCCTTCTTAAAAGATCTATGGTAGGGATCCTCTTTCTTAGAGCCAGTTACCTGAAAACAAGCGCCTTTGGAGGAGCTTTCAACTTCTAAATTCCATACAGCCCACTCTTCTCCCTGGGATTGCTTAGGATAGCCTTAAAGAAAGAGGACACAGAAAATGGTCCATTCTTAGAGGCTATCCACACCCTAGTATCTGGTCTATTGTTATGAATGAGTAGACAATTTAGGGTTTTAAGGAGAGCAATGAACTGGGCTTCTTCATGATCCTTCAGGTTCCTCCTAAAAGTGGGACCCCAAACCACCTGCCCTCCAATTGTGCTCATATAAGAACTGACTGTGGCGTCCATGTCGTGAGCACACTTAAACAAGTCGGGGAATTGATCACACAACGCCCTTTCACCTTTCCACCTATATGTCCAACAGAGGGTCTTCTCCCCCGAACCAATTTGGTACTTAATGTTCTCCATGAAGAGTTTCTTTATTGAGAGGATTCCTTTCCAAATAGGAGAGGAGTTCTAAGGGGGGTCTTGGACATCCCAATCATGCCTTGGAAGGCTGTATTTCGTTTCTAGCACCTGTCTCCAAAGGCCTTGAGAACCATCACCGATCCTCCACAACCATTTACCTAGGAGAGCTTGGTTCATCTTCTTCAGGGGTCTAATTCCTAGCCCTCCTTCCTTCGGCTTACAGATGGAATCCCAATCAACCAAGTGAAGCTTCTTCTGGGAGCTTGTGCCATGCCATAAGAAGTCTCTCTGCTATCTTTCAATCCTCTTTATAATTGAGGCAGGGCATCTAAAGATGGAGAAGTAATAGACTGGTAGGTTCGAGAGGACATATTTGATCAAGGTTACCCTTCCTCCTATAAATAGTTACTTAGCTTTCCAGGAAGACAACTTTCTCTCTACCCTTTCCACAATTGCGTTCCAAAGGGATTTAGTTACCCGCCCCGAGCACAAAGGCATTCCTAAGTACAAAATTGGAAGCTCCCCATTCTTACATCCCAGGATCTCTGAACATTTAAGGTGCAGAGGCTCCTCAGATTTTAACCCGATCACGTCGCTCTCGAAGAAGTTGACTTTTAGGCCTGACATTGCTTCAAAACATAGGATTGTGGTTTTGACATTTCTAACTTGATCTTCTTTTGCTCCACAAAATATTAGAGTATCATCAGCATACTGCAAGTGGCTGATTTCTAGGGAATTTCTAGCCACTCTGAAGCCTTCGAATAAACCAACACCGACAGCCTTCTTTATCATTTTTTCCAAATGCTTCAGGTACAATTAGGAAGAGAAAAGGAGAGAGGGGGTCCCCTTGTCTTAGCCCCCTGCCAGCCTGCAAGTAGCCCTTTGGAGACCCATTCAACAAAATAGAGAACCAAGCTGAAGAAATGCACTCCTGAATCCACTTCCGCCATTTTTCCCCAAACCCCATTCTTCCTAACATGTAATGAAGAAATTTCCAGTCCACCCTATCAAATGCTTTCTCCAGATCTAGCTTGTAGATGATCCCCGGATTCCTCTTCTTGAGTCTTGAATGCACATACTCATTGGCCACCAAGATGTCATCCAATATTTGTCTTCCCTCTACGAAAACACCTTGTTCGTTGGAGATAATCTTTGGCAGAATCTTTTGCATTCGCCCTGCGAGAACTTTGGCGAGGATTTTATAAGGACTTCCCAGGAGACTGATGGGTCTGTAGTCCTTGATACCAAGGTCTCCTACTTTCTTAGGGGCTAGCGCGATGAAAGTAGCTCCCAAACCTTTGGACAATTTACCCCTTCGCGAGAATTCACCGACAAAATCCATTACATCCTTTTTCAACAACTTCCAAAAGCATTGAAAAAATGCTCTCGGAAATCCATCTGGGCCTAGAGCCTTATCACCTACAAGGTCAAAGACTGCTTGACGAACTTCCTCCTCCTCAAAATTTCTTCCAAGCCACTTTGCCGCTTCTTCTCCAATTATTTCGAAGTCTAAATTTCCCAAATGAGGCCTCTCCCAACCTTCAACAGTGAAAAGAGATTGCAAGTAGTCTATTATGTGGGAAATTATCTCCTCTTTTTTCTCCAGCCTTTTTCCACCAACTAAAAACAGGTTATATAGATAGCCTAGTGTATGACTTTTGAGTTCTATCTCTCGTCTCTTGGCATGTTGTCACGACCCGGGCCCGAGATTAGGGCTACCACGGCTAAACCTCGAGTCGCGACCACATACTTACTTCCGTAAATCTCGCATTACCGAAGTCAATACGAAATCCACAAGGGATCCTTACATATAACTGTCACATGTACAATTTTGCGGAAACATATATATATATATATATATATTGACAATCAATTTAAACCGTACAAGTTCTCTACATAAAAGTAAAGTTTACTTACACATTTCATTTCCTATTTACGTTTAAGTCAACTCTGCATATTCAAATACAATGCAGGTGACTACTATGTACATTCAAAATGAATATTAAGTATTTCTCAAAATGCTTCCAAAACATTCTAAATCATTGCCCTCCGCTCTACGTCCACTCATTTAGTCTTCCTGGAGGAACCTGATTGGCCTCCTCTGCTGGCGGCGCGGCCTCTGAAGCAATGGGACGGGCAACTTGGCCTGTAATGTCACCAATAACACTGTGAAGACGACGGTTCAACAATGTATACACAATTCTATGTGGCCTGTAATGTCACCAATAACACTGTGAAGACGACGGTTCAACAATGTATGCACAATTCTATGCTAATAATTTACTTAACAATTCTAAACAATTCAAATCAATCCAACTCAATTCAATAACCAATTACGTTTATTCATTCATGTAGTTCTCCTCTGAAGGAAGCATTCAGTGTCATTTAGTTCTTCCCTGAAGGAAGCATTCAGATGTTCATGTAGTTCTCCTCTGAAGGAAGCATTCAATTCATTCATGTAGTTCTCTCCTAAAGGAAGCATGCAATTCATTCATGTAGTTCTCCCCTAAAGGAAGCATGCAAATGTGTGGGATTTACCAGCGTCTTGATCAAAGATCACCGGCATCACCATGGAGCTCCGGAATACTTCAACTCATCTACTGCAGTAGGATCAGTCATTATTCATTCATTTCATTTCATTCATTCCTTTCGTTTCGTTAATTCAATGCACTATTCAATTGCAGCTCAACAAGGAACATAATACACACAAATGCGGAAGCATAAGTCAATGTCACTATAAAACAATTAAACAATAAATTTTCCTAAAACAACATTCGGGTGAAACGTTTGTTATGTAATGTATGTGTTATTTTAGATGACATCACTTTTAATGAAATTTACATTTACATAACCTTAGCTAACACCCATGAAGGTTTAGGAAATTATCAGAAATAAATTCTGAAACTTCAACAATGTCGGTCACCTTGTCGGTCGCCTGTCGGTTGACCGAACTTTGGATGTCGGCTAACCGAACTCTGTCGGTCAGCTTTCCAGAAGCTCAGTCTCCTGATATAATTTTTGACATTTCTCTCAAGGAATTCGGTCACCTTGTCGGTTGACCGAACTTACAGTGTCGGTTAACCGAATTCGGTTTGGTTACCCCTTGGCTCCAGTTCCAGAGAGCACCAGATGGGCTCTCATACAACTCGGTTAGGCAGTTCAGTCGACCGAACTTCAATGTCGGCTGACCGAACCCAGTTCGGTCAGCTTTACAGAACCTGAAATCTCCCGTGAGATTTAGCACAGAAACGTCGGTCAGGTGTCGGTCAGCCGCATGCTCCAGAATGTTCAGAAAATTCTGAATTGGAATTTTCTGGAATTGAACTCTTGGAATTCAAACAAGTCTATTTACATCATTAAACATGAGAATTGAGTATACTTGCCTTGTTTGGAGATTAATTAGCGATAATCTCCTTGCTTAGCTTGAAATTGAGATGAAAACCCCCAACTTGAAACCCTCTTTGAACCTAAACCAAAAATCAATCCATTCAAAAGAACCCCAATGAGTTTCTTATGCAAGAAACCTTCAAACCATTGAATTACAACCTGAAACTCTGAAATTCATTCAAAGCACTTACTTGTAGTCCTTTTTGAGAGGATTCTTGAGATCTTCTCAAGCTTGAAACTCTAAGAAATCAAAGAAGAAGATGGAGAAGATGAAGAAGATGAAGTTCCTCTTCACAATCACTTGTCAATTCTCCAAATCACACACACACCTTGATGGAAAACCAAGAAGAACGGAAGAAAGAGGAAGAAGAGAAAGGGCTGGCTGCTGGTAGATGAGAGAATGAACTCAAAAGAGTTCATCCTCATCTTATAAGCCCCCTTTTGCATTTAACCCCCTCTTAATTCCATTAATTACACATTGAGTCAAATGAAGTGTCATTTGATCCAATTTATGTCGAATGGAATCGCTACTGTTACGGAAACTAACGTACTCCTCGAGATATACGCGTGGGTATCGAGAGTTTCCGTATTCGACGAAATACGTGGAAATTCGTATTTACGAAAAAGTCTTCGTATCATTTGTATCACTTGAAAACCACTTCAATTCATTCAATAACATTCATTGCCTTTTCATTAAGCTCAAATTGACCATTTGAGGCAATTTCAATTCCATTTCAATTCAATTTGGCCCTTAAGCCACATTAATTCCTTAAACCACATTAATTCCTTAAAACACATTCAATTAGCATTAATCCCGATTAATTAGAGTTAATCTTGATTAACTCGGGACAGGGTGTTACACATGTTGAGTATAAAATAAGACTAATCTTCTGTTGTTCACATTCCTTTGTCCTTTGAGCTGGACCTTGGGTTTATTGAGCGAACAAGATAAGATACTGGTGGTTTTACTTTCAAGTTTCAATTACTAGATTTCTTTTTCTTGATGAAATATTGTTGTAATGTATCTTACTCAAAAACATAGATTTTTTTTTTCCAAATAGATTCTGCACCAGATTTCCTTTTCCTTGTTCTATCATTTTTGCACCTGCAAAATGAGATCTTCCTGCTTCTGATTTTTTTTTTCTTCTTTCAAGTAAACTTTTTAGGTAATTGTGATGAATTATGTGACTTCAGTTTAAATGTTTAATAATTAGAAGAGAAGAAAGTTGTAAGAAATATAAAAAGGATTTGAGTATTTTGTTTTAAAGTCAGTGGTGAAGCAAATTTGACCAATCCAAAAGTGACCTAAAGTCTACCATAAAATCAAGGAAGGAAATAGTTATAGACTCGACACTGGTTGTTAAGGCTGTCAATCACCCTGATCTGTTTGTTCTGTGTTAGCTCAGAGTCTGGTCCCTTCGTGCTGGATATTGATTTGAATTTTGGTCCATTTAATCAATGTTGGATCCAATCCTAGTTTAGCTACTAAGTAAATAATTTGACCTAAGCTGAAAACCTTGATTCAAGCCCATCAGACCCTAAAAAGGCCCATTACACTTTGATTTTTATTATAAGCATTAAGCATTGCATTCATGTTATTACTTTATATCACAATATGTTGTCATATATGAGGAAAATACATGCAGAATAATTCTTTTGGAGAATGAAAATAGGCAATTTTTATTCTAGGAATCATAGAAATGATTCAAAGAACCAAACCCAGATTCTGTAAATGTCTCTCTTTGGGTTTGGATCTAATAGAACTTACGATCCTAGAGGAGTGGCTACTCCTTGTCATTAGGCCTGTCAATCTGGCCCACTAATGAGGGGGCCCAGCCAAGCCCGCAAAACGAGGGCTTTTGTCCTAAAGCCTGAGTGTAGGGTAGGGTCTGATTTTGAAAAGCCTGCCATGTTGAGGGCTGGCTTGGGTCTCGGCCCGACCCTCCATCAATTAATATATAATATATGTATCCAATTCCATCCAAACAGACGGCCATAATTCATGAAAACAATATAGTGCAAACTTTTATTAATCAAATATGAGTGATATATATGAACTAAAAGGGATAATGATAAGTAATCAACATTAAAATCTAAAATGACATAACTAGGTTTGATGGTATTATATTTGTCTTGGGTTTGTTATCTTTTTAGTTCCATTTTATAGTTTTCATTTTTCTGTTATGAGAAATATGCTTTCAGCTGTGTGAGATTAACACAACTAGGTTTGATGGTATTATAGTTGTCTTAGGTTTGTATTTTTGAAGTTCCATTTTATAGTTTTCATTTTTCTGTTATGAGAAATATGCTTTCAGCTGTGTCTAAAATCTCACATTTTCTCTCATTTGGCAGTATTTTATTTATCAGTTATTACGGGGATTGAAGTACATACACTCTGCAAATGTTTTGCACCGAGATCTAAAACCCAGCAACCTTCTTCTCAATGCAAACTGTGACCTCAAGATTTGTGATTTTGGACTTGCGAGAACGACTTCTGAGACTGATTTTATGACGGAATATGTTGTGACTCGTTGGTATCGGGCTCCTGAACTGCTTCTCAACTGCTCAGAATATACTGCTGCCATTGATATATGGTCGGTTGGTTGCATATTCATGGAAATTATCCTAAGAGAAACACTGTTTCCTGGTAAAGACTACATTCAGCAGTTGAGACTCATAACTGAGGTTATGATCTACCCGTGTTCTCACCACTCTTTCAAATGACATTCATTTAATTTTGGCTTGTACAGGTGAGGCCCCACCTGTCAACTACTCAGGCTGTTCTATTTGGTGAAAGCACACTGTGGATTGGCAATTTTATGTTGCTATCATGCAATTGTAGCCATCAGATTTTTTACCCTCAAATGGATGGTTAATAGTTGATATCCAAGAGGAAATGACAACTGTTCAGTGGTTAGAATTGCTGTGGATATCTTCTTAGTGCCCATTCATGTTGGCATGTATCACAGGAATAATTCTGATTGCTGAAAGTGGGCCCCTGTCAAGAATGCTAGCCTGAAACAAAAAACATATTTTTACTGTTTGGTTGGGCATTCTAGAGCACATTATGAATATTAAGCTACTAATCAGTACATTTGTGCCTTACTATTGCCAGCTCTTGGGATCACCCGAAGAATCAGATCTTGGGTTCCTAAGAAGTGATAATGCTCGGCGCTACATCAGGCAACTTCCCAAATTTTCGAAGCAATCATTCTCCCTTAAATTCCCTCACGTGCCTGCTGCAGCCATTGATCTTGTTGAGAGGATGCTTGTTTTTGATCCATGCAAACGCATAACTGGTATGGAAATCATCAAACAACTACTTTAACACCATTTCTTCGACTTCCATCTTTTTCTTGTCTGACATTGTTCGTGATGATGAAGTTGATGAAGCACTGAATCACCCGTTTCTATCAAGCCTCCATGAGATCAATGAAGAGCCAACTTGCACACATCCCTTTGTCTTTGATTTCGAACAAGCCTCATTTGGCGAAGAAGATATTAAGGAGCTTATCTGGCAGGAATCAGTGAATTTTAACCCAGAGACGGAGTAGTCCCTTCTATGTGAAGTTATATTAAGGTGCTGTTTTTCAGTTTGATGCTTCAGATTAAGTATAGTAGTGAGCATGGAAATCTATTTTGTTTGCTCAGAGTTTGTCGAGTGGTTGGTCACCACCCATTTGGTGGTATACATTCATCGGGTTCAGCTTTAACTGAATCCAATCCTCCTGATTAGGCTGCTTGATTCAAGTAGAGAAAAGATGAAGCATCATGGAGGAAATGCGTGCAATTAATATTTATCTCTCAATGTACATATATAGTGAATCTTGTCGGCAAATGAAAAACTATTTGGCTGTTGTGCAATGATGTTTCTGGTTAATGGAGATTGTGATTTTTCATCTGTAGTTTACTATTATCAACTCAACTAGTTTTCTCGGTTAATGAAAGAAGGTTGAAGACCTGTTGTATCATCTCATTGCTAATATGGTCAATCCTCAGCTGTGTTTGTGTTCTGATCTTTTGCAATTAATATTGAAGAAGAATGATATGTTGTTTTTTTTTGTTATCCATCGTTCTTTCACCGTCTGTTACTTTTTGTGAGGCATGCAGAGGCAAAGCTGCAATCCCTTGGTAGTGATATCGAGTCTTTCAACCAATATGTCCGTACACTTAAAAATAAGTAGAATATCATGTCATATTATATCTCATATTTTACTTTGAGAAATAATCACGTGAGAACTGTTCTCACGGTTCTATGGGTGGGGCCCACCTATCACCCAATCCAAACTTTGCAATGGACATAGACCCCCTTGATGGTCACACGCCCAAGGGTTTGGCACCAATACGAATGAACTGGACCGTTGGATTGACTATACCCATACAAATGGATTGAGCTTGTTGGCCATGGATGAAGGGGTTAGAAGCATGGGATTGGGGTCAAACTTGATATTCGGGGTGGTCCTATATAGATCTTTCAATCCCCATCGATCCCATTTCAAAATGGGGGGCCCCAGTGGGCCCCACAAAAAAGTTTTCACGGTGACTCCGTGAGAACAGTTTTCACTGGATCACATCCCTTTTACTTTTAATGTATAAAATCTATATTCCTGTCATATACATGGTGTGTCCTTGCTCTTCTGTATCTGTACATCATAGCTTTCGGCTGTAAGAGGCTCCTCTCATAGCCGTAAAGAATGTCATATCTAAACATTTTTGTAAAGACGATTTTGTACAATGAGGACTTCCACGTATTTATTCTGATGCCGAGGAAGGAAAACTATTGGCTCCTCACTATTAGGGATGTAAATGGGCTCTGATTTTTCTATTATTCAGAGGTGCTAACCTGTTAAGAACTCAGTTTGGGTCCTTATTAAAGTCCCGATAAGTAAACGGGTTCGGGTCCACCTTGGCTTTGACTTGTGGAGGCGTGGACCCGGGATTTGATATATTACCTCAATTTTTTAGAATTACTCTTAAAAATTAATAATTTTTTCCATATCCTTCTCTACCTACACCTGGGCCCAAACCGTATACGTAACTGGTTTTAGTTTCATGGTTCCGGCTCTACTTTCTCATTAACAGTTTTGGTTTTGGATCCACCGGGAGCCGAACCAAAACCGACCCGTGTACATCCTTACTCACCATGGGTTTGTTTGTGCCATTTGAGGATTCTAATGACAGAGGAATTTCTCGCACTTGGTGCGACAATTTTCCTAGCGAAAGACAGTTTTTAAATGAGTTTCCATGGAAAGGAAAATGAAATCCATTTTTGGGTAGGGCAGGAGTGGAGAAGACTGGAGAGAGTGATTCTGTGCTTTAGGAATCCTTGTGGTACATACCTTGAGTTTACTATGGAATAGATTGCATGCAAGCAGCTACCGCGAATATAATATACACCAGTTCGGATCACCTGCGCGTGATGCACATCTGGGCTAGCCCGCCTGGGGTGGAGCGGGTGATTGATGGATCCGACTGGGCTCTGTCTCCCTACCAAGTTTGGGGCCCTCTTGATCATCCTATCACCTTCATTTGGTCCTCAAAAGAGAAATTTGAAGTAGAATTTTTTTTTTCCCTGATTTTCCATGCAATCGCATTTCTTATTGTTTGGTATGACACATTTTCCTTATGAAAATAAAAAAAATTAAATTATTTTTTCTTGAAAGAGAGGATTTTGTTTTCCCATGTTACCTGTCTTTGTGAGATATCATATTGTCCTTTTTTTTAAAAAAAATTCTTTTTAAACCCATAAGGGTTAAAAAAGACTTGTATGTATTAAAGTTTACATGTGGAGTAAAAATAAAGTGAGAGTAAAATCATGAACAAAGTAAAAATAAAGGGGGTTAAAGTAAAAAGGCATTTTTCACTAAATGAAGATGCTCCCAATTACATTCGGATCACCTTTAGCAAAGTGCAGCCTTTTAAGTAACTTAGCTTATGTGTAACACTCAGGGTCCATCCCTTCGGATCTTGGTTCGGTAACACTAACTGTTCAGAGAAACAAATTAATGTGCGATTTTTTTTAAATAAATCATATTTATTACAAATATATGATTATAATACAACTATTAAAAGATCCTTTTATAAATAGTAAAGGAAAAAAAGATTAATAGTAAATCCTATTTAATGATCTAAATCATCTAACAACCCTAGCTAACAAATTATTATTAAAAAAAAATAAAAATTAAGATATGCAATCCCCTCACATAATATTCAAAATTTCAAAAGAAATTGTATTAAAAAAATTGTAAAATCTTATCCATTAAAAATTCTCAACCCCCCCTCCATAATTACGAATACATTGCAACAAACAGTGGAAAAATGTTAAGGGCAATAAACCTATAGCCCTCTCTCTCTGCTCCCGAGAAATCCTAAGCATTCACAAATCTATCCTTCATAAAACAACTTGTGGATTCTAGGTTTGCTCGTGGTGGTTGAGGGTTTCAAACTGCGCTACCACATACTTAGCTCTCCCCGGGCCGGTAGGGATTAGTGCAGCCCTTTGGGGTGGGACACCCTCTGTTTTAAAATTAAAAAAAAAAGAAAAAAGAAAAGAAAAGAAAAAGAAAAAAGAACTAGTGGATTCTGTATGCTGTGAAATCCACATCCAAAATGTACACAGACAATATGCTATTGATTTCACAAGCCACCAGTTCATTAATGTCTCCAACTGGATGCCACAATAGGCCACCTCCTGGAACATGATGGAAACGAGTGAAATACGACTCACAATCAACCTAAATCAATGGACGACCGTGGAGACGCTTGTATAATGCTGGAATTCCGCTTACTACACCACCGTAGGAAAGCTGTTTTGACTTCCCTTCTTACCCAAATCAGTTCAAGATTTACCCTTTTCCGTGCAGAAAGACGACAAACCTATTCGGTACTTAATTCTTCAGACAACTATGCAGTACCTTTCTATCGAATTGCCTAGACAGAGCTAAAAGATAAAGATCAAAGTTGTAGATTCATACGCCGCCATCAAACATTCTCCCCCTTGATAGGATATGATTACTCATCCATCCACCTGGTAAATTAAAACCTATGTAATGGCCCCATCAACTCCACTTCCTTTCACTCCTCACCACTCTAATTCTCCTTTGATGAAAACCCCTTTACTATGAATCCTTGTAATTCAAAGTTAGCAAATGAGCCCAGAGAGAATAGGAACCTCCAGGTTGTCAAAAAAAAAAAAAAAAAAAAAAAAAAGACAGAGAGAATAGGAACCTCCAGATGACTAGAAACACATACTGCTTTGGCACAAAGATTAGATCGAGAATGGGATTAATGGTATAGAGTTTTAAATAAAGTTTGCTAAACATTTACCACTGACGTGACGAAAGGTCATTCAAAACTCATGCCTTCATCATAACAGCAGGCAAAATGCATTTATTGACACCAACAATCAATCCACATTCCAAACAGACCCAGATTGATATATTATAAATAACTCATCTTACCAACACTGTCGATAGCACAAGCTAATGAAGGATTTGACGGTACCCCTTCTAATCTCGGACATGCAAGGGATTAGAAGTGTCCATGATTGTCACTAGAACCTGTGTTTGGTCCAATGGTGTATTGCGGCTAGTGACAGATAACTTCTGCAAGTCTCAAGTCTCAATTGGATGCTTCTGTGCCTGCTGGCTCGCGTATCTGAATAGACGCTTTTGACAAACTTGCTTCCAGTTCATTTAGTTCATCCAAGTCCAGTTCGTCGTCGTCTTCGTCGTCATCTGCAAGAACTTCCTCTTCCAAATCTGCATTTGATGAAGTACTTGCCCCTTTCTGGCTAGATTCACTCTTGTCCTAAAAAAATTAGAACACAATGCAATTGTGAGCAGAAATGCATCTCGAAAAAGAAAGAAAAAAAAAAAAAAACAAATTCTTGCATGAAAAGGCAAAATAATTGGACGTGGTAATAATAAAACATTTATATAGGCAGCAGGCATCATTTGGCACACAAATCCTCTCTTTTTCGTTCTTCTTCAAAAGAATTCCATACAAGTGATGGGCCATAGGCCAAAAGTCACAAAGGTTAAAGAATACAATGGAAGGGAGTCATTCCTTAGTATCCACACTTTTGCCATATGCCTATAATAGGGCCTACAGCATTAAGCAGTTGCATGTGTGTGGAGTACATCTAGTCGGATTTGAAGGAAATAGATGTGAAGACGACCGAGGAGAAGTGCATATGATGCAATCAAGTGAGTGGTAATTAAAGTGATTAACCACTCATAATGAATACGAATTACAAGATCACCCCTTACAATGCATGACATTCTGACATTTGAATATCCCCTTCCCCTCCCCCCAAAACTACGTGGATATCGATCATGACCAGCTTGACAAGAAGTTCATGATGAATACGTTTTTCCATGTGTAGTAGTAAGTAGTGCTCCCTACATCTTACAAACACTAGTCGAATAAACTTATTATGAAGAAAATTCCCCCTGAAAAACTGACATAATGCGTCTACAAGTTTTGATCATGATATACTGCATTTTTGGAAGTGCACAAGTCATTCTCATTATCACCAATATAATAGGCATAGGCATTATTGGAATTCTCAAATTTGTCAACAAGATTCTCACCAACAATACTCCAACAGTGCTGCACCCCATCACCCAGTGTTGTGCTTACGCACTTGATCTAGCAACCACATTCTTCTTTTGGCTTCTCCACAACCAAATTCTTGCTTACAAATGTACAGTAGCGAGGTAGATTTTTGGTCTAGTTATCGGCTCAATTACATCAGTGAACACTTTTACATCTATGCTTCGAGGCAACTGTACTGCCCCGCTGCATAGGTAATGTCAAGCCTCGTTAAGTGTGAGATAAGTAACTTTCCAATTATGTATAGGTAATGTTAAGCCTCATGAAGTGTGAGATAAATCAACTTCTCCATTTATCTGTTGTATGACTTATGATAATGTAACACTTTCCTTACATTACTTGAGGGATAAATTACCTCCATGGTAGTACTCATAGGCTATGATGCATAGATATGACATGGATACGGAAAGGACATGCCATAGACACGACAGGGACACATATTTTACACATAAAAAGTGAAGTATTGGATACAACACAACACAATACGTTGCACATTTTGAAGTATCCGTGCATCATAGCTCATAGGTCTAGACCCTGAATTCCAGCTATTACATCCATTGCCAGATTGTAATCTTTTTCTTTGATGTGGCAACTTCAATTCTAAAAAGTACGTTAAAAGACAAGATGTTTGATTTTGATTTCCTTTCTTAAGAACTCGTGTTTTACCATCTCTCCAAGAACATTCACAGTGACAATCATTCCATCCATTTATATAATAAGAACAATTATCCCTAATTCTACTCAAAACAGGGTGTAATAAGAATCACTTATTCCGAGTTATACATCCAACTTCCAAGAGAGCTTCATTAACCTCCTGTACCAAACTAGGTGACTACTTAAGCCCATACATTGCTTTGTCTGATTTACACACTCCACTTTCTCCCTCTAAACAGAAAGCCAAGAAGTGGAGAAATAGACGCCCTCTTGAAGATTTCAAAGATAAGTATTCTTCATATCACCATTCAATATGTGTGTGTGAATGAAAAATTATCCAGTGCACCTCACAGTGGGGCCCACTCGATCCCCATCCAAATGGGTCGAAGGAAACAAACCCCCCCACCCCAAAACAAAAAAAAAAAAAAAAAAAAAGAAGGGAAAAAAGGGAAAAAAAACCACCTCTGAATTACACTAATCCCTTTTTTTTTTTACACCGATATGAATGGATTATTCGACCGTGTGTGTGTGTGTGTGTGTGTGTGTGTTCAAATCCAGTTGATACAAAGGAAAATCTTAGTTAGTTGCAACCAAGAGAAGAGTTTTTTACTATTAGAGCAAATGTCTTGTGATAATCTAGTACATTTGTAAATCCCAATTCCCAACTAGGCTTGATTTGTATCTTTCAATAGAACCATCAGGCTTGTGCTCACTGTTTACACCCATCTACACAAAAACACCTTTTTCATTTCATCATCATCATCAAAGACCTATCCCAACTTTGTTGGGGTTGGCTACATGAATTATGTTTCTCCATTCCGATCTATCTTGAGTCAAATCTTTAGATAGGATGCACTTCAAATCTATCTTTATTACTTCCACCAATGTCTTCTTTGGCCTACCCCTTCTCCTTGGTGGGACATCAAATTGGATAGAGAAAAAAATTCCTTAATGGCACTTTTTTTATAAAATTCAATGACATTGCTGCTGGCCTGCATTGGACATATCCAAACCTCAAACAACTCTCTTTGATGCAGGCCCTAGGGTTAGTGCTTGTGTGGGTACCGAAGCATGTGTCCGCAAACACTTAAACACAAAGGACGCACCCCTCCAAGGGATAGAAACCCACAATTTAATTCAATAATCAAGTCGGAGAAAAAGAGTTCTACAATGCAGTATAAATAGGAAAAGCAAACTTAGGGCCTAAGTAAACCTAAACCAATAATAGGTTATAAAAAAAAAAAAAAAAAAAACCTAAACCAATAATAGAAACTATCCTAATTACAATTAGAAACTTGCTAACTAATAATTAGGGAAAATAAAAAGGAAATAAAAATACATCCCTAAACTGTCTGGGACGGGACCACTTGTGGGGCCGTTCTGCATCACTCTCTTAATTTATCACCTATTGATGCTATTGTTAAATTCTCTCAAAGCACTCATCTCTAATTCTATTTTTTCTAGTTTTACCACGCATCCATCTCAACATTTTCATCTTTGCTACACAAATTTTGTACATGTTTTGCTTCTTGATTGACACATAGTTCATAGCTGGTCATGTCCTTTGATTTGAACCAGTGACCTCCCTGATATTACTCCCCCCTTAAGAGGACGTTTCATCTCTTCACCTATTGCTACTTTCCATTAAGGTAAAGAGAGAGCTTCTACAACACTAATAGAACCTAAAGACAAGTTATTTAAGTAGGATAGATGAGCAAGGGTAAAAGAAGCAACTCATCTACCACTAAGAAACGATATGGAACCACTTTCAGTGAGCATTTAAAAAAAAACAAAATTAAAATAAATATATAAAAATTAAAAATTTTAACTCAAAATACTTAAAAACTAACTTATAGATCCATGGAACATATAAATCTAGTATTAGAAAAACTAATGAAATGATCTATGTGTGCAAGATTTAATTATATATATAAGAAAAATCCATAGATAATTTTTAGAAAATTAGAAAACCCCAAAAAAACTTGCAAATGACCTGGATAATTCTTGTATGAGCAAATTTATGCTCCAACATGCATATTGAATGATTTGAAGTTCTTTCCTACCAAAATTAAAAGAAGATAATAAATTTTTGCTAAAAATTGAATTTTTCTCACCCTAAAGGTGACACTCAAGCTATGGGTTGATAGCAGCATCAATTCTTTCAAAATCCTTCCCCTTGCAAAAGAGAGAGGAAAAAAAAAGAAGGCGGCTTTGGGCTTAAAAGAGGTCATCTGATTGTCCTTTTCTAGAGACAACCAATGCAATATGAGACACATCAGCCAATACGCCCCAATACATCTATGAATTACATTAAATTCATTTTATCAATTCTTTGTTTTAACCAATATAAATTATATTTCGGTTGATTATAATTCAATACTTCACGATCATGAGTAGAAAGTTCAAATTTTACTTGGCTGACTCCTTAGAGTCGCGACTTGGCCGATTCATTCTTTATTTCATTACACTAATTTAATTCAAAGTTTTTCATGAAAAACCTTTTTCATTACCTATTGTGCATTATTTTCAAACCCAATAACCAAACCATTTTCAAATATACAAAAGCATTTTCTGTAATATTTGGTACCGTGTTAACTTTTTATTTTCATTTGCAGCGTTAAAATTTGAAAAGTACGTAGATTACTATAGGCATATTCTTTTCTTTTCCTTTTTTTTCTTTTGAAACACTAACTACATTAAATTGTTAATAGTATAAACTTCGGAATTTGTGTACGAAATTATCAGTGGAGCAGGCTTCTCAAAGCTGATTACTTAACATTCCATGTCCAACATTGACACATCCATTACCAAGTAACCCAAATATAAACATCAAGCAATCTACCTAAATAAGGATAGATGTCAGTTTCAATAGGTCAAGCACTCATCAGTCTAAAGCTGCATCATACTCCACCACTGCAAGTTCCTGCATTCGTATTTTCCATAAATATTGAAGCTACAAGATCTTGAACCCTAAATATCCCAGTTACTATGAGACTGGAGCTTCAATCTATAAAATTTGACATGTTTATGTAACTACTCCACAAAGCTTTTTTTTTTTTTTTTTTGGGTAACCCAGCCAAGGGGGCTGGGACCCATGAGAGAGCCTACAAACATGGGAAGAGAGCCCACACACGTGGGAAGAGAGCGGCATACCCAAGGATCAAACCCTAGGCAGCTAGGTGAGAGACGGGATTGCTCATCAATTGAGCAACCCCTGGTTCTCACTTCACAAAGGTTAAAATGTACCTTAAAACATGTACTTTGAATCATTTTGAACCTTGAGCAGTTGCAGGCAATAAAAGGAAAGACTGATTCCTCAATTATTAACATAGTGTAGCATAGCTATATATCGGTGTTTGAACTGACAATGATTTACAATTCCTTCAACACCACAATGAAGCTGATCGAGTACAATTGCCAATTCCTTCGCTCTGATCTGTATTTTTCTGTTGGTTCTTTTATTTTGTCCTAGCAGTCTGGTTTGTTTTTAGAGGCCTTGGCTGCTTTTTTGGGTTGGCTGGTGCTTCTTTTTGTTTCTTTGTTCAGTATACCTCTCCTATTCTGTACAGTTTTTTGTCTCTAATACAGTCACCATTTAAAAAAACGAAAAGAAAGCCAATTCATTTACTAACAGATGAAGTTTTCAAAGACACTCATCACTATGAGAAAATTCTTTTTCTATTTTTAATGATGACATTTAAAGCACACAAATTAGAAAAAAAAAGTCAAAAGAAAGTCTGCCTTCCTAAGTTCTTGAGGCAAATGTCACCAAAACAATATAAGCTTAAGAGGATTAAACATCTTGATTTTGGTAAATTGATGAATAAGTAATGATATAGTTTCCCATCTGTTGTTAAGTTGCTCACAATATGATTGCACCTGGAGATACAGACATGAAATGGCCAGTGGCGTACCTTGTCTTCTGTAACTTCAGGTTCTTCTCTATGGTACTTTTCATATGCCTCCGCATCATCCACGAACAAGCTTGCATCTGATAGAAACAGCTCACGACCACTGAAAGAAGTGCAAGTTCGGAATTAATCAACAGATGAACCAAGGTTAGAAACAAGTGATAAATGAGAAGAAAGGAACCTCAAGCGGTCATTTTTAGCCCTCTCCGCCCGCTGTGCAGCAAGGCCAGCTTCTATTTCTTCCATCTTTTTCTTCTTCCATTGCATGAACAACGCTGTAGTGATAGGGGTTGAAGTAGCTACTTTTGCACGCTATGGCCAAAGGCAGATTTCCAATCATGAAAGCAATAAATTCCAGATTCAAGCCAAGGTTCAACGACATGACATGAAATGGCATGGTATAATAATAATTAAAAAAAAAAAAAGCCTAGCAAACCTAAAAGAAACAATGGGAATAAACCTTGTTCCTACGAAAACTGTCATGATTTTTTTTTTCTTTTGATCGGCAATGAAAAAAAATCTAATGATTACCTGATTTTCAATCTCTTCCTCAATAGATACTTTTTCAGTTTCTTCCTCCAACAAAGCCTTCATTTGAGATTTTAATATATATCCCGAAGGAAGAGCATGTCGGTAATGGCAATCTTTTCCACCATTTGGACAAACCCAGAACCAACCATATTGTTTCTTCTCCACTGCTTCCAGAAAGTATTTGCAAACCTGAACATGCACCCAGAAGGTTATAAAAATAAGGTTTTGTATTCAAAATGAAACTTGAAAATGATTCTTTTCTATGTAATATAGAAAAGTCCTGATAAGACATGATACAAGAAAAAGTTGGGAAGAAAGGCTTTAAAAGAGTTCCATCTATCTCTTCTTGAGTTCGAGAAAAAGGTAAAAGAGCAATTCCAGAAGATTAAAGAGGAAAACATAAAATGGAAGCAAAGTTTTAGAATTAAACGGCTCAAGGGGGCTGACAAGAACACCAGCTCCTTTCATGAGAGGCATACGCTTTATATCATTTTTTGTTTTAAATGGTGACTGTGTATTGAATTGCACAAAGAAACTATATAGTACAAAAGAATATACAGACACCACAAAACCCCACAACAAAGGGAAAGAGAAAAGAAACAAAAAGACAGGGAATGCCCCAAAGAGATGGGCACATCCACCAACGCAAAAGTGTGGTCACCCTCAAAAAACTAGAAAGCACACATTACATAGAAACAATCAAAGCAGTTTAAGCACTCCCTCTTTGGCGATCCTATCCGCTTCCTAATTAGCCAATCATTTAATGTAGTGAAAAGATATGTTTAACTCCCGCGAAAGCTGAACCACCTCTTCAATATCAATAATATCTGCAAGGATCCAAGGAGGGTTTGATGATTAGCTTACCCACTGAATTACACAATAGGAGTCTCCTTCAACAAGAAGCCGTTGATGATTGAGCTTTGAAGCTCTACGGATGCCAGTTCTAAGAGCCATTAACTCAGCTTTGTTGTTGGTGCCAAAACCAGCTGGGCCTGAGTAAGATAGAATGGTGGTCCCTTCCGAATCACGAATGACTCCCCCTAAACCAGCGGGGCCGGGATTACCACAAGCACTACCATCAAAATTTAACTCGTGGGCACCTGGAGGGGGAGGACACCATCCAGGTAGAATTCTATTTTGGATAGGGTGAGAGAAGACCACTTCCTTCCAATTATGAATGATTGAATTGCTATGTAAGCCTTTTGAAAAGAGGATTAGGAGACCCAAGTAACCACTGAGTGTTTAACTCTGTCCCCTAATATACTCACATCTGAAGATCTGCCTTCAAAGCACCTCCAGGTTCCTTTCTTTCCAAATCGACCAAATAACCACCAAGAAAGAGGCATTCCACAATATCCTTCCCATTCTGAACCCCACACCTAATCTCAAAAACTGAAATAAAGCTGAAAGAGAGTCAGGGAGTGGCGTAGAGACTTGAAACCAAGCAAGGGTTGACCTCCAAAGTTGCTGTGCTATATGACAATTTAACAACAGGTGATCAATCGATTCCTCACCCGCCAAGAACATTGGGCAACCATTAACGATATAGAGTCCCCGTCGTCTAAGATTGTCCATTGATAGAATGCGTCCAAGCAAAGTTATCCACCCAAAGGGGCTTTGATACTCCACAAACTTTTCCAATTAATGTGTGAAACCGCTTCCCCCCTGGTCATAGAGGCAAAAAACGAAGCAACCAAGAACATGCCATCAGTTGTGGGCATCCAGATTCTTCTATCATTACCATCAATGGGAATGAACACTTCTCCAATCATATTCAACAAAGAGCAGAATTGAAGTTCCTCCACCTCATTTAAATTCCTCCTGAAAACGGGTCCCCATATAACACAGTCTCCTCTCCTCTCCTCTCCATATGGTCAATAACTTTTGCTTCTTGATTGCTAGCACGATTGAACAATTCTGGAAAGGTAGATGCCAAAGGACGATCCCCCACCCACAAAACCTTCCAAAAGCAAATCTCATCTCCTTTACCCACTCTGAATCTCACTTGCGTTAAGAACAACTCCTTGGCAGTCAGGATTCCTCTCCATAAAGCAGAGGACCGCAGAAGAGGATCACTGATTATCCAACCCTCTCTAGAAACATCGTATTTACAGTAGATGACCTGCTTCCACAAACAATTGGACTCGTCTCCTATTCTCCATGGCCATTTGCTTATAATGGCTAAATTCTTTAGTGGTCTAATACCCAGCTTTATATCATTTCAACAGAACTTCTTCTCTAATAGATGGGGTTCGAGAATTGAAGATCGATTGGATATATTAGACCCTCATATTAACTTCTTTATGAGTATATGCCTTGCATACAAATGAGGATTGGGTTTGGCCCAATCTTGATAATTTGGAATTTCATAGGATTGGGGACCAGTACATGGATTGGCTGGAAAGGGACTTCAGCTAGAAAAAAAAGGGGTTATTTTTTACTTTGGAGGTGATAGAGCTCTAGGGCCAGATGGATTTCCACTTGTATTCTTCCACCGCTTTTGGGATGATACCAAGGACGTGATGGCTTTATGAAAGAATTCTACTCTAGGCCATTCATCAAGAATTATTGGCACGCCTATCATTGCCTCATTCCCAAGAAAGAAGATGCATATGGAATCGGACTTTCAGCCCAATATTCTCATTGGCTGCATTTATAAGATTCTAGCTAAAGTCGTTGCTGATAGATAACAAATGCTTCTCTTCATTATATCGTTGGCTTGATGGCTTTTGTGCACGGAGAGGCAAATTTTGGATATTGATCTAATAGTGAATGAATGTATTCACTCAAGGTACAGGGATAGTAGACTTGGTTTGATTCATAAGCCAGAACCAGAAAAGCTTACAATAGAGTGGATTGGGACTTCCTCAGGTACGCGGTGGGCCATATGGGATTTGGCACTAGATGGCGAACGTGGATTATATATATGCACAGAGAGAGAGAGAGAGAGAGAGAGAGAGAGAGAGAGAGAGAGAGAGAGAGAGAGAGAGAGAGAGAGAGAGAGAGAGAGAGTTGCCTCAACTTCATTCTCAATCCTCATCAATGGGGCTCCCAAAGGACCTTCCGCACTTAACGGGTTTACATCAAGGTAAACCACTTTCCGCTTTTCTATTTGTGAGTGTGGAAGAAGCCCTTTTTTTGTTAGTAACATATGAATTGGACCCACAACCTTGAGGTTGGAATGGTGAGCAACTTCTAATGTGCCACAGGCTCTTGTCGGAGAAGCCCGTCATTGTCAATCCTCATCAATGGGGCTCCCAAAGGACCTTCCGCACTCAACGGGTTTACATCAAGGTAAACCACTTTCCGCTTTTCTATTTGTGAGTGTGGAAGAAGCCCTTTTTTTGTTAGTAACATATGAATTGGACCCACAACCTTGAGGTTGGAATGGTGAGCAACTTCTAATGTGCCACAGGCTCTTGTCGGAGAAGCCCGTAATTGGATAGTGGTCACAAAAACTCTATCTAATTGATTGAAGGCTTCAAGGCAGCAGCTGAAGCTCCTTTGGTTAGACATCTACACTTAATGGACAACAAGCTTTTTTTCCTTTTCTTTTTATTTCTTTTTGGGTGCAACTGAGAAGCAAATTAAAAATGGTAAAGCAATTTTGTTACATTTTGAAGCGGGCTCCAATCTGAAGAACAGTTTCTTTAGCAGTGAGTTGATTGGAATAAAAACCCATGACAATCATCTACTAGAGTTAGCAGATCTCATAGGGTGTAAAGTAGGTTCTCTTTGCTACAAATCTGGGTCTTCCTCTTTAGGACCTAGGACTAGTGATGGAAAGGATCAAATGAAAGTTGGCTACTTGGAAGGTGTGCTATTTATCTTATGGAGGAAGGATCGCCCCATCAAAGCTCCTCTTTCGAATCTCCCATCTATTTAATGTCTCTCTACAAATTCCCAGTAGTAGTCTCTAAGCACACTGGGAAGCTTGAAAGGTTGAATGGTGGCCATTCTAGGCCTTGGGTTTTTACTTTTGCTTGGATGAATCAGGCTTTGCTAAGTAAATGGTTATGGAGTATTGGCAATGATTCGACCGATCTTTGAAGTTGAAACTTCTTGGAGCAGTTTGGCAAGTCTGATCTGTTTGAAACAGAGTCAATTTAATTAAGATCTGTTTGAAATAGTGTTATTTCAATTAGACACTTCTACAAATAGACTGTTGGCTTTGTCGGATCCAATTGAAAGAAAAAAAAAAAAGGCAAACATGTGATATGGTAAAGTTAAATGCGCAAAGCCTTCATATAGTAAAAGTAGAACATGAGCAAATCCACCAGTAGCCCAGCAGCAAGACACCTTCCTATCCCCGAAGCCAAGAAGGAGAAGAAGAATACTGGTAAACTTTTCATATAGTAAAAGTTATAATAAAAAAGGGAGTCTGATTGCTTAAGATATTCGTGTTCGTTTGAAAAAGTTGCCTTCTTATTACTTTTTGAAAAAGAAGAAAAAGGCCTTAAAGCTGATTCAATCAGACATTTACATAAACTTTTCCGAAAGTCTAAAGCACTCAAACATTTATTTGAATCAGTTTTAAGTCAGCCATACTCAAAAAGTAGACTTGCTAAATGACACCTTAATCCACAACAAATTAGGTAAAATCCTAAAAGATTGAAGAAGTTAAAGAAGATAAATGTTTAAGAGGAGGAGAAAAATGTGGAGAGAACCACGAGGACTGGTCATCCAACCCCTAAATATGATCAGACCTGACACTTCTATTTATATTATTCAATATTTATGAGAAAAAAAAAAAAAAAAACATACTCACCAAAGTTCTTCATAATTACAAGTTAGTCAATACTTACAAGAAAATTACAGATAAACCCCTCATTGTTTCTAACCACTCCCCTCAAGTTGGTGCATATGTGTCTACTATGCCCAGCATGAAATAAACATCATATAACTGCACTTTTTGCAATTGCTTTGATGAGGAAATTTGTCGTCTTGATCGTCAGTATTTGTGACCTATGATTGATCTTCGAACTATTTTGCAATTTGGTGATCAAATAAGACACTGAAAATCTTATTGCATTCGGCTCAGCCACTAGAAACATTTACTACAACATCTAGCAACAAGCAACTTAAATTTAGACACTCCACAGCATAAACTTCACAATCAGCAACATTGTTAAATCAACCAGCAACTTAACTTTATATGATCCACGGCATAAATTTTACAATAAGAAACATTGTTGAACCAACAAAAAACTTCATATGCTCCACAACATAAAAATCACATTCAGGAACAACACCGAACCAAAAGGTAAATTAACTTTCACAGCTTAAACTTCACAATCAGCAACACTGATGAACTAAGCAATTCTAACTTCATATGCTCCACAGCATACATTTCACAATTGGAAACACTGTTGATATAAATTGAACTTTATTTTACTCAATGGTACATATGAAGAGGCCATAATGTTATACAGCATTACCAGATACCAATGTCATAACACAGTCTCTCTTAGTGGGTGGCTAAGTTTTCCACAAAACTCTTCAACTTCTAATATGAAAATAAGGATGAATACTCACCCAAATAACTTCAATCACACCTTACAGATGATCGTTGATCCCAATTCACTGATTATTTGGATTCCCTAGTGCCAAATAATTGCGAGGTACCCATAGAACTTCCCCCTTACTTAAACTCCATGAATACACTCCATGAAATATTGGCGAACCCGGTCAACAATTAAATCAGTCCCTTCAACATACTTAAATCTCTTCACAAATTGTTTTATAGATGTACTGCATATCCAACAACTTGAATATTTTTCACATGATTAAACCTTTTTTTTTTTAAACAAAAACCAGTCCTTCAATAACCCTTGAACAATTCCAAAAACCACTAGAACGGATGAACATTCACCCAATTACTTATACGCAGTTGCCAGGATGTCTTACATCCATCCAACAAAAACAAAGACTGGTTAATGGCATGCTTCCACGAAAGATCATCACATAAAAACTTCAAATACTCATCAAATGCTTACCTTTAAAACTGATTCACAACTGCGTCTAAGATTGAAACTATTCACCAAAGAGCAACGTTTTGAAAGATTTAAGACTGTTTCAAGACTCCACAACTAAAAAAAAACACTCATTTACTGTTATATGAAGACTACTCACAATTGATTTACTGATGCGCAGAAAACTTGATAAAAAAAAACTTGATCTATCAAGGCAACAAGGAATACATCCAATTGATAGAAACAGCATCCAACAGCACCTTAGTTACAGTGAAATTACTCCATAATCACTACTGAACTTCAATTGAAAGATCCGCCAAAAAATAGGACCTCAAAAACCCTATGTGCTGATGTCAGCCCCTAAATCTTTAATCAAAATGAATGGCAACGTTGAAAATTTGCAAAATAACTGAAGAGAACTCCCCCTACTGTTCTAGATCAAGCCCTCTTCACTTTGCATTAGTTAGTCAAAAAAATGGTTTTTTGATATTGGAGTTGAGGCCTAGGTTTTGGCAAGGTTTTGGGCTCAAACTGAAGGGAATTTTGTGGAAGCTTAGGGTTTGTGGTTAGGTATGCGTTGGGGCTAATTTGTAACAGAAAATTTTGATGGTATTTTATGGATATGATTTGGCCCTCGTTATTAGTGACAAAATTGAAGGAAATCTGAAAAACTGAAAGAACTGAAGAAGAACAATAAAAAGAAGTAAAAAAAGGAAGATTTCTAGATCATTTGCTCTGATACCAAAATGAAACTTTTAATCCACCACAAAATTAGGTAAAAACCTTAAACATCAAAGAGGTTAGAGAAGAAGATTAGGGTTTTAGAGAAGGAGAAAAAAATGTGGAGGTAACCTTGAGGTCAGGTCATCCAACCCCTAATCATAACCAACCCTAACACTTCTATTTATATTATTCACTATTTTCAAAAGTTACAAAAAAGAAAACCCTGCTCACCAAAGTATAGCATAACTAAAACTTAGTCCATAACTTCTAGAAAATTCCAATAAGTCCTCAGCTGTTTCTCAATATTTGGAAGCAGGTTCCCATGGTCATAATATGAGGTGGCTATAAATGGTAAGGACGTTCAGGAGAGCTACCTGCACTCTACTGGCCTGTGGAGAGGAAAAGAATCAGGTAAGGATGCTTGTTTAACAATACAAGATACAAAGTCCAAAAAAGGATAGCTCATTCATTTTTGGCTAGACAATTGGGTGGATGATAGACCCCTTACCCACAGATTTCAAGATCTGTCTCAACGTGCTCATAACCCACAGGCAAGCAACTACATGGAGAGGGTCAGTGACCAGGTGGTCTGGGGTCTTTTATTTAAAAGGAACTTTTTATGATTGATGAAGAGCAGTTCTATGCTATTACTGGCAGCATCTTCTTCTCAGAAGATCGGATTGATAGACGGGTCTGGATGGCACAACAGACGAATTTTATAAGGTGCTTTCTTCTTCCAATCTTTATCAAGTTAGCCCTCCTCTAATCATCTAGCTAGCCTTTGAAGATCAAAGCTCCACCAAGAGCCATAGCATTTGCATTGACGACTATTCTTGTTGGCCATGGGCGGAACTGGGGGGTCCCCTGAAATTTTGAAAAACCTTCTATATTTTACATGAATTTTTTTTTTTAATTTTACCCCCCAAACCAAACAAAAAATTGTTCTTTTTACATGGAAGCCCCCCAAGCAAAATTTTCTGGTTCAGCCCCTGTTGGTGGTATTCCTACAATGGATAATATTAGGCGCCGCAACATTGTAATCATCAATGCCTATACTATGTGCTTAGCAGATACAAAATCTGTAAACCATTTACTGCTTAATCATCGGATGGAAAACTCTATTTGGAAGTCTGTTCTTCAAATTTTTAATGTTGTTAGCTATGATGCCCAAATACAAATATGGATATGGATTTTGAAATTTTAGGATACGGATACGAATATCAATACAAGTGTCGTATCGGCCTGATACGGATACGTTGGGCTTGTACAAGTATCCGGGTATCATAGGTTGTTAGCCTTCCTTACAATACAGGAATTAGTTATAGCCTGGAATTTGGGAGTTGGCACAGCACGAAAATAAGTACTTTAAGGTGAAAAACCATGTTGATTAAAGTCATCTAGGTTATTTGAAAAGTGGGAATGATCCATGCTTTGAAGTCCACTACTTTCAGGATGTTGTTGGATAAGGTACAATTCCATGTAGCAACTTGGGTCTCCCCTCTTCCTTAATTCCGTGGCTTCCCAGTTCCGACTATCATTCATGGCTAGAGAGAAATTGTCTTTTCTTCCCTTTCTTTGCCTCCTCTTCATCCATCTTGGTCTAATCCATTTTCAAGTCAGTTTAAACTTGACAGTAGCGCTATCATTAATCCTACCTGTGCAGGAGTGCGAGGGATTATCGCTTATTTTCTTGAGATGGGTATACCAATACTCGATCCTTTGATCTTTCGGTCTATTTTTGGTCTATTCTCAGGCCCAAATGTCTCTCTCTCTCTCTCTCTCTCTCTCTCTCTCTCTCTCTCTCTCTCTCTCTCTCTCTCTCTCTCCACACACACACACACACACTCTCTCACAAACAAAAGTAAACTTAAAATCTTCTACAAAACTTCAGTGCGCTCAAGGCATTCATCGGATGTTCTTTTTGGGATCTTCTCAACATTCTAGTCAAGCTTCATAGACACACCTTAAAAACCAACAAATAAAACTAGCTTGCTCATCATGCGAAAGAGAATCCAAGATAAAACAATGCCCACCATTGTTGCCTTTCTTCTACAACATCCAAAGCATATGGAAAATATTCCTGCGTGATTTGAAATGATCTTTGCCAAGGTCGAGCAGTTTACAAAATCACCTATCAAAATTTGGAAGCAGACACGTGACTTTAGGTCCTGTTTGGATGCAATGTTGTCACGTTTTTGGGGACAGCATGAGAAAATAGATATATTAGACGGGCAATACTCTTCTTCTACCGCAACCCATACAAGACTAGCATGTCAAATGTTAAAAGGTACACACTTTCGATACGGGTATAGAAGCATCCTGTTTGTGGCTGTCAGAGCAAAAACACAGCCTCAGGATAAATAAATAAACAATAACAAAACATATAAATCCACCACACAAAAAATTGAAAAGGAGAGAACAGAGTAAAGAAGGCATACAATCTCCGTTGGTTTGTTTGGGTTATACTCTGTCTTCTTTGACTCCACAACCTTTTCTAATGTCTCTTGATCCCAATCCTCCATCGTTTCTGCACCAAGCAAAGAAAATTTTATAACAATGACGACAACAGAAATATTCCCCCAATACATGATGATGATAAATTCGAATTGTTGGTAGGCAGAATTCTTCACCTTGATCCCGCTTGTCACTGTAAATATCAATCTTTTCACCTTTCCTCTGGACATTCAAATCATGTGAGAACTTGCACTTAAACCCCTTGGTGCATTGCCCAGCTTTGAAGAACTCGCAAAGTATGGACTTTGGATCAACACCTAACCATCACCCACCAAAACAAAATATCAAAACACATTACATAAGCACAAAGCTCTCAACTACCCAAAATCCAAGTACTTAACCCAAAAAAACAGAAGAAGTAAAAACACATACCCACTGGAACTTTAGGCTGACTGATTGCGATTTTGAACAAATCATTCAACTCTTTCTCTCTGGCCTTCTCTTCTTCCTTCTTTTTCTGTTTGTATATTGGTTATGGATGGATTTTAGAAAAACATAATATGGTCTTGGGGATAAAAATACAATTGCTTAAATGGCTTTTCAATTTTCTTGTCCCCCTTACACTGCAGATAGAAAAGGGAGAAGAAAAACACAAGTATTTGGGGACAAAAAAGAGTTCTTTGAACTGGGTTTTTTTCCATTTTCTTCTCCTCCTAGTTTTCCAGATAGAAATTGGATAAAAACACATCCACTGAATTGGGTTTTTTACATTTGACTTCCCTCTTCTATTACAAATGAAAGAAAAGGAAAAACCCCAAAACCCATGTATGAAGGTATCTACATATTCATGTATGAGTGAAAGAGATAGGAAGAGAAAGTACCTTAGCGGCAATCTTAGAAGGATCTGGTTTGGGTTGTACAGATTGTTGGAGGCTCTGGACATATTTCTGGACGTTTTTGCTCTTGTTCTTGTTCTTGAGGCCAAAGGTCTTGTCCTCAACAACCTTCTGCTTCTTTGCAATGTCTGATTTTGCTTGCTGCTTTGGAGGCATCTTTCTCCCTCTCTCTCTTTCTTAGATATTACTACTGCTGCTGGTAGAATAAGATTGTGGTAATGTGAAGGTAGATAGTATCAGAAAGGAAATCAAATACAAGAAAGGAAAAGAGAAGGGTAGAAAGTGGGAGAAAGAGAGAGAGGATTTCTTTCCTTTTTTTTTTTTGTCCGTGTGCCTAACGGAGAAGACCATACAGGAGGGAAGAAGGAGCAGCCGATGATCTCCTCTCTTTCCATTGTTTTTATCTCATACACGTCGGGAGCCCTCAAACTAGGGTGTTATGGGTTGGTCAGGTTGGATTGGTCCAAGAATGACCCTTCTAGTTGCCCATAAATTTAGGCCCAAATCCTTGCCACAAAGCTGAAAGTTAGGCCCTTTGTGGAACATATATGTGCACCTTTGGGGTGGGGTTTGGGTGGGTCTTTAACCATGCAAAGGCCCAAGATCACCCCGATAGTCATTGGATCTAGACAATAGGCTTGAGCTCATCCCATGGACCTAAAATTTCAGCCCGTATTCATTTCATAAAACAGTCAGGCGTGTGGCCAATTCTTTTTATTGGCAAGGATTTTTTATTGGCAAGGATGGAGAAAGGATATCAAAAAGTGGGTCTAAGAATGTAACATATGCCTACCCTTGCCGGGATTGTTGCATCCATTAACCACATTCCAGATGAAATATCACGTCACATGTCTATTGATTTCGTTGATGGCCTTTCCATCTCCTCTAACAAATCACTAATATTTGCGGTCGTGGACCGCCTTAGCAAGTATGGTCATTTTTTATTTTATTTTATTTTTAAAGTTAAGAGTTTGTATTTTCAATGAGAAATTACAAAAATAAAAAGAATAAGAGATAGGTCCAAGATCGCCTTCCTACTCTCGATAAAGAAAAGGAAAAAGAGAGAATCCAACTCAGCTGTGAAACCACCCACAAGCCCGCTTACTAAAAACAAGAAAAAACTCAACCCAATATGCAACCATACAAGGAGGCAAAGGGAGAGAGCAAAAATATAAAAAAGACCAAAGAAACACAGCAACAATGCGAGTGAAATTGGCAAAAGATAACAAGCTTAATCAGCAAACCCAGTTGATTGGCCATTACTTCTGTAGCTATTGGTTATATGGGAAACATGGGTCCCAGCTTCAAAAGATTTTTTAAAGACTTTGACTTTCAGGTTCTTGATTTGAGCATTTAAAGTCCTAGCTTTGAATCTCTGCTGCCACATATAGATGGATTCAAGAATGCTTCTATGAGTATCTTGCAATATGAGCAGATGATAAGATTTTAACAGTGATTGTTCACATAGAAGATGATGGTACAAAAGGCTTTGAACATGCCACATAGGAGATGATGGTAAAAGAGGCTTTTAAGATGTCTTCGTAATACTTTCACATCTCCATACAACATAATTAGTAGCAAAATTATTTTTGGATAATATCTTTAAGTTGCTTGGGATGCCCGCTACAATTGTTTCAAATCAGGACCCAGACTACCCAGTTTTCACAAGTAACTTCTTGCGAGAAATCTTCAAATTACAAGGAACTCAATTACAGGTGACATCATCCTACCACTCACAGTCACATGGGCAAATAGAAGTACTCAACAGATTCTTAGATAATTACCTGTGTTGTTACACTGGTGATCACCCAAAGTCTCTCTTGGGTACGGTGGATTCCGTTAGCTGAATGGTGGTGCAATACTATCTTACCACTCAAATTACTCCCTATCAAGTTGTATATGGGGTGGCTCCGACCTATCACTTGAATTTATCGAGCAAACTCCATCTTTTTTTCCATGGTTCCAAATTAAAGAAGAAGCTAGGACAGGAAGTTATTCCGCAACCCTCTCTACCTCCCCTCAATCCAGATGGTTATTTGAACCCTTATCCCTCTGCAATTTTAGCTAGGAGGATACTAAAACGAGGACCTACGATCTTCGCCCGAGGTTTTTGTTCGTTGGCATGGAGCCCCAGACTCTGATGTGCAACATGGGAGAAATATTGTGATTTGGAGGCAAGATTTCCTCAATTTATACTTGAGGACAAGGATCGTTTGAGGGCAAAGGATTGATACAACTCTTTAGAGCTTCACATGCATGCATGGGTGTTGATTAGTTCACTGGCTTGGCTTGCATTGGTGTTTGAGTATGTGCTGGCTGTTGAGGCTCAGGAGGCTCAAGACCGGGTCTCAATGTAATAAGTGTAGGTGTGCCACTTTATTCTGTATTTGTGCAATGAAAGCTTATCAATAAAATTCATATGTTTTTTTCTCTGCAAAACACCGAGGTGCAATATCCCGGGCCAGTTTGGCAACTCTACTAATAGAGTCAGGCGAAGTAAAGTTGATTTTAAAGAAAGAATAAAATATAAGTGGATTATGATAGGTATTTTGTTTTAAGTCGTTTGTTATGAAAAAATTTTGGCTTTTTGTATGGGAAAGTGAAGTTTTTTTAATATTTTAGTGGATAAAGGTGGTTGCTTTTTTAACTTTTTTTTTTTTTTAAGATGGATGAAGTTTTGAATTAAAGTGATTTTAATGTGACATCTTATTTGAAAAATAGAGGCGTTACTTGGCTTTTACTATGTTAGTAAAGTGCCAAACTAACCCTTTTAGAGATAATCAATCAACTTGTCTTCACTATTCGAGCAGACCTTAACTCATCACCATAGCTAGGGGCCGGACAAACAATCGTAACAACTTGGTATCAGAGCCCACTGATCTTGAAATGGGAGAAGGCACATGACTAGCACAAATGGAGGAGAGGACGTACGCCCTTCGGCGGTCTAGGGAAGCCCTCAAGGGAACCACCAATCAGCATAGCTCTCTTTTGGCTGAAATAATACAACATCCTGAGGGTTTGAAGGGAAGTTCAAGAGATGATGATCCGTCCTAAAGTAAAACAACTATCCACCAAGCCAATTCGTTTGACAGTAATGGTAGCAGACAAACGAGAACAATGAAGTAGAAGGTTCTCTATAGAAAGAGTGTTGGCTGGAGAGGGAATACCAAAGTAACTTGCTGGTTTTTTATCTTATTCCGATAGTTGCAGGTTTTCTAGTTAAGATTTTGCCGATAGTGGATAGTATCATTGTAGGCGGTAAAAACGACACCTACTTAGATCGAGATGAGATCGAGGTAAACTTCTTAGGACGGGAAATGCTGAACGCCAAGAACCTGAAAAGGAAGGAGAAAGGCTAGAGTCAGAGCCCCTGGCTGCCGTGAGCCGAAGGCACTCCGATGCCTGAGTTAGTTCTGAGAAAACTAAACAGGAGGAGGAGGAGGGGAATGAAACGATGTGGAGTATTGTGGGTTGTGTATTGCGTACCTCCCATGGGACTGATCCCATGTGTATATATAAGTGAGCGTTCCTTGTTCATTCTCTCTGTGAGTGGGGGTAGGTGAGGTGAGGTCCCATCGATCCTTACCCTGACTGGCAGCAGTAGGTGAAATGGACAACACCCCTCCCTCTCTTTCCACGCCTTCAGCCAGTTGGCGTACAGGGCTGATAAAGCGCACCTCTTATCGTCATAAATGAGCGATCCTATCGCCATAAATGACTGCTCATATCTGTCTGGGCGCACCGTATTTCCAGGAGGAAGGTGGCGGCCCACTCTGACTCTAGTACTGTGGTATGAGACCAAGGACGGCTTGGCCGTGGCGTGCCATTGTACTGAGCTGGCATTTATGCCGAGCTGTCGAACCGTGGTGCTGAGCTACCGAGCTACTGACCGAGCTAACGGGCTATTGACCGAGCTGCCGAGCTCACGAGCTTCTACCACAGAGGCCGAGGTGTTCGGCGAGTTTAGCTGTAATCTTTGCTTAACTTCATCATTACGGTGTTTTACCCACACAATTGCCCCCTAGCTTTTGACTTCTGAGGGCCTCCCAGCTCGAGGAGGTCAGAAGCTTGATGACCGTATAGCTGGCTCCGCTACCAAGCTCAAGTGAGGGTTATAGTCATATGAGGGTAGTACCGGGACGAGGGAGCTTCGAATCAGGAGGGTCCCCTTGGGCCTGGAGGTGGCTGCTATCGTGCGGTCCCCTTCGGGATGTCTCTTCGCCTGTCCTGGATACTCAATAGCCCTCGGATATCGCGCTAGTGGTGACACGTGTCGCTTCTTTTGGCTGTCTTGCAATTACTTCGAGGAGACGTTAGGGCTGCGAGATGGGATGTTAGGGCTGATTGAGGGGACGCCTCTTAAAGGCTCTCCTCGAAAGTCGAATCGACGCCCCTAGGCCTTATAAATCAGGGCGCCTCCTTCGTCTTCACTTTCCTCTGCTTTCTTCAGATTTCTACTGCGCTTTGCAAGAGAACTTTCTCCGGCACCTGTGGACTTCCGACGATCCTGATTGTGTAGTCCCTATTTGTAGGACTCCTCTCTGTTTTCCTCGTCTTCTCTTTTAGACAGGTCCTTGTCTGAGTCGAAAATGGGAGTCTATAGACATCTGCTAGGAGATCCAGGTTCCATAGATCATTTTAGGGATTTATACAAGGTCCCCTCCGATGTGGAGGTCAGACCGGATGGCCCCGATGACGGCCTCACCTATCGTGACGGCTGGATGCCGTTTTGGCTGGTCTCTGTAGTGGAAGGGGGGGTCCGCTTTCCCCTGCACCCACTGGTTCGGGACTGCCTCTGGGAGTGGAGGTTGTGCCCATGCCAGCTACTCCCCAATGGATACAAAATCATAATGGGGGTAGTGCGGCTCAACCAGATTCTGGAAATCGGCCTTGGTGTCCCGGATATCAAGGACACGTATGACCTCTGCAAATCCGCAGAAGGGGATACTTATTACCTCCGGCTGAGGGTTCGCCGGACTGGGTTCGTGACCGCACTGGAGGACTCCAATAGGTACGCGGGCGAAGACCGAGTACTCGTCAGAGGAGGATGGGAGTTCGGTGAAGCAGAGCCTGCTACCACGGTCCGGGTCCCTCGAAAAATAGGAATTCCTCCAAGTAAAGACCGAAGTTCTTTCGGTTTGCAGTTCTTTCCTTTCTTCCTCTGTCTGGCCCTTGACATGATTTTGTCTATGCAGATTTCCGCGAAAAGAGGGAGCTCGCGAGGAGGAACCGCTGGAAGGTGAACAGCACCTGGCACGAGCGGGTGAAGAACTACCGCGGCCACAACTGTCGTGCTGCGTGGTCTCTCCTGGGGTACGTACCCCACTACAGGTCCTTCAACACCTTTAGAAAGGTATCGGGAATAGACTCCGTGCTGAGCGGGGAAGGCGTGAGTCAAATAACAGAGACGACCGTGGTGCCTGGCTCGGCGGCGGTGACCGTTGCGATTCCCACCGGACGTCTGGTTGAGTCGGTAGACTGTGCTCCAGCAGTCTCAGCCGCGGAGCCTGTCGGGACTTCGAGAGCCAAGCCCCGGCCCTCCCGAAGGAGGCTAGTAGCTTCGAGCTCGGAGGAAGAGGAAGAAGAGGAAATGTTATGCCAGCGCGGGCGACGCTACGCTGCGGAAGACCTGTCCGTGGCGGCTTTCGAGGATATCGAAGGCGGGGTCCGGGATCCTCCTCAGGCAGTGGCTGCAACGCCTCCGGCATTCTCGGGTGGCAACCCTGCCCCAGACGCCAAGACGGTTGGTACCGCCGTGATTGGGGCTGCTCGGCCTGACGAGGCAGAGGTCGTCTTAGCTCCGCCTCCGGCCGTGGTCGCGGATGACTCACCCTCTGATCATGCCGTGGGGGCCGGAGGTCGGGCTCGCCCTGCCGAGGTCGCTGAGGGCGGGCGACCCGAGAAGAGGGCGAGGGTCGAGGCCTCGCCTAGCCCGTCCTCGCCTCCGCCTGCTGGGGGGACGATCCTGCCTCCTCCCCCGGCTCCGTGGAGGCCGGCCATCGAGGAGGTTCTGGGGAGGCCGCTGGCCGAGACAGACCGGTCCACCGGTCCCCAAGTGGTCGCAGCGCTAGGACGAGCCTGCGCCCTTCCTCAAGATATGGCTAGGTGGGCCGAGATGGACAACGAGTCACTCCTGCTCTCCTCGATGCGATCCCTGGTGTCGGTAAGTGCAGTATTTTTCCCTCAGCTTTTAGTCCGGTGTCGTTTTATTGACTTCGGGTTCTCATCTTGCAGCTGTTGCAGAAGTGCCAAATGGGCATTGAGAGGCTCGATGCGGCCGAGGCGCGGGAGGCGGAATGGGTCGTTGAGAGGGACGAGCTGCGGGCGTCCTTGGTGTCCAAGGACGTGACGCTGGCAGAGGTGGCGGCCAGGAACGCCGGCCTCGTCTTTGATTTCGAGGAGTCAAAGGTCGAGGTCGACGCCTCAAGGATGAGCTGGAGGACGAAAAGAGCCAGAACCTCCACCTTGCCTCTGAGCTCGACGATCTCCGGATTGCTGCAAAGTGGCTGGAAGACGACCTGGAGAGCGCGAAGGGGACAAACAGGAGGCTCCTCTCTCAGCGGAACCAGGCGCAAGGTTCCCTGGAGATGGCGTTGAGGGGGAAGGCGGCCGAGATTGAGTCTGCCCTGGCAAAACAAGAGGCCAGGCTCAAGGAGGAGTTCTTTGCCGAGCACGACTCCATCATGGGGGAGGAGGTCGGCAGGCTGTCTGCTGATTACAAGGCTCAGCTGCCGGGATCCGGGACAGAGCCTGGGAGCTTGGGTGGAGGGCGGCCTTGCGCAAGGCTGGGATCCCCGAGGATAGCCCTCTTTTCCTAAATCCCCCAAGTTTTTCCTGCTCGGACTCGGGACTCGCGGCCGTGTCTCAGGCTTCTATCCTTCCTTCGGAATCGTGCTAGGAGGCGAACGCCGCTCCCGGGGCGTCCCAAGAGGCTCCTGCTGCCAGCGCTGATCCCGAGGGCTGCCAAGTGGCAGCAGTCGTCGAGGCTCCTGAAGCTGTCGCCCCCGAGGCTAGTGCTCCTGAAGCGGGCGCGGCCGTTCCTGAAGCTACCCCGACCGCTCCCGAGGCCAGCGCGGTCGTGGCCGAGGTCCCTCCAGAGATTGATTGCAATGTGGAAGCTGCAGCCCTCTGAGGTTTTTTGTAATTTTTTCTTTTATCGTATCTCCATTCATCTTGTAATCAGGAGCTTTGATTAATGAAAACTTTGAAACTTTGCTCGCATTCTGGCTTCCTTTCTCCTTGTCTCTGATGAAAAAGGTGTGGTCGACCTTATGTCGCAATGCTTTTCTCTGTTTGAGTTGTTGGTCCGGATAGCCGAAGTCCTGGCCATTCTCAGAATTGAGAGATCCACCAATGACCGAGACCCTGTGCATGAACCGTGGTCTCGGTCTGCCGTGTACCCATAATCTCCCCCCCAGCTTTTGACCTGTGAGCTCCTTGGAGCAGGTCGGAAGTTGAGTAGCTTTGTCAGTCCGGGACTGCCGCTAATCTTTTAAGAGTTCCTGGTTTGTGATGCATTGCCGAGATGGCGGAGTCTCGGTTTGGGGGGGTTCCTCCGCTGACGTGGAGTGCCTCATTGAATTCTCTTCGCCAGTCGAGGCATTTGCCCGTTCGTCTGTCGAGGAGTTTGCCTGTTCGTCTGTCGAGGCATTTATTCTCTCATAAGTTGTGGCATTTAATAGCCCGCTGGAAATGCGGCGCCGATGCCACGTGTCGCCTCTTCGAAGGGCACGCAATCATATCTGCAGGAGGCCTGGGCTGCCCGAGACGACGTTAGGGCTATTCGAGGTAGGGCCACATTAAAGGCTTCTCTCGAAATCTGAAACGGCGCCTCCATCCCTTATAAATTAGGGCACCTCCTCCATCTTCCCTCTTTTCGATCCTCAGAATCCCTGTTGCACTCTGCTGAAGAACAGTACTACCTGCGAGCATTCTCGTTTGCACAGCCTTTCATCGTAGGATCTCTTCCCTCTGTCTTCTCCCTTTCTAGTAGGTAGTTCTCCGTCTAGGGTAGAAAATGGGCATTTACAGGCACTGGCTGGGTGACCCACTGTCCATAGGTTTGTTCAGGGAGGCATACAAGGTCCCTGCGAACGTAGAGATTAGGCCAGACGGCCCTGACGACGGTATCACATACAGCGACGGCTGGATGCCGTTTTGGCTTGTGTCCATCGTGGAGGGAGGAATCCGATTCCCCCTTCACCCACTCCTCAGGGATTGTCTCCGAGAGTGGGAGTTAAGCCCCTGCCAGCTACTTCCCAATGGGTATAAAATCATCATGGGAGTAGTGCGGCTAAACGAGATTCTCCAAATCAACCTCGGTGTTCCGGACATCGAGGAGGCGTATGACCTCTGCAAATCCGCAGAAGGGAATACGTATTACCTCCGGCTAAGGGTCCACCGAACTGCCTTCGTGACCGCGCTGGAAGATTCCAACAAATACGCGGGGGAGGACCGTGTCTTCGTCAGAGGGGCATGGGAGTTCGGCGAGGCGGAGTCCACCACCACAGCCCGGATCCCACGAAGGATAGGAGTCCCCCCAAGTAAATAACCGAGACCCCTTGGGTTTTGTAGTTTAGTCTTGTCTCTTTCCTTCTGTTAACATCGCTCTGTCATTGCAGGTTTTGAGCAGAGAAGGGAGTTCGCCAGAAGGAACCGGTGGAGGGTGAACAAAGACTAGCACGAGAAGGTGCGGAAGTACCGCGGCCATCACTGTCGAGCCGCGTTCTCGCTCCTGGGGTACACGCCCCACTACAAGTCTTTCATCACCCCGAGACGGGTGACCGGGATTGACTCCGTGCTGCACAGGGAAAACATCGACCCGAACACCATACAGACCGAGGTCCCCATCTCGGAGACGGTGACTGTCGCGATTCCCAGCGGGGTTCCGGTAGGATCGGGCGAACAGTCTCCTGTCCGTGAACCAGCGGCGACCGAGAGAGCCGAGACCGGGCGCAAGCGACAGAGGTAGAAATTTGTCGTTTCCAGCGAGTCCCGGAGCTCATCCAGCTCGGAAGAATCCGAAGTCGAGATGTTGCGCAATCGTCGCCAGCGCTTCGTGGCCGAGGACCTGTCTGCGGCAGCCTTTGGGGACATAGGGGGGAGACCTCGGACCCTTTTCGGGGAGCCAGCGTCGCCCCGACTACAACGCCCATGGCTGCTGCAGAGGTGCTTGCTCCTGCGGCCGAGACGGGACCAGAAGCCATTGACGGGGCCCAATCCGGCCCTCCTGCCGAGGTCGAGGTCGGCGCTGATCCTCCGGCCATAGTCGTTGACGAGTCGCCCTCCGACTCAGGCAGAGAGGGTCCTGCTGAGGTCGTCGAGGCGCGCAGGTCGGAGAAGAGGCCGAGGGTCGAACTCCCACCTGCCCCGGAGCCTCCTGTGTCGGTCGGGGGTTCCGCCACTCCCTTCGATTTTGTCCCTTGGAGACCGGACATCGAGGGAGTGCTGGGGAGGCAACTAGCCGAGTCGGACCGAGCGGTCAACCCCGAAGTGGTTGCCGCTCTGGGACGAGCTTGCGCCCTTCCCCAGGACATGGAAAGGTGGGCGCAGATGGACAACGAGTCGCTGCTGCTTTCTTCAATGCGGTCGTTGGTAGCGGTATGTACACTTATTCTTCATGTTCCTCTCTTTTTCTACTGCGTTTCTTTAGCTGACACTTTGTTCTTACTGCAGCTCTTGCAAAAGTGCCAAACTGGCATGGGGAGGCTGGACGCAGCCGAGGCCAGGGCAGCGGTCTGGGCGGCGGAGAAAGAGGAGCTGCTGAAGTCCCTGGCAGCAAAAGAACGCGACCCTGGAGGAGGAGGCGAGTAAGACTGCGGATCTTTCTGCCGAGCTCGACGCAGCACGGGCCTTGGCCGAGCACCTCAAAGAGGAAGCAAAGGAGGCGGCGGATCAAAACGCGCACCTTTCCTGGGAGCTAGACGAGGTCCGGCTCGCGTCGTCGCTGCAGGAGGAAGATATGTAGATGCTGCGGGGGACGAATAAGAGACTTACTTCCGAGAGAAAACTCGCTGAAAGAAAACTAGAGATGGCTTTGGAGGGGAAGGCGACCGAGCTCGAGCTGGCTCTGAGAGGGCAGGAAGCCGAACTCAAGGAAGAGTATAGAGCCGAGCACGACACCGTGATGAACGAGGAGATCGAGAGACTGACAGCTGACTATAAGGCGCAGCTGCCAGGAATCCAAGATCGGGGATGGATACTTGGGTGGAAGGCGGCCTTAAAAAGGGTTGGGGCTTCTATGGACAGACCCCTTTTCAAGAATCCGCCCAGGTTCCCTCGCTCGGACTCGGAGTTGCGTGCTATCTCGCAATACGTCCCAGTTCCCTCCGCCTCGGAGGTCGCCCCAGCATCCTCCGCACTGGAAGTCCCTCCTGCTCCCCTGGTGACTCCGGAGACCGCCTCGGCCGTTCCCAGCGAGAGCGCTACCGGAACCGAGTGTAATAAGGAAGCTGCAGCTCCCTGAATTTTGTAGTTTTCTTTTTTCTTTTCCATACATTGTATTCAGGCAGATCTTTTCGTAATAAAACATCATTTTTTTTTTACATGTTTTGTGCATAATCCTTGTCTTGTTTGTGGTGGAATGAGTATCGACACAAGTAGTCTGCCCAGTAGTATAATAGGTACTTAAGCGAGGGCGGTTGGCCCTCTGAACAGAGGAGCCGAGCCGCGAGGGTGGTACCGGTACCAAACCCTGATGCTTATGGCTGTGCCGCCCAGGCTGGTGCAGGCACCGAGCTGAGGGCGGTTGGCCCTCTGAACAGAGGCACCGAGCCGCGAGGGTGGTACTGATACCGGACCCTGATGTGCATATGGCTGTGCCGCCCAGGCTGGTGGAGGCACCGAGCTGAGGGCGGTTGGCCCTCTGAACAGAGGCGCCGGGCCGCGAGGGTGGTACTGATACCAGACCCTGATGTGCATATGGCTGTGCCGCCCAGGCTGGTGCAGGCACCGAGCTGAGGGCGGTTGGCCCTCTGAACAGAGGCGCCGAGCCGCGAGGGTGGTACTGTTACCGGACCCTGATGTGCATATGGTTGTGCCGCCCAGGCTGGTGGAGGCACCGAGCTGAGGGCGGTTGACCCTCTGAACAGAGACGCCGGGCCGCGATGGTGGTACTGATACCGAACCCTAATGTGCATATGGCTGTGCCGCCCAGGCTGGTGGAGGCACCGAGCTGAGGGCGGTTGGCCCTCTGAACAAAGGCACCGAGCCGCGAGGGTGGTACTGTTACCGGACCCTGATGTGCATATGGCTATGCCGCCCAGGCTGGTGGAGGCACCGAGCTGAGGGCGGTTGGCCCTCTGAACAGAGGCGCCGAGCCGCGAGGGTGGTACTGTTACCGGACCCTGATGCGTATGGCTCTGTCGAAGCTGGCGATGGCGCCGAGCTGACAGTTGATACTCCGAACAGAGGGGTCGAGCACCCGTGAATCTTGAAGCAATGCAAAAACTCATTCCAGAAAAATCGCCTTTTATTGATGTTTGATTTCTTTAATACATTTTTCAGAAGTAGAATTTTTTGAGATGCGACGCATTCCATGGTCGAGGGAGTGCCTTCCCCTCCATATCTTCGAGTCGGTAGGCAGATCTCCCGGCTGTAGAGGTTATTCTGAATGGTCCCTGCCAGTTGGGCGCCAGCTTGCCATCGTTTGGATTTCGGTCGCCAGGAAGGGTTTTCTTTAAGACCAACTCTCCTATCGCGAATCTTCTTTCCTTGACCTTCGGGTTGTATCCCCTGGCCAACTGTTGTTGGTAGGCGGCCAAGCGGATAGCTGCCGCCTTTCTTCGTTCTTCAGCTAAGTCCAGCTCCCGTGCACGTTCAGATCGTTCAGACCCTGTTCGCAGAGTTCCGACATCAAGGTCGGGAGGCCGACCTCAAGGGGAATGACTGCTTCCATGCCGCAGGCAAGGGAGAACGGGGTAGCCGAGGTGAAACGCCTCGGAGTAGTCCGGTAGGCCCATAGAACACTTGGCAGCTCCTCTGCCTATCGACCTTTGGCTCGGTCGAGTCTCTTTTTATTTCCGTCGAGGAGTACTTTGTTCGAGATCTCGGCCTGACCGTTGCTCTGGGGATACGCCGGGGTGGAGTAGATATTGCAAATGACGTACTCTTGGCAGAAGCTTTTGAAGAGGTTGGAATCGAACTGCGTTCCGTTGTAGGAAATGAGAGTACGGGGAATTCCAAATCTCATGATGATATTCTTCCACACAAAGTTCTTCGTGTCTAATTCAGTGATCGAGGACAAGGGTTCAGCTTCGACCCATTTCGTGAAGTAGTCCGTGGCCACCATCAACCACCTTTTGTTCCCTGGAGTTCGGTGAAGCGGTCCGACGATGTCCAGGCCCCACTAGGCGAAAGGCCACGGACTGGAGAGGGGGCTCAGGTCCTGGGCTGGCTGGTGGAGAGAGTGAGAGAACTTCTGGCACTTCTCGCATTTTCTGGCATAGAGCTGGGCGTCCTTTTGCATGTAGGGCCACCAATAACCCTGGCTGATAGCTCGGTAAGCAAGAGACCGACCTCCTATATGACTGCCGTAGATTCCTTCGTGAATTTCGTAGAGGAAATCGTCGACTTTGCTGGGGTGAACGCACTGGAGGTAGGGCCCTGTGAACGATTTTCTGTAGAGCTTGCTGTTTGGGGAGAGCCAGAACCGGGTCGCCTTCAATCTGACCTTTCGAGCTTCAGTCCTGTCCTCGGGTAGCTGGTCGTCCTTCATGTATGCAATGATGGGGTCCATCCAGCTCGGGCCGAGATCAAGGCACATGAGCTGCTGGGGTTGTTGGAGGTCGATGCTGGGCTCCCGCAGTGTTTCTACTTCGATGGTTCTCTTCTCACCGGCTTCCACAGCCGAGGCAAGGCTGGCGAGGGCGTCTGCATGGGAGTTGGATTCTCTGCCGATCTGCCGGACCTCGGCCCTTACGAACTGGGAGAGAAGTCCCCTGGCGTGGGCAAGGTAGGCTGCCATCCTCTCATCCCGAGCTTGGTAGTCTCCGCTGAGCTGGCTTGTCACCAGCTGGGAATCGCTGAAAACCACAACGGACCGGGCTTCCAAGATTTTGGCACTGATAAGACCGGCAATGAGTGCTTCATATTCGACCTCGTTATTAGATGCCTTGAAACCAAGTGTCAAAGCTTGTTCGATGACGAGGCCTTCGGGAGACTGAAGAACTATGCCAGCGCTAGCTCTTTTGGATGTTGAGGATCAGTCGACAAAGACTTTCCAGGATGAGTTTAGGAGTTCTCTCCAGGATTGTTCTTGCTCAGTCTTGGTGACAACCTCTGTACCCCTATCGCCCCCCAGTTCGGTATCGAGCGTGGTCGGCGCCGAACTCTGAGGAGTAAACTCCACAATGAAGTCCGCTAGGACTTGAGCTTTGATGGCCGTCCTGGGCTGATAGCTGATGTCATACTGCCCCAGTTCGACAGCCCATTTGGAGATCCGTCCGGAGAAATCTGCCTTCTGGAGGAGAGCCTTCAGTGGGTATTCTGTTACGACCACTATTGTGAAGGTTTGGAAGTAATGGGAGAGCTTTCGAGAGGCGCTAACGAGTGCCAAGGAGAGCTTTTCGAGCTGCAAATACCGGGTCTCGGCGTCCAGCAAGGTTTTGCTCGTGTAATAGATAGGCCTTTGCTAGCCGTTGTCCTCTCTGACGAGCACCGAGCTTACTGCATGGTCCGAGACCGACAGGTACAAGAACAGTGCCTCTCTAAAAGTCGGGGTGAAGAGCAGTGGTGGAGATGAAAGGTAACGTTTTAGCTGTTGCAGCGCCTGAGAACAATCCGACGTCCACTGGAACTTGGACCCCTTCCGCAAGAGTTGGAAGAAAGGTCTGTACTTGTCCGAAGCTCGGCTGATAAATCGGTTCAGGGCGGCAGCCATTCCGGTCAGCCGTTGAACTTGTTTTGCCGAGGTCGGACACTGGAGCTCTTGGATCGCGATGATCTGGTCAGGGTTCGCTTCGATCCCCCTTCTTGTGACCAGGGCTCCCTAGGAACTTACCGGAACCGACACCAAATGCGCACTTGGATGCATTCAGCTTCAACTGGTATAGGTGAAGGATGCCAAAAATCTGGCGGAGGTCGGTCAAGTGGTCCTGCGACTTCTTGGATTTGACGACCATATCATCGATGTAGACCTCCACCGTCTTCCCGAGCTGGGCCTGGAACATCTTTGTCACCAACCGCTGGTACGTCGCTCCCGCGTTCTTTAGCCCGAAGGGCATTACCTTATAGCAATAGGTGCCCCTGGGAGTGATGAAAGCTGCCTTCTCCTGATCTGCGGCGTATAGGGGGATCTGATGGTACCCCCGGTAGGCATCCAGGAAACTCATCCGGTCATGTCCGGCAGTGGCGTCGATGAGCTGGTCGATCTTCGGAAGAGGGAAGCTGTCTTTGGGGCAGGCCTTATTGAGGTCGGTGAAGTCCACGCAGACCCTCCATTTTCCCGTCTTCTTCTTGACCACCACAGTGTTGGCCAGCCACCGCGGATAGTGGACTTCTTTTATTGCGCCTGCCTCGAGGAGTTTCTGAACTTCCTCAACCACGGCCTCAGTTTGCGGGACCCCAGTCCGGCGCGGTTTTTGAAGCACGGGCGTATGGTTGGGATCCACCTTCAGTTCGTGGCAGATGACTGTCGGGTTGATGCCGGGCATCTCATAGGGTGTCCAGGCAAAGACCGCCTTATTCTCCACGAGGAGGTCAAGCAGTTCTGTCTTCTCAGACTCGGGGAGCTGGCTTCCCACGAGAAAGAATCTGTCGGGGTCGGCGGGATCAATGTTGACCTTGGTGAAGTCTTCGATGCTTTTCTCAGCCGGAGTCCGGTCGACGTCCCCGAGCTCGGCCTCTCTGTCTAGTTCAGCCATATTGACTTGGGACGACTCGGCCTCACCAGGCAGCACGGCCAGCAAGCATTGCCTGGCCATGTGCTGGTCGCCTCTAACGGTGATCACATCCGTTCGGCCCGACTGGTTTTCCAAAGGGAATTTGAGCTTCTGATGGCGGGTGGAGGGCACCGCCTCCATGCTATGCAGCCACATCCTCCCCATTATAACATTGTATGGGGAAGGGACATCGACCACTAGGAAGTCGACTTGCCTACAGGCACCACCAACTTGGACTCTAAGGGAGACCCTACCCTTGGGATAAACAGACTTGGAGCTGAAGCCGACCAGAGGGGTGCGGGCAGCCTGGAGGTCCTCGTCCTTTAGTCCCAACTTCTTGAAGCAATCGTAGTAGAGGACTTTGGATGAACTGCCAGGGTCGACGAGGGCTCTTTGAACCAAGAAGTTTTGCAGCTTCAAGGTGAGCACTAGAGCGTCGTTGTGTGGGAGCTCGTCGTCTTCCAAGTCCTTGTCAAAAAACCATATTCTGATCCCCTCCATTTTGGCTTTCTTCGCGGCCGGCTCTGGTGCCGCGGTCAGCACCTGTTTCTGATGGGAGGCGCGCCTGGCTTCGGCGCGAGCCTGAGAGCTCTTCTTAGGTGGGGCGGCGAGGTGAATGACGTTGATGATACCTTTTGGCTCGCTGTCCTGGTTGTCAGCGTCCCGCCGCGGAGGTCGGTCATCACCTCGGCCTTCCTGCTTGATGTACTCCCTGAGGTGCCCCTCCTTCACGAGGTTTTCCAGGTGGAACTTGTAGCTCCTACATTCGTCGGTCCTGTGCCCATTTTGCTTGTGGTAGGCACAGAACTTACTCTGGTCCCGGGAGGAGGGGTCGGTCGTCATTGGCCGCGGCCATTTGAAGAAAGGCTGCGCTTTTATTTTATTGAGGAGCCTATAGATCGGCTCTTTAAAGATTGTATTTACTGCCACGTAGGAGGTCGGCTCGTGGCCTGACCTTCTGCCGTTCCCCGATCCCGTCGCCGAAGTAGAAGGGGTTCGGCGCTGCTCTGAGGACCGGGCCTTGCGTCGATCCGGGGATGGATCTCTGCGACGATCCTCCCTCCGGGAGGACCTGCTGTCTCCCTTGGCCGGTTGGCTCTTCTTAGTGAGGCCGAAGTTCTCTCGACCTCGCACCTCGTCTTCTTCTGCCAAGATGAACCGATTTGCTCGGGTCATTAGCTCCTTCATGGTGGTCACGGGGTACATGACCAGCTGTGCCTGAAGCGGGATGCCTGGTTGCAGAGCCAGCTGGAAGGACCTCACTGCTAGCTCCTCAGAGGCGCACTCGATCTGGCTGTAGACAGTCCAGAACCGGCGAGCGAACTGGGTGACGTTCTCGTTCTCTTGCATTCGGAGGGCCATCAAGTCAGCATCGGTCTTTGGGATGACGCGATGAGCCTGGAATTTTTCTTCAGGAAGGAGGTCCGGAGCTGCCGCCAACTGGAGATGGAATCTTCAGGAAGCGAGCAAAACCACCGCAGGGGGGGATCCGCCAAACTGGAGGAAAAAACTCGACAGTTTAGGGAATCGTCATCCCCCTAGACCGACATCCTCTGGACGTAATGTCGGAGGTGGGCAGCAGGGTCCGAGGTTCCGTCATACAGGGTGAACCTCGGGACTTTGAACTTCTCGGGGAGTGTGTATTTTCTTATCTCCTTAGAGAAAGGAGACGCGCCAGTGTCCTCAACTTCAAAGGCGGTATACTGGTCTCGGTCGATACCAGCAGTCTCTATATTCTGGCGGATCGTCTGCCTCACCTACTGGTCAATCCACTTCTTCAGCTCTTCATCCTCCGAACCCTGGCGCTGCTTCTTCGGCCCTTCATGCATGTGACTGCTACTGGAGCCTTCTTCCCCTTGGTCTCGGTCGCGCCTCTTACTGTTGAGGACGTGCCGCAGGTCTCGCCCGTGGCCCAGGCGCCTGGGCGGCGGGCTCTGATCCTTCTTATCGTCGAGCTGTTGTCTGAGCCGTTGGATAAGCTCATGATGTTCCTGGATGAGGCGGTTCTGTGCTCTGATGTCATCCAGGCGGGGGTCCTCGTTTTGATCGAGGCTGGCTTGATGGTGTGATTGTGATCCAGCCCGCGCTGACTTCTCGTGTGGTTTGGTGACTGACTTGTCACCTTGCATGGCCCGCTTATGACTATGGCGGGGCTGCTCCGGAGGTGGGACGTCGCGAAGGGAGAGCATGGTCACTCCCCTAGACCGCGATTGTGTCTGAACCGTGGGAGACCTCCTCCCAGACCTCCTTTGCTGAGGGGGCGGAGGTGGAAGGTTCTGCGCCAGCGTAGGCTGTATAGACAAAGCCTTGCCTTTAGAGGGTCCTTCACCATTTCTGGTTTTTAGAGGCATGGTGTTTACAAGCTTTTTGTTCAGTTCCCACAGACGGCGCCAAACTGTAGGAGGTAAAAACGACACCTACTTAGATCGAGATGAGATCGAGGTAAACTTCTTAGGACGGGAAATGCTGAACGCCAAGAACCTGAAAAGGAAGGAGAAAGGCTAGAGTCAGAGCCCCTGGCTGCCGTGAGCCGAAGGCACTCCGATGCCTGAGTTAGTTCTGAGAAAACTAAACAGGAGGAGGAGGAGGGGAATGAAACGATGTGGAGTATCGTGGGTTGTGTATTGCGTACCTCCCATGGGACTGATCCCATGTGTATATATAAGTGAGCGTTCCTCGTTCATTCTCTCTGTGAGTGGGGGTAGGTGAGGTGAGGTCCCATCGATCCTTACCCTGACTGGCAGCAGTAGGTGAAATGGACAACACCCCTCCCTCTCTTTCCACGCCTTCAGCCAGTTGGCGTACAGGGCTGATAAAGCGCACCTCTTATCGTCATAAATGAGCGATCCTATCGTCATAAATGAGCGATCCTATCGCCATAAATGACTGCTCATATCTATCTGGGCGTGCCGTATTTCCAGGAGGAATGTGGCGGCCCACTCTGACTCTAGTACTGTGGTATGAGACCAAGGACGGCTTGGCCGTGGCGTGCCTTTGTACTGAGCTGGCCTTTATGCCGAGCTGTCGAACCGTGGTGCTGAGCTACCGAGCTACCGAGCTAACGGGCTATTGACCGAGCTGCCGAGCTCACGAGCTTCTACCACAGAGGCCGAGGTGTTCGGCGAGTTTAGCTGTAATCTTTGCTTAACTTCGTCATTACGGTGTTTTACCCACACAATCATATTATTGGGAATTTTGCTCTAGTTCAAGTCTTGTTGAACGTACAAGCCAAGAAAGAGGCCAGATGTATCCAAGCCACTTGGATACATACCCCATCATCTCCTTTGGAATTGCTAGTTGCACTACATCATTCGGCACCTAGTTCCCATTGCTCATTGCAAATTGGATGCAACAAACACAAATGCATCTAGTTCCTATTCCACTACATCATTCAGCCCTATTGTTGAAATATCATTGCTTATTTGCTTATCTTTGAATAACAGCTGTGAAACAGTTCTCAGCAAATCAAGGAAGACTGGGTCTGTAGTTGACAGAGTCTAGTATAGGTGTCTTAAACGTGTCTTCTAGTCAGTTAGTAGTGGAGTCTTTGTGGGAAAAGTTATTACTTTATTTATGAGTTGTAGGAGTCTATAAATAAATATGTTCTGTAGTAGTCGAGGTATTCAATCTGGAAATTGAATGTGTTATTCAGTTAATATAAACTTTGCAATTCTTCTACTTCAATTCTGCTTGTTCTTTATTTTTAACTTGGTATCAGAGCCAAGTTAGGCTCAGCCATGTCATCATCAAATGCAATTGTTCCGGAAGTTCTTACAGAGAAGAACTATGGAAATTGGAAGGTTTGGCTCAAAAGTTACCTAATAGGCCAGGGACTCTGGGACATTGTTGATGGTATTGAAGCCAAACCAGTGGGTAATCAAGCTGGACTCAATGCATGGAAGAAGAGTAATGGCAAGGCCCTGCATGCAATTCAAATTTCCTGTGTATCAGATATGCTCTAATATGTAAAGGAGTTAGATTCGGCAAAGATAGCTTGGGATCGATTAGCCACTGTGCATGAACAAGAAAGCGGAGCTAGAAAAGCATTCTTGGAGGCAGAATTGCGAGCTTGCAAAAAAGGTAACTGCTCTGTTTCTGAATTTTCTCGAAAAGTGAAAGATTTATGTGACCAAATGGAGGGCATAGGCGTTAAGATGGAGAACAACACCCGAGTTGATGTCATTTCAGAAAATCTCAAATCTGAATTTGATGCTATGAGGGTGGTAGTTCAAAAGTCTAAGCCTTCTTTGGAAGAAGCAGTCAACTTGTTTTTACAAGAAGAAGCTTTACTTGAGAGAAGAAAGCTAGAATCAAACAATGAAAAGAAAGAAGGACCTAATGAAGCTCTGTTTTCTGATACTCGTGGAAAATTTCGTGGGAGAGGAAAGTTTTGTGGGTTAGGAAGATCACAGAATTGTCGACAGGTTCTTATCTGTTACAATTGTGGCAAGAAAGGTCATTTTGCTAGAGACTGTTGGCACCGGGAAGGAAACTACAATGCAGTAGAGGAGCATGCAGATGAAGAAGCGACAAAGGAAATGCCTGATGAAAGTAAGATAGAAGAAGCTCTCTGTGTCATGCACGAACTACCTACTTCCAAGGATCAATGGTTTATTAATTCAGCATGTTCGAATCATATGACTCCAAGGGAAGATATCTTCATCACCAAAGAGCTATTCACTAATGCATCTGGAGTCATTACTGGAGATAACACAACGTTGGAGATCAAAGGAAGAGGTGATATCATGATGGGCGAAGCGAATGGAGGTATTAAACATCTAGCTTATGTTCTGCTTGTTCCAAAACTCTGTAAAAATCTTATGTTTGCAGGGCAACTCGTAGATCAAGGCTATGATGTAGTTTTCAACAGAAATGGGTGTGAAATTCTAAAGAAAGAAAATGGTAGTGTTGTAGCATCAGGAAAAAAGGTTGGTAGGCTGTTTGCCTTAACAATGCAAGTGCCCACTGATAAGAGGAATTCTGTACTTGATGCTGCTGACCTGTGGCATAAACGGTTGGGGCATTGTAATCTTCAACGTGTCAAAAACATTTCCATGAGGAAACTGGCAACTGGCATTCCTATCATTAATTACAAAGGGAAGCATACTTGTGAAGCATGTGCCTTTGCAAAAGCAGCATGTCATTCATTCACATCTTCAAAAACGATAGCCTGCTATCCACTTGAAGTCATTCACAGTGATGTATGGGGACCAAGTCTGGTGGAATCTCTCAATCGGTATAAGTATTATGTTTAATTTATTGATGAGTATTCTTGCTATACTTGGATCTATTTTCTTCATGCTAAATCTGAAGTGTTTGGGTATTTTAAAAACTTTAAAGTTCTTGTTGAGAACCAGTTTAGCAGGAAAATAAAGACGTTGCTGACTGATAATGGAGGGGAGTTCATGTCACATGAATTCTGTGATTTTCTTAAGGAGCATGGAATCAAAAGGCAGCTGACATGCGTGGCAACTCCACAACAAAATGGTATCACCGAGAGAAAGAATCGACACATAGTTGAAGCTGCACGTGCTATGTTAAATGGGAAACACATGCCAAAATTCTATTGGGCAGAAGCCATGAATACTGCAGTATATCTGATCAACCGCATGCCATTAAGAGCAGGAATGAAGGTACCGTATCAACTTCTTTTTCGGAAGAAACCAGATGTGAGCCACTTGCGTGTATTTGGGAGTATAGCCTATGTCAAGCGAATTGACGACGATCAAGATAAACTTGATAAAAAGGCTATAAAATGTATTCTGCTTGGATACTCCTCTGAAAGAAAAGCATGTCGCTGTTTTGATCCAATTTCAAAACGAATACATGAAAGTAGAGATGTCATCTTCAATGAAGAATTACAGTGGTATCCATGGCTTCAAGAAACTGGGAGGCAAATATTACCATTTACGTCATCTCAAGAAGAAGATGGTAAACCTGAACCTGAACCTGAATCTGAAATTCCAACACCTTCTTCTCCATCAACTGAGACTGCTATCACTCCATCTAGTTTTGCCACGTCAACTGAATCTCCTGTAGGAACACGCCGGGTTTCTGAACGAGAAAGATATCCTCCTAAGCGACTTGCTGATTATTATGTTTCGAATATACATGAGGTATACATGGTACAGGTCATAAATTCTTATGAACCTAAAAGTTATGAGGAAGCCGCAAAAGATCCAAGGTGGCAACGTGCTATGGAAGATGAAATGAAAGCTTTGAAGAAAAATGATACATGGGACCTTGTATCACTTCCAGAAGGAAAGACAGCCATTTGTTGCAAATGGGTTTACAAAATAAAACGTAAATCCAATGGTGAGGTGGAGCGCTACAAAGCACGATTGGTGGCCAAAGGATTTTCTCAAACATATGGAGAGGATTATGATGAGACATTCAGTCCCGTAGCAAAGATCACTAGTATTCGTGTCATCATCTCCATTGCAGCGGCAAAAGGTTGGACACTACATCAAATGGATGTGAAGAATGCGTTTTGAATGGTGAGATTGATAAAGAAATTTACATGGATCAAGTTGAAGGGTTTAAAGATGCTGAAAGACCAAGCTATGTTTACAAGCTCAAGAAAGCTCTATATGGGCTTAAACAAGCACCAAGAGCATGGTTCGATAAGGTGAGGGAATTTTTTTACTCATAAAAGTTTGTTTCCTCTCATGCTGATTCTTGCATATTTGTTAATCATTCTCCTCAAGCAGTAACTATATGTGCAATCTACGTTGATGATCTAATCATCACGGGAAACAATTCTGAAAATGTTGAAAACATTAAGAAATCTCTCTTCCAGCAATTTGAGATGACAGATTTGGGAGAACTCCAATTCTTTCTTGGGATTGAAATTCTAAAGAGTGATCAAGGCATATTGATTATGCAGAAGAAATTTGCTCTTGAACTTCTACTGAAATTTGGTCCGCTGAACTCAAGATCAGCATTGACACCATTAGAAGTCAATCACAGATTATCAAAAGATGAAGGGACACTTATTGATGATCCGCGATCATATAGAGAGATGGTAGGTAGTCTTATCTACTTAACAATTTCTCGTCCAGATTTAGCCTATTCTATAGGCATTGTAAGTCAATTCATGCAAAGCCCAAGGAAGCCACATGTTGATGCAGTTAAGTGTATCCTAAGATATGTGAAGGGTACAGTTAGTGAAGGAGTTTTCTACAAAAAGGGGGTGCCGATCAAGCTATCAGGGTATTGCGATGCAGATTGGGCTGCAGATTCATCTACTCGTAGATCAAATTCAGGATTCTGTTTTAGCTTAGGGTCTGGGAGTGTGACATGGGCAAGTAAGAAGCAGCCAACTGTAGCTCTGTCTTCAATAGAAGCTGAATACAGGGCAGCCATGCTAGCCACATGTGAAAGTGTATGGTTAACTCGGTTGCTTGCAGACCTTGGAGAAAAGGTTGATTATGGCATTCCTATTGCAAGTGACAGCATCAGTTCTATAATGTTAGCATCCAATCCCATATTTCATGCTCGTACGAAGCATATAGAAATTCACTATCACTTCATTCGTGAGAAGGTTCTTAATAAGGAAATTGATTTTGTTTACACTGCAACTAAGGATGAAGTCACAGATTTTTTCACCGAGGCCTTGAGTTCAAGACAATTTGAAAGGTTTAAATCAAAGTTAGGAATGAAGGATGCTGAAGAAGTAAGCAATGAGAGGGGGTGTTGAAATATCATTGCTTATTTGCTTATCTTTGAATAACAGCTGTGAAACAGTTCTCAGCAAATCAAGGAAGACTGGGTCTGTAGTTGACAGAGTCTAGTATAGGTGTCTTAAACGTGTCTTCTAGTCAGTTAGTAGTGGAGTCTTTGTGGGAAAAGTTGTTACTTTATTTATGAGTTGTAGGAGTCTATAAATAAATATGTTCTGTAGTAGTCGAGGTATGCAATCTGGAAATTGAATGTGTTATTCAGTTAATAAAAACTTTGCAATTCTTCTGCTTCAATTCTGCTTGTTCTTTATTTTTAACTTATGCACCATCAGTATCCCCTGGCTCTCCATCTCTATTTCTTGTCTCACAGAGGTAGGGATCTAAATATGCAAATAGCCTACAGACTGCAAGTGCCTTTATCGGTTCAGGATTTTCATATGTATTTGGATCAACTGATGACAGCACCTTCAAGAAATCTGCCCCTTGATCAATTTGGTTGAACTGTTGGCAAGCAACATTTACAAATGTATGGTAACACCATCAAGAAGCTATGGCACTTTCAAACATAGAACATATGGCACATGCAAATCCCAGTTGAAACTTTGCAGACATACATGCACTAAATTCAGAAGCAGTCAACCTGTAACATGATGCCTCCCAATTTAGTTACATTCAACCTGTTACGTGATGAAGTTGCAAAATTACCTATATTAGTTGCAACGAATAGACCTGAAAATAACTGCTATCTACCCAACACAAACTATTGATATTCATTCAGCGAGCACATTTTGATTCCAACATCTTCTCTACCAATTATAAAACAGACAAATTGAATCAGATGTCACATAGAAAAAAAATTAATTTCTGATTTTTGTGACACTGAAAGGAAAACACGAGCGTGCAAGAACAGAACCATCACATTCACAACATCTGCTCGTGCTGGTGGGCATGCACAACATACTACTCCTGGCAAATCAAATCCGATCATTTCAGCAAATAAAACCACTCCCATCTGGCAAATCATCTAAACTTTTAGTCAGGAGGCTAGTATAATTCCATCAATCCTGAAAATGTTACAGAGGCTGCAAATTCAGGATACCATTACAAATGCTCGATACCATAACAAGATCCACAAATTGTGAGCAACTGAAACAATATCCCCAAAACCGTAGCGCTAATACAATATACACAATATACACAAATTCTAGGAACATCCAATTACAAAATCAGCAACCCAAGATGTTGTTACACGACTGTTACAGAACTGATACAATATCCCAAAACCATTAACACAATTATGAACCCTCTAAGCCTTACAGCATCCCATCATGGCAGTTGCAAATCCTTAAAATTTTAGATAGTTAAAGTGGATTTAGATAATTGAGTAGACATTTGAATAGCTACCATAGCCTCTAAAGTCCTAATCCATCAAATGGACAGTTGCACTTCACTTAATATACTAGAAAACATGTTACAGTATATTGCATACCTGAAAATGAAACATCTTGGCCCGCTGGATATGACCTTTTAGAAGATACATAAATCACTTAATAAGGTGGTTTTGACCTTTTGATTTTTCTCCATTTAGCAATTGTTTGACAAAAGGTTTATTATGAATTAAGGTTGTTTCAACGTTTTGATTTCTTTCCAATTACTAATCCAAATGTTCACCAAATAGTGGCAAAGCAGGTAGAGAACCATATGGAAGGAAGTTTTCACCTTCTTATTTCACTGACACCAATCTCCAGCTCATGCTTCTCAATTCCCAAGTGATTTAAATAGCTACCAATTAAATGAGAATTTTAGATCACTTTAAGTCCAAAAAAGAAAAATTTCCATTACTCCCATCTGTTTTGGGGATTCTGTATGTGCAATGGGGGATTATAGCTGTTTAGGGGTTTGGGGTTAGGTGTTTATGATTAGACAATAAGGTTGGCAGAGAGAGAGAGAGAGAGAGAGAGAGAGAGCATACTTTAGATAAGATCATGATTTCATTCAAATCACACCCAATTCATTCAGTCTCTAGGACTAAGGGCTCGTTTGGATACATGCAGAATATAATATTTTCAGATTTAAATAGTAGCAGAATCAAATATTGTAGAATATAATAGTAATATTGCACCATTATTGTTGTTTGGCATTTTTTCAAGGATTGAACATATTTTAAATTGAGTTGTTTGGCAGCTGCTGAAGATTATAATATATGCTAAAACAAAATCATCACATATTTAGAATTAAACAAATAGTGATATACAAATTTATAGTTTTCCATCAAAGTTCAAAACAAAAGAAATCATATGGCTATGATTTTAGGAGGATTATGATAATTCTGTGAGACAGGATTTCGATTATCTTAACATGGGTGTTATCAATTATTGTACAAGTGTAAAACACAACTTTGGTATAGCAGTACAAAAAACATGGGAAAAGTAACGACTAAAAGTACCAATTAGATCTTTGTACTCCTCAACCCACCTAGCTTTTGCAATACAAGGAAGCAATAAAATAACATAGAATCAACCACATCTATATGAATCTATCGGGAAGTAATAAAATAACATAGAATCAACCACATCTATATGAATCTATCACTTACTCTAGTTGAGGTAAAAGGAAGAGAAGTTGTCAAGTTGGAGATGGAAGCTCCAATGGGGGCAACCTGGGCTCACATGTGCACCCCACTTGTTATAGACTCTTTGAAAATCTTTGAGGATCATTTGATTCCAATTGGGGCCACTGCTATATGAGAGCATCTTTTCACCTTATTTTTGTGTTCTCCCAGACATGTTTGTGTAACAATCTATTCATCTTCGGAGGTGAACACAGTTACCCATATCTTTGATCACACTTTTTTTTTTCTTGTCTTTCACTTTTTTTTTCTTTCAAAAAATGATGTCAGGCCGAATTAGGTACTTGTAACTGCAATTCCTATACATAGTATGTTTGGATTCTAACATCTGATTGATTGGATGGAACTAAATTTCTGTTTATAGATAATGGAATACGCTCATTAAGGACATATGTTCATTTAAATCTATTTTAAGGCAACTTTTTTTTCATTTTTTTAAATACCCAGATTACCCTTTATTGAAATAAAACTCTCATTTGCTTTTTCTATATTCTCCTCATTTTTTTCACCGGTATCCTCGTGGTGATTAAGGATAATCAGTGTTTCCACAACAATTGACTGCATGAATGGCTATTAAAACAATGTCATGGCTTTAAATGTAAGGTAATTTGGGTACTTTTAAAATATTGAGGGAAAAAGTAGCTGGAAAATACATTTAAATGGCCGAATGTTGTTAATTGAAAACTTATTAGAGAACTTAAAGACTAATTTGAAAAGTTTAGAAACTTAAGTCCCTTTTGAAATAAGGCTAAAACTTAAAAGGGATTTTTTCATTTTCTTCCATTTTATTTGAATTTACAAGAAAAAATAAGAAAAATACCTTACTAATTCATGATTTGTCATGCTTCCAGGTAGGCCACATGGTCAGTTGAGATCTAGGCAGTTTTTTTTCCAGAAGTAGGCCTATCATCAATGTTCACGTCGCAAAAGAAGGCCCTTGAAAATCAGGCCCAATTATAAATTGGCAGGGCTCGGGTAGGGCCATACGGGTGACTTAACCCAGCCCAAAGAGGCTCCTTAAAATCGGTTTCCCGGGTTTTGACCTTGGAAAGCATCTTGCAAAGACAACGAAGTGGCCTTCAAGTGCTTGACGAAATTCCTCATTGAAAACTCCCAAGTACCTCTGGTCCGAATCCGATCGCTATGTCCTCTCGACGCCACGTCCGTTACACGCCTCTCGCTGGTGAGGAGAGAGACGAACACGAAACCAGAGGAAGTGAAAGAAAAAGAGAAAGGGAAAGGAAAAGAGACCTCCGATTCAGCTACTCTCCAAAATCCCTAGACAAGATCCCATGGAAGTCCATTCTACTTGCTCTTATCCTCCTCTCGCTGGGATCTCTGCTTCTCTTCCTCTCCATCTTCATCTTCACGGGTCACATGGGTGGTGATCATTCTCAAGCCTCTGGCCTCTTACTTCTCGGAATCCTTGCTTTCCTTCCAGGTATGCAATTCCCCCTTTTGCTCTCTCTCTCTCTCTCTCTCTCTGAATTGATTGCCATTGAGATTTGTGGAAATTGAGGGGCTGTTTTTCATAAGACCCATTTCTCTGATTTTGGTTTCTGGGTCGATTTCATTATTGCAATTATTGCTCTTTCAATGGGTCGTTTTGATATGGAGAAACCTGTCTGTTAGTGCAGCTTTTGATATGTGTTCACCTGCAGTTTGCCCACCTTTTCTTTTCATCCACACTAACTCTCAAGCGTACATTTGTTTGCAGCATTTTGTGGAAAATGAAAATGGATGGTAAGGGGGAGAATGATTTTTTTTTTGACATTTTCTGAATCAAAGGCATTTTCAGCAATTTAGAGAAAAGTGGATTTGAGTCAGACCCAAGAGTGGAAAATCTTTTTTTGGGGCGTACACAAGAGAGGACATGTCACATTGGAAAATGTTTTACCCGCGAAACAATGGAAACCGGAAGCCTGTGAAAATGATATCTTCAGTGTCATGGAAACAGTGAAATCAATGTGAGAATAAAATTCTTCAAAAATCTGTTGTACACAAACATTCCCATGGGATTGTGGGAATGAGGAGACCTGCTTCCTCCTCATTCATAATGAATCCTAACAACCCATTTGGATGAGGAAAAGATTGGCAAGTGGGGGAATTCCTGCTAGGCGGATAAATGAGGAGAAACTTAGGGGTGGAGAATGAGATTATGAAAATCACTACTGTTTTTGTAGAAGGAGAAAGCTACATAGGAGGAAATATTTTGGAATGTTTTTTTTTTTTTTTAATGAAAATAATGAGCAAAAGATTCATGTCACTTTTTATTTGAAAAAATAAATCCTACTAGAGAAAATGGTGTTTCCTCCACCCTATTGAGTGAAAAACCACTTCTCCTACTCCTTACTACTTTTTGCAAAAGGCAGTTAAAAAAGATGAATTACTTTTCTCATCTGAAAGTAATTCAAACGGGAAAAGATGTTTCTTTAGTGAAAAGTTTTTATCCTCTGCACTTCTCTTCAGTCTTCACTTCCAAATTGGCGCAGAGGGAAATTAGTTACTAAAAGGTAGAAAGGTTTTTTCCCCTACTCTTTGGACAAGAGTAATCTTAAAAACGCTAGCATTGGTTTACTTGTAATGACTGCTGAACACTGATCCCATGTTATTATAGAGGATTTTGTGGATAATTTTAGATTTATTTTTTCTTAGGGACTTTTTAAAAATCAAATTACCATTTGTTTCTTTTCGTTTTTTTCTAAATGAAAAAAATCTTTATGTTGAACATTGCGTATGGAGAACCCTACCCATCTATTTCATTATGTCACTTGTCTGTGCTCTTTTTAAGTTCGAAGCTCCAACGCTATTGTACTATAGTAAGATTGCAGGCTCTGCAATTGGCATTCCAGTATCGCACTTTGGGGCAAACATTCAGTAGCATCTATCATACTTTTGGTGCTAGAGCGGCATGGTGGTAAATCCCCTTGGTGATGATCTTGTTAAGCCCAAGAAATGAGTTCAAATAAAAATGACATTTGCCTTCTCTAGGGTTTCTAGTTTTATCTTCTTTAATAGCTTCTTCTGAAACAAAGATGCCCGGACAGTTTTTCTTTTTGTTTCATTTTTGTTTTTAAATGTCCTCTCTTTTTGTTGGAAGGGTTTTGTTCAGACCAAGAAATTCTAGATCTAAGAGCGAGAGTTTGGATTGGATTATATTCTTTCATTGGGATTTTAAATGCTGAATAAAGTATATAATTTTCCATTACATTTTATTGATTAATAAATCTGGTTGTTGCCTAGTTTTTAAAGATTTTGACAAGACCAAGAAATTCTAGATTGAGAACTCAGAAATCGGATTGAATTTAGCGATCAGAGTGTGATCATGCTCGCTATTAATTTAATATCAACTTGATGGTGCAAATTTTCTCAACCAGGATTATGCAGTTGAGGTTTGGTTAGCTTTTGATGCCATGCCTTCATGAAAGATGAGTTCATTGTATGTGATTTGCCATGATTTCACATTTATTTTGTAATACAACTGCAAGTATGTGATTGTTCTTTTCTATTTTAAATGACTACATAGAATCTTGTTTCAAATAATAAATGGTAAAATATGGAGAAAAAGAAGAGCAATATATAACAAGCCAAGGCAAAATATCAACCAAAAAAGAGTATGTCAGAGGAGATCTAATAAGGCCCTATAAACACCCCCTTTGTGCGCCATGCTATTTACTTTTCTTCCTGTCTAACAATTAAGATGTTTGAGTTGGAAGAAAGTTAAGAATCTTTTTTTAATATAAAACATGGTCACAAAGAAGCAAAGATGCAATTCTTCTTGGATGTCTTATTGTCTTTACCCACTATTCCCCTTAAATCTTTGTTAAAAGATCTAGTCTTCTTGGATGCCTTCAGCTACTCTCCTTTTTAATCTCCATGCTCCATTTGTTAAAGGAGTCATTTCCTTTCTAGGATTTTATCAATGTTGGAACGACCCAAATTACGCTTTGAAGCTCCCTTTTTTTATTAAGTTTTCTATGCTTCACCAATCTGTAGCTTCTCACCTCATAAGATTGTAAGTGCTAGTGCCTTAGGAATTCCATTCTACGGTCTTTCTTATTCTGTTATATTAGAAATCTTCTTTAGTAAAAAACTAATAATTTTTTTTCAAAGCGACCCATCTTATCAACTCCAGTGGTGTCAAGGTTCAGTGTCCAATTTTAAACATGAAAAGATTGTTCATTGTTCACATCCACCCAACCATAGTGTCTAATTGTTGCCAGGGCATAGGTATTAATTCTTTCACATTTGGTCATTGTTACAGGTTTCTATGAGACCCGGATTGCATACTATTCCTGGAGGGGTGCAGCAGGATATCGATTTGCTTCCATTCCTGACTATTAGGTCTTTGAAGAAACTTTATAACATATCAGTAAGTAATTGCTGTGTTCATGGTACCTTGACAGTGAGCTTGACCCGAGAACTGTTGCTGTCAAATGCATTTGCTTGTAGTTGTTTGGGAGTGCCAACAATGTTGCTTGTAGTTGTTTGGGAGTGCCAACAGGGTTATTTTTCTTTTATCCAAGTTTTCTCTTTTGCTCTAATATTTTGTATCTTAGTTATATATTAATAGATTACTAGTTCAAGGAGCTAGGAAAATTGGGGAGACCAATATAGACCTTGAATATAGGAGCTAGGAAAACATGGGTGTTGTTACTGCAAACATGACATTAAATAGGGTTGAACAAAAAAGTAGAACTTGCAAAGCCAACCATAGACAATGTGCTAAAACTTTGACGATGAACACCTTACTGCATTATATGTTGAACATGTGATATACATGTTAACATGGGTACTGCGTTCTACAACGACTGGGTGTTTTATAATCACCACATTGGCCTTATCCCTGTTTATTTGGAGCAGCTCAGATATATCTTCTAACCAGAGTCCAAGACATAGATTGTAGCAGGCACATCTTAAGACTTATGTTTTCTATCCTTACGTTATTCATATTTCTGTATTATCTAATATTTAACTGTATATGACAGTGCAGGTAGTTATTGTCTTATAAAATATCTTTTTAATTGGTGTCCTATTGAAGGTTTAAAGAGTGAATAAGGGTCAAGGTTTGGGAAACAGGATCTTCTGAACTTGTTTTTCTGATCTCAAGCATTACATGCAATGCCTGTAATTATCGACTAGCATAATTACCGGTGATGAGCACGGATATGGCAAACATTACAATTTAAATATTTATGTATAAAGAAATCCATAGCTGTTTTAGAAAGAAAGCAAAAGAAAAAAAATTATGAGTATTTATATAATCCAAGAGTTGGTATCATAGAATGAAAAAAATGAAAATTGGAGTAGAAGGGAATGATAGAGTTTGGATTGAGACAAAGTCTTTGAAAAGAAAAGAAAAGAAAAGAAAAGTGGAGACCAGTTATGAGTAGTTATGATAAAGAGACGAAGGTAGTTGATGTAACTTCCGGTCAAAATTATAACCAATCGTCAAAATTGAATTCAAAACCTTCTGGCTTAATATATTATAATTGCAAAGGATAAAATAATTATTAATTAGAGTCAGCTCAAGTTATTCAAACACATGTGACCTTGATTTACGTGTAGACTGCTTATTGCCTGAAATCAGCTAGGAAGTAACAAATAAAGAGATTATTTTATTTTATTTTTTTAGAAATTATGAATGAATGAAGTGAGTTCGTGCTGCCATCCCTTTGGAGCCTCCTCAATATAAAATATATTGTATAGAAAGATTACAATCAGTGATTATCCTTTGGTTGGCCATGTACAATTAATATCAAAACATAAAAGTAAACAAAGTAATACAATGATATTTTCATGTTTGTCGACATATCTTCTAGAATATGGGTCATGGGCCAAGTCAATTAAGTGAGCCCATGTGGATCCAATTTTAAAGTTGCCATTAGAGAATCCCACCATGTGAAAATATAAGTAGAGAACAATGGGGGTGGAGTCCGAGAATCCCCTGATTGGGACTTACCACATTTCTCTGGCCGTGATTGTAAGGTGTTTGGATTTGAATGGAGAAAACTATTGCGACTCACCACATTTCTCTGACCGTGATTGTAAGGTGTTTGGATTTGAATGGAGAAAACTATAGGAGAACTATTTCAAAACAATTTATAAATAAAGTAATTATTAAATAGTTAAATGCCAGTTTTATTTTAAAAAATAAAATCTAATTTCATTAGATAAAAGTTAAGAGGAGAATTAAGTTTCTTTGAGAGTAGATCCAAACATGAGAAAATGTATTTTATTACTTTTCTCTACATCCAAATAAGCCCTCCCTTTAGATGAAGAGAAAACATGAGGAGTCTTCTCATTTAGGACTCATTTGGATGTAGGATTTATTTGTTTGTATTAAAATATATAGGAATCGAATACATATAATTTCAAAAAATGAGTATCAAATAACCATTCCTTTTAGTGAAATAAAATCAATAGAATATGGGAAATAAACTATAGGGCATAGGCCATGCCCCAATAGTTTATTTTCCATTTTCTTTCAATTCTATTTTCATTAAAAGAAAGGTTATTTGATGCTTACTTTTAAAATTCACATTTAATCTTCATTTTTAAACACTTATAATATGAATTATATGTATTCAATTCTTATGTATTATAATGCAGACAAAGAGTACCATATAGTTCAAATAACTTAAATATCTTTTTGAATATGTTTTAACTCATGTAAACTTGCAAAAGGCTCCTAGAGTTTTTTATTTGGATGCTTGTTTACATATTTACTGCCAGTGCGGTATGTGCGTCACAGTGTTACATTAGATGGCAATGCGGGGGTGGGCCCATTTTGATGATTGACCATTCACAGATCACACATTTTTATATGTTGGCTTTGGAAGTGCCAGTTTGTCTGTAGGCATTGAATGCCTATAAATTCTCAGGAATGCATACCTATCAAAGTGGCTATGGCTAAGATTGAATTAACAGAGGCAAGCACCCGGTTCGGCAGATCCGTCATTTGGAAAATTCATTTCTGTAGACGTTCTCAAATACAGCCCCACATACTTTAGCTCATCTATTATTTCGAACGGTTAGAGCAATCCAACAGAAGCTTCAAATGGCCATGTCAGCCTCCAACAACTCTAATCGATATATGAGATTGTTTCCAACGAATACTTCATATGGTATATAATATTTGAAGTATGCGGTGGTACCATAAAACATACTTCAAAAATTTCTCGAGAATAAAATAACAGTGAGGGCCCACTTGCATTTAGATTTAACATCTCTCTTGCATTTGCCAAGTTACATTTGCCACATCGACATTCAATTTTTAAAAGGCATATCCAAATTTAAAATATCTCTTGGAGATGCGCTTACTATCTCTCTACACAATACTATGTAATTTCTTTTAGTCGAAGGGTGGCCCAAGGAATTCTGCTTTTGTTTTTGTTTTTGTTTTTTTGTTTTTTTTTTTTTTTGGGGCGGGGGCGCACTATGTAGAAAAAAAAAACCTTGGGGCCCATATATGAAAAACGCATATAGTTTTAAAATATATAGTAATTTTTTTCTTGAAATTTTGGGGTTCCATTTGTAAAAATTACAAAAAAAAAAAAAAAAAAAAAAAATTAAAGAGAAAAGGGGTTTTTAGAAAATTTGAAGGGGCCATATGTAAAAACTCATAAAAAAGTTTTAATAAAAAAGGGATTTTAAGGAGTTTTTGAGGGATCATATGTAAAAAATCATAAATTTTATTTTAAAAAGGTGTTTTTTAGATTTTTTTTTTTTTTTGGGGGGGGTGGTTTGTTTGAGGATTCAACTTTTCTTTAGTATCAAACAAGTAAAAAAAAAAGGGTGAAAACCTACCTTGCCTATCAAATAATCTTCTTTTTCATAAAAAATAATTATTAGCGATCACATTAGCAATTCAAATCTTTGGAAAAACAGCCATTACCATTTCCACCTTATATCTTCATTCTTCAACCTCTTCAAGGGCAGTTTCGTTATTAGAATTTTTTACATAAATTCCTATTGTTTAGGATTTCCAAAATACCTTCTAGAATTTCCCAATTTCTTTAGCAAGATTTTGAGAATGCAGAAATTTCAGCATTCGTAAATCTCCAAAACTAATCATTGTCAAATTCAAGCAAGCATTGCGAAATCTCAGTGGCCCAAATTTAATATTCTAAAATGTAATTTTTAGCTTTTGAAAGTCTTAAAACCCCAGCTTCCTAAATATTGGATAATACTTGAGCATCCGAAAAACCTCCGGGTCAACCAATGTGTAGTTCTCCAAATGAAGGGGGCCCTTTGGGCTCTAGGTGCATAGATGGTTTTCTCTTGCTCTTTGCAATCAACTAGATGGGTGCTCATCATCATGGGGTCCCGTGAAATCTAAGTAGGTCCTATTTTAAGGGGTGTTAATGGCCGAATAGGACCGAGCTAAGGCAAATCCAGGCTCAGCTCGACTTTAGAAACATTGGTCCGTATCTAGCCTAAGCCAATGCATGCTGTAAATGTTAAGCCCAAACACATTCATTTAAGCAATTTAGCCGGGATGAATCTGACTTTTTATGAGTTGCATAGGTTTTCTAGCAATTATTTGGACAAATATCCCTAAATCACAAGCATTCCTTATTCGGGTCAAACCGGACCAGGCTTCAAGCTTTCAATCACTTAATCAAAGCCAAACATAAATATTGAATGGGCTCGCATCATATATCCGAGCAGAGCCCAAAGTGGCCTGGCCCGGGCCATGAACACCGTTACTCAAAAATTCCAAGGGGCATGCTTCTTTTCTTTTTTTCGTTTTTTTTCCGACTCAAACTAAGTTATTAAACGTGAATCATTCCAATCATTCCTCATTAACACGGACGTGCCAACCGCCAAGTGCAAACGACTCTTTAAACGGAGTCGTTTACCTAACGCTCGTAAACGACACTTTTAACGGAGGAGCTTCACACAAGCGCGCGCACACAGGAGTACGATACCATAACACCGATTCTTTAACGGAGCCCTCATTGCGCCACGTGCACAGGCCCCGATCATTTCAGATCCGATGGGTAGCTCCTACGCTGCGCGTCCCGCTTTTGATTTTCCCACGTCATCCGACCCCACTCCACGTCGGACTATCTCCGTCCTACGTGGCCGAGCCAAACACTGCAGGCCTCCCCTTGCTCCACGTCAGCTACATCGTACTCCTTAATATCTTCCCCGCTGGCTTTGAATCTCTCTCTCTCTCTCTCTCTCTCTCTCTCAGCTGAAATCCAAAGCAAAAACCCTAGTCCTCTTCTTCCCCCCGTCCCTCCATCCTTCTCGATATCTTGTTCGTTCACGCGTCGATCCAGCCGTTCATCCCGCCTGTTTCTTTCTAGATCGACGGCCTATGTAGTCCGCCGCTTCTCGGTAGGTATTTCCGTAGATTTCTCATTTGATTATCCGTTGATTGATTGGATAATGTTCCGATGATGATGATGCAGGTTTCATTTCTCATGGTCTCACTAAAATTTTTGCCTGATTCCTTTTTCTAATCGTCGTTTTCTCTTCCTGTGAAGTTGCTTTGTTTGTATACCGAGTTTCCTTGAAATTTGTGTTGCTTCTTAGATATTTTACGGTTGTTGTGATTTTAGTTATGTTTCTCGATTTGTTGAATCTCTGTAGTTTTCTTCTTAGATCCATTATCTCCGCCTATCTGTTAGATTCCTCAAGATTTCAGTAAGATCTGTGCTGAGTACTTTATGTTATGATTGATCGGTCGTTGTTGTTTTGATCCCCTATGAAGTGGCAGGCAGCTATCTAGGAATCGGAAATCCTCAGCTCTATTGTTGCTTCTTTAAGTAATCTACTGTTGTGATTTTAATTAGGTTTAATCGGTTTGGTGAATCTGTATTTCTTGTTTGGATTTCTAACGAGCATTTGTTGTTGTTTTTTTTTTTGGATTATTAGCTCCTTTCGTATGGGGTAAATCTCAATTTGAGGGCTTTAAGGGTTTTGGGATGATGGTGGAGTATGGCTGGAGATGAATTGGTACTACTCTCTGTTCTTTGATCCGCTTTCTGTTTAACCTGTGTAAATTGTGTGATTGGGAGCTAACTGTAATCTGGGTGGTTTGAAGTTTAAAAGGGTTGAAGTGAAGCCAATATGAGAGAGCGCTTGTCACTGGGTTTCTTGCCTTCCTTATCATTGGTCTTTCTGAATCCAGCTGATGGCGAGCAAAGATGGTGCTGGGACAGAGGAGACCACTGAGCTGAACCGCGAGTTAGAAGATGATCTGAAGGATGTTAGAGACAATGTAATGGAGGAGGGGCATCCCCTCTTGGAGGAAGACGAGCTGAGGATCAACGATTTGGCTGGGGACATGAATGGTCATCCAGAGGTGGTTGTTCGGGCTGTGGCCGGTGTGGAGAAACAGCCACCACCTCCTACACAGCAGCAGCAGAACCCACCGGGGCCTTTGGTGCAATGGGAGAGGTTTCTTCCCCTCAGGTCGCTCAAAGTTCTGCTGGTGGAGAATGATGATTCAACTCGGCAAGTGGTCAGCGCCTTGCTTCGTAATTGCAGTTATGAAGGTGAGAGAAGGTTTATTTTGTTCATGCTTGTGATGTTTTTTTAACATCCTTTTTTTTAGTGCCTTCTGCTCATATAATTAATCAGCAATTTCCTTTCTTGGATGTTGGAAGCTCTTGATCTCGTCATAGATTCCAAGATTTATATCCACAATGTTTTGATGTGTCTGAATGCAATTAATGACTGGGGAATGTTTAGATTTCTTGCATAATCTGCATGTCATTGATATCCAATTGCGCGGTGGGGGGGTGGTGGTTGTTCCTTCCAAATCCAGGCAAGCATGGCGTAAATATGTGTTTTGGTATTATTTTCTTCCTCAAATCAGCCAGTGAAAATAAACAACTTGAGCCACTTTTATCTCGCCTAAGATTTGGATGCAAATACAATGACTTCATAATGGAATGTTGGCATACCCAAATTTTCCTTTATTTCTTGCCATCAATTAAGTTTCTCGTTAATATCATTTTGTGGCCTTAACCATGAAAGAGGGATTAGAAGATAGGGATTTTCTTTATCAAGGCTGCTCAAGAGCCAGAGCTGATGACAACTCCTCCATTATAACCTTGAAACAACTCACACCTGATCCAATTAAGAACAAGTTCCTTTCAAACCACATTTTTAAGTACCTTCTAAACCACCGTCATTACTTTGAATAGCAGCATATCAATCCTGAGATTTCTTCAACTCTACACTTTTGGATGAACTAAGGAACCCAATTCAGCAAACTCCACAGTCAAAATGCAGCAATATGGGGCAGATTTTTTGAAAAAAGCACCACAGTCAAAAGCGACCTCAAATTGACTTTCCTCTCAAAAAAATTGGGAAGGAATAAGGCTGTTGTCAGCCCTTGAAGGCTGTACGCACCCACCCAAACCCTGTTATAATCTTTTCTTTTAAGGTGCTATGTTTTAGGGCATGTTTGTGTAGCCAAATTCCGCGGAAAAGTAAACGGTTTTCCACGGAAAACCTATTTTTCTTGCGTTTGGTGCGGCTATTTTCCGCGGAATCGCTTTTTTGCCATGTCATCCTTTTCCTTGCTGACTATGGAAATAGACTTCCCATGGGGGGGTATGGGAAGTCTATTTCCTCGGAAAACTACCCCTCCTTTTAATATACTTCTTTTCCTACCCAAACAATAAATTCTAACTTTCTGTAAGGAATCCGCAGCCGCACCAAACAACATCAACACCAATTCATTAAGGAAAAACTTTTTGCACCAAACATAAATTTTTGACTTCCGTGGAAATAGTTTTCCGAAGTATTTGAAACCCATGGATTTTGCTGATGTGGCAATTTCCAATTTCCACGGAAATTATATTTACACAAACGTGCCCTTAGGGTTGTCTACATCTCCACCAGAGAGAAAAATCCTACATTCCTACCCCTAACATAGAAAATCGAAATCCTCTCTATCAAGGAAAATCAATTATTTTTTTAAACTTTTTTGCAAGGAAAATTTGTCGCACCAACTATTAAAAAAAATTGTTGCACCAAATGACAAAAGGATGGGCTATAAAGAAAATTAGAACAATTCTTTCCATCATATTTTAAGAGAGGCTAATTCTATGGCGGATGGTCTAGCCAAGGAAGGCGTTTTTCGCACTTCTATTTCTTTTGATTTATAATTTCTAGTGTTTTTCTCTTGTTCGTTGTAGCTTTTGTTGTCTTTGTTTTTGTCTAGTTTCTGGTGGAAGAAAATTTTATCATTTATAAAAAAAAGAAAAAAGAAAAAATGAAAATCAGAGCAATTCTCCTCTCTATCATGGAATCCTTGCATTTCACAAATGCACCCTTAAATGTATTTTGATACCATGTAGGAAATAAGGAAGCATACCTCCCTCTCTCACAACAACAGCAAATGGCCTATACTTCCCTGTCCCATTTTTTCAGTCCTTAATGTAATTGTTTTGAATCTATTATTTTGAACCTTAATTGGTTTTGTTTATATGGTGGAAAATTTTTAAAAAGATTCAATATATATTCTTATCGTTTCAATATATATATCTTTTATTCCTTTCCTTGCTTCAGGATTTATGGTGGTTTATTTCATGATTTTATACGCTACTTTCTACTTTTATATTTCCTTGACAGTTTTGACTGCTGCAAATGGTTTTCAAGCATGGAAAATCTTAGAAGATGCGATGAATCATATTGACCTAGTTTTGACTGAGGTAGTCATGCCATGTTTATCTGGCATCGGTCTTCTGTGCAACATTATGAACCACAAAACATTGAAGAACATTCCTGTGATAAGTGAGTATTTTTCCTGAACCCCCTTCTCGCTATTGGCTAACTTTATAAATATTCATGCTTCGTACGAAAATGCTATTTTTATCTGATACTTTTACTGTTAGACCTGATAAGTTTTATGTGCAGTGATGTCATCTCATGATTCTATGGGTATAGTCTTTAGTTGTTTATCAAAGGGTGCAGTTGACTTTTTGGTGAAGCCTATCCGAAAGAATGAACTTAAAAATCTTTGGCAGCATATTTGGAGACGATGTCACAGTGTGAGTTGTGGATACCTTTTTCTAGAAATTTGTACTGATAATTTGATATAGATATAATTGTCATGCACAATGGTCATTGCTTTGGTGCAATGGTAAAAGTCTAGGGTGCCATGCGTGATAATATAGGTTCGAGACCTGCGAACAGCCCACTTTGTACAAAATTGCCAAAGGTTAGGCCCATCTCCAATTTGGACCCTCCCAGGACCTGCTTCAGTGGGACTGCATTGGGTGATGACCTTTATAATTGCCAGGCACAACTTCTGACATCTGGCTTTCCATCACTATATGATCGCATCTAGAAATTCAGTTTGTTTGCTATACCAAGTTGACCTTTTATAAGAAGCACCGTCACACTGATTTTTGTCATGTGGTCACCTTGCTTGGTTTTGTTTGATGAAAATGCCCAATTGCTTTAAGAACTTTTTTTAATGCAATTTCTTATGCCTGATTTTGATATTTAATGCTGTCTCTACTTTACTCTCTTCAATTTCTCAGTCTAGCGGTAGTGGCAGTGTAAGTGGCATTCAAACTCAAAAGTCAGCAAAACTAAAGAGCGGCAATGACACTGACAACAACACTGGGAGCAATGGTGAGGAAGAAAATGGCAGCATTGGTTTGAATTTCAGGGATGGAAGTGATAATGGAAGTGGCACTCAGGTTTGATATTTTAGATTTCCATCTCAAAGTTCGCTTCTGAACATATATCAGTGCACCCCTACTAGTTTTCTTCATTAGCTTGTGTATTTAGGTTACTCAACATTTTGTGCAGCCACTTTTCCACAAGGTAACCGATTTTTCCGTGATTCAGCGGTTGGAAAGATTCTCTCCCTTGTTGGCCATCGAGCCTATTTCAAAATGGTAGTCTCTGATACCATGTTAGATTTCTGAGATTACTTTAATTTCAGAGATAATCAGCAAAGGTTTTTAAAAATTGGTAAATTTGAGAAAGGGAAGAAAGATGATTCGAGGAGAAAAGAAGTTTTGAGGAAAAAGAAGAGATTGCTGTCCTCTCTAGGGTTGAAAGACTCCCATATATTTATATTCATTTATTTTTGTGAAATTACAAAAAGAAACCCTGAAGTTCTTTCTATATTAAAATCGGTCCTTAAATTCTTGAAAACAAATCAATCCTTTTCTGTTTCAACCATATCAATGTATGACCAAGCTAGGCATGCACTACGTGGAGTTTCACGGAGTGAATTGCAAACTTGCAATAGCTTTCCTATTAAACCATAAAAAAAAATTCCTAAGATGCAAAGGGACTTACAGATAGAGTGTGCTTGTGTTTTCATTTGACAGAGTTCATGGACAAAACGAGCTATAGAGGTTGACAGCCCCCAACCAACGTCACCTTGGGATCAATTAACCAATCCTCATGATAGTACCTGTGCCCAGGTTGTCCATCCAAAGCCTGAAACATTCTGCAAGGAATGGATGTCAATGACTACGAAGGAGTGCCAGGAACAGATGGGACAATTTCATGGTATGCTTAAAATGTATGAATATGCATTCTGTTGGTGTTGGTTTTCACGAGTAATGTTTTTTTTTTTTTTTTTTCTAATGTAGTATTTTATCCTGAAGACAATGTCGAAATGGGCAGAGACTTGGAGATTGGAGTACCTGGTAACTCAGATTTTCAGCTCAAATCAATTGTGAAAGTGGTTGCCTCTGCCCGTGTAACAGGTGCAAAGCAAGAAAAATTGCCTCTACAAGATGCTCAGAGAAACAGCCAACCAAATGAGGAGCTTCTGAAAATTGAGATCAACAATCAATTCAGTGAATGGAGGACCCAAGCTAGTGATGTGATCAGTGCGGTGAATGGTAGTCTCAGTCCTCAGATGGAAAATGGAGTCACTGAGACTCCAAACAAATCATCTAAGATCTCAGAAACCAAAGAAAAAGCAACTCTTGGTACTCTCGAGCTTAGCTTAAAGAGATTAAGATCAGTAGGAGATGTCCGTGCCACTCATGTTGAGAGAAATGTTTTGAGACATTCGAATATGTCAGCTTTCTCAAGGTGTGAAGAGGAATACCCAGAAACTCAAGAAACTTCTCATTTATTATGATGTAGAAAAATATTCATAAACTACACTACCATGCAGGTACAATACTGCTGCAGCTACCACTCAGGCCACCACCGGACTTGGAAGAAGCAATTCTTTTCCAGTTGATAATAGCTCAGAAGCAGTGAAGATGGAAACGGTGTATGATATGCCATCCATTTCAAATGTTACTCCTCTCAACCAGGGCTCTAATGAAAGTACCAACAACAACAATGCCTTCACCAGGCCCACTGCTTTCGAGGACAAGTCAGCACCAGAATCGGCAGTCAAGGGTGTGCATCCGAGATCTGCATTCCAACCTGTGCAGCAATCTGGTGCTGGCCCACCACAACAAATGATGCATGAGAATGTTTCTGATACAGCCGTTTCAGCAGTGGGAAAGTCAAATGGGTCACAACATCAAGTCCAAGTACAGCACCACCATCACCATTACCACCACCATCATCACCATATCCATCGCATGCAGCAACCACCGCCAGAGGATGATGACTTGTCACTGAAAGATGTAGCAGCCGCTGCCACACAATGCGGGTCATCTAATGGGTCCGGTGGGCCTATGGAAGGCAATGATGGAAACTACAGCCTGAACGGGAGCGGTTCAGGAAGTAATCATGGAAGCAATGAGCATAATGGAAGCAGCACTGCTGTGAGAATTGGAGGAATGAACATGGAGAACAATCATGAGGTCGCTGGACAGAGCGGGGCTGCTGGTGGAAGTGGGACTGGGAGCGGAAGTGGTGTGGACCAGTACCGGGTTGCACAAAGAGTGGCTGCCTTGACCAAATTCCGGCAAAAGAGGAAGGAGAGATGCTTCAAAAAGAAGGTAATCGGCTTTGGGTTTTGCATTTATCTTCTCTCTTGTGGATAATTACATACTTAATTTTCTCAAGAATCCATTTGTGAGTATCCTAATTTGTTCCTTAGCAAGTGGTACTCAATGTCATTTGCCTATAATAGAGACTAAACAGGGGAAAAAAGGTTACTTCAAATCCATGTTTAAAATCCTCTAACTACAGGACAAATTACTGACACTTTTGTCCAGTATAATAAATAGATGAAGAGAACAAGTCGTACTTCAATCTACCAATGGATTATGCTGTTCTCTAACTGTATGCTTAATTGAGAAGTAACTTGACATTTTAATAAAGCCAAACATGTAAAGAGGCTCAATGCAATGCTAGTTAAGTATCATCTACTGAGCGGCATTGACTCTAGATGGAAGGCATTAATTAATACATTGATCGATCTTAGATTTATCAATTGCTAGGCCAGTTCATGGATTTGGTAATTGTGAAATCTTTTGGCTGTTGGACGTATCATCTTTTTTCATTGTTTCTTTTATTGTGTCCCAAAAAGTTTTCAATCGGCACAATTTTTCAGCTATGTGCTCATCCTAGAGGTGGTCCTCTAATTGTTCAAGCTGGATCCATCACATTAAAACACCAATAGTAGTCTTCTAGGGTTGATTCTATCTTAATTGATAGTGCTCAAGCAGCAGTTGATCCTAAACCTTTAAAGAATACAAGGGATCTCTCTGTATTTACCAAAAAAAAAAAAAATGTAAAATTAACAAATGAGATGGTTTTCATAGACCATAATTATCATAGACCATATTTATTTTATTTTATTTGTGTTTTTCTATGTTTATTCTTCAATGGGTGGACTTGTGCTTTTTTTTTGGGGGGGCTTTTTCAGGTGCGATACCAAAGCAGGAAGATGCTGGCAGAGCAGCGGCCACGCATAAAAGGGCAATTTGTGCGACAGAATGTGTCTGAACACACTAGCCAGAATGCTGATTGATAACCTTTATGCATTCACCTGTGAGATTATCTGCATGGTTCAGTAATAGGGATTTAGGTTCTGCAAAGAGGAATATTCTAGAGTAGATATAGGGAAAAAGAACAACCCATGTTGGAAGAGCCAGCGGACTCTGATGGTGTTTGTGCTAGGGACTTAATCTACAGGGGAGGGAGCCACTGTTGAACTAGTAGCCTCTCTCTCTTAAATAAAAGCTTCAATTGCTGGTGGTGTGCCATTGTTGTTGAAGTTTTGCTGTCTTAACAGTCACTGTTGAACCATCTTCTTGAAGAGCTCTTCTCATTGGTCAATCTCATTTTGATAAGAAGAAAAAAAAAACTCTGCTGCTTACCTCCTGAATGGACCAAGTTACTGGTTTATGTGCAAGCATTACTTTGTATCTTATGATGCCCTTGGATCATGAAGTAGGCAAGAGAAAGATGAGTCCGCTGCATGGATGGTGGCATTGACAGGTGAATGGCTGTGTGATGAATTCAGCTGCATGTAATTATATGTTGAAGAATTGCAGGTACGTCTTCTATTGGATGTGGTTCAATGTGGGTCATCTTGTCAATAATCTAGATTACCGGTTTGACCATCCATGTTCTCGTTCAAAACCTGATGCAAACAATGTTAGGGGCCTGTTTGTTGCATGTAATTGAATTTCAAAGAATTTTAAGTCTTTGTATTTATGTAAGTGGTTAAACAAGAAGGATCAAAGGTGAACATCCCCTTTAATTAGAAATTGAATTCGGGAAAGATGGGAAATGCATTCCATGCTATCACCCTCCTAATTTAAGTCCGCTTCCATGAATTTCTGATGTATTTTATGCAAACGAACAGGCCCTAAGTTATCCCATCTGTTACAAACAGTCATATTGAATGTGGGCATGTCAATTGTTTACCTCATATCTTAAGGTCAGTCTAACCCACCGTAAGCCTTATGCTGTCTAATATGATCCCAGCCCAACCAATTGGTTGATTAGTATCAATTTCACCAGGTTTAGCAGATGTTGCAAAATTAGAATATTTTGCTTTCATGATGTCCAAACTATAGTCGATGTTGCTCGGTTGCTCCATGTTTCATTGAGCTGAAGCTCAATGGAAGAGCTCAATGGAATATGTTTTATGACACCTAGTTTTGGGCCCTATCATGATGTCTTTGTTAGTATTTGTTAAATAGTTGTTTGTACAAGTTCCTATCACCAATTGATTTTTGGATTATTGGCTAGCAACTCTACCATTGTTAGAGCTAGAGGTCTCGAGTTCGAAACCACGCAAGGCAAAAACTGCCCCATGCCGCGATTTGTGTTTGTACCTGCATTGTATTCTTGTGCGGATGTGTGCTTCGGATCTGGGGAGGTGGCTAGCAACTCTATCATTATTAACTCCAACCACACATAAAAGTTTCATGGTTTGTTTTTTTTTTTTTTTATTCCTAATTAGGCCTCCAGTAAACTAAATTGGGCCTGTCTAATATCATCTGAAATCCATGTATTTTTTATACTTGATGGTTGGATTTGTGCTTTGACATAAAACAAGGAATCATAAAAGCTAAGTGTGTGGTTTAAGATTCCCAATTTTGTGAAATCATAATTTGGAGCAAACTGATGTTTTTATGCACCTAAATTTCATGTGAGAAAATCTTAAAAATCTCAGGTTGGAACAAGGGCTAAAGCCTTCAACATGTGAAAAGGCCCTTAGAAAGGTCCCTAATCCCTTACCAATGATCAGTTAGCGGATTGTCAGCGAGCCAACCAGATGCTGTACCAGTGGATCATCAACTAGAGCCACCAACATGGTTAACCAGTGGGTCATCAACTAGCTGAGATAGTCAATTACGGGATTGTCAGTTAGCCCACAGCTAGTCGGGGTATTATCAGCCAGTTGACAACATGGTCGTGCAGGAGATTGTCAGGGACCTATTTGCATAGTCTTCTGGGGAATCTTCAACCAGCCAACAAATGATCAGCTAGGGGATGACATCGTCGATCAGCCAACTCTATGGTGATCACAACCAGCCACAACATGGTCGGCTTGAGAATCGTCATCCAGTTGACAACATCGATCGTCCTCCTAATTTCACCCACTTCTCTGAATAGTGGATGAGCCATTGGAATAGGGATTCATTTTCTCCACCGCGAAAATGAGGGGAATAGAAGTTGCCTATAAAAAAGCCTTGATTTTTAAGTTCAAAGGAAAGGAGAATTATTTAAATGCAGACTCACAACATGAAGCAAAGATTAGCAACGATGTGATGGTGAGTGAAGCAAAGATGGGTGCCTGAAACACGAAAATCAAGGCACATTAATGATGTGATTCATTTATTTGCTAGATTAGAGCTGTTTGCGACCTATTATTTTATTTTAACAAAGAGGAACAGTATTGTGCAGTTTTGGAAATCTTTTATATTAATGAAAATGAGTTAACAATAATTTTTCTTTGCCTCTGAATTTACATGTCTGCAGAAATTTTGGCATTCCCAGCTCACTGTTTCGCCTTTGTTTCAGGTTATTTTTATCAAGTTTCAAAGCTTCTTCAATCCCTCAACAATTGCCACCAAATACTCACAAAGGCCATCTCGGGTCCAAAATTCAAGTAAAACACCCCACAATAGGCACCCAAGACACCTGTGAGGGAAAACCCAATGGTAAGGGTGTCCCATCTCAATCCCTGAGCAGGTAGATAACCTACAGTTGTAACCGTCAGAGAGCTACGAGATTGGTGCCTGGCCGACAACATGGTCGGCTGGCCAATTGCTGGGGAGCCGAAAGACTGCGAGTGCCCGGCATTCTGCAGGGGATGACCAGCTACTACTGACTTTCAGCCATCCCTATTTTCAACAATACATGAATTTCAAAGCCAAGATATCTTGAATGGAATTAAGTGCACCCAAGCAAATCAGACATGGAAAAATTAAATTAAGAGCAATTAAAATTTGAATTGGTCCAAGTTCCTGCACTCGCCCCCATCAAAACGGTTATAATTTTGATTGTTCACGGAAGTTTAAAATAAAAATGTTTTTTTTTTTTTTATAGCATCTGTGCGCGACACTGGAAGTCCAAGGAGATCTGGAAATTGGGATGATTGAAAAAGTTCACTTTCCTACATTTACCCCCTTTTAAGTGTCTAAGTTTGATGGGAAGGAAAGGAACACAGCTCGTGAGACCTCAGTGGGAGACAGGTTCATGGTTTCTATTGAAAATGCTTTTGACCCTTTCATTTCGCTTTAAAACGGATGTTATCAGATAGGACGTGATTGGAAGAGATCAATTAGTCAAGGCATCTACATGCAAATGTTTGAAAAGAGCTAAAAACCCATTTTGAATTCTTCCCTTGAAAGTGAAATTCACTCCCTAAAAAAGAAAAGGCCAATTCAACAATACATATAGGCACATTGTCATATCATTGTGATTTCATTTTTTTGAGATGGGTATACCAATATCCTTTGATCTTTCAAACTGATCTCAACCATTTAGGTCTTTCATTTGCATGGAACCCAAGTAGGAGTTTAAGTTAGAATCAATTCAAATGACTAACACTTAAAAGATGTGAGAAGTAAATGATATAAGGTGGAGATGTAGATGAGACCATAACTTTTCGAATTAATTTACTAGGGTTAATTTATTTTCCACCAAATGAGAGATTATTTGATTGCCATTTGTAAATCTTCATCTTTGTTTCTTAAGAGCTCCTATGAATTCATTTCAACAAACAAACGGCCCCTTAATGCAACATCTACTTTCTCTGTTACGTAAGAATTGTAATTGTCCCTTTAAATGTGTATCTAAGGGCCACTTCTCTTAGTTTTCAACATTCATTAAAAAAAAAATAATTCTCCCCTCACTTTTTTTTATCATTCTTCGAGTGGGCCGCGTAAAACTCTGAATTCCTGAACAGATTCTTATCCAGTTTTAGTCATCCAGTATAGAGGACATTCTCATGCATAAAATGTTAAATTTCCTTGGCCCATTATATTTTAAGTCTTCATTGTTTTTTCTTCCCCTCTACTTAAACTTCAAAGCCAGTTGAAAGCACTTTTTTTGTTCTAAGTGTTCTTTTGTTCAAGTGCATATTCAGGGAAAGAAATTCAACAGTTAATTCAGGTCTGTGTTCAGGTCCACTGTATTGACCCAATAAAGGTCGAGTCCTGTTTGAGATCCATGTTTTTCAAACCCTAGGACTTCAGTACTATTTAAATTTACAACTATTCAGGTATGGTCCGGCCCTTATTTAAATCTGGCTCTAAGTTCTTCTCTTTAATCCACATTTGAGTGAGGGTACAAGTCCTATATCCTGGACCAAGTAGAGTCCAATCCAGGTACATGTTCTTTGTAAGCAATTCAGGTTCAGGCCCAGGTACACTATTGATTAGGGCTGTCTACAAGCTGCATTCAGACTTGACCTACCTAGGCCTGAGTCTGGACCTTATAAGGATTGAAGGATCCAAGTTCGACTTGGACACTAGATCCCAGGTCCAAGCCCGCCCATAAAGGCCCAAGTTTGATGAAGGCCTGAGCCCATTGAAGGTCCGTTTTTAGTCAAAGGGCCCTTTTTATACCATTCTCATCAAGACTAAGAATTTTAGAATATAAAGCTTTGTAAACACGCACAAATTAAAGTCTGGAAAAACATGCATCTATAACTATAGTCCGACAGGCCTGAATCCCGAGGCCCAAAGGTCTGTGTCTGGCCCGTATGATATGAACCCTCAAAAAGAGATCTGCGCCCTAAATACGGATCTGGGTGTGGCCCATTGAGCCCATCACGCCCGTTAGTACAAAACTTCAATTATCGGAGTGGGACCCAGCGATACATGCCCGACCTGGGTCAATTGATAGCCTACTTACTACATACCCAACCTGAACCCGACCAGTTTCCTTTCCCAAATGATGGACATGGCATGGCCAACCCAAGGAATCACCAAAGGAACATTGAAGACCAAAAGCTAAGAAGATGAGCCCAATATGCTCAGTTAAAGTTAGCAACTAGACCATTCTCAGCAATTAAAGTGCAAGTGTCATATAAGGTCAAGAATCTGAACCCATAATCATGCAAGTTACCATGGAAAATTAAAACTTGACTTGCCCCAGCACTCAGAAGGGCAAGTTTGATAACTTGGCTCAGACCACGTTTTTAATAGACTCGGTTGGAGCTGTTTGACTCGGTGCCCTTTGAGTAGAGATACAAGTCAAGTCAAATTTTAGAACCCTGGGATGCACTGTAACTCAGTATCTCACATTGATCAGTGTTTTAACCCTTTAGAAGAACTTTTGGTATGACAGTGAAGAGATTTGTCCTGACTATTTTGAACAACCCATTGCTATTATCATTAATTCCTGCAATACAATGGCCGTGATTCCACAGGCTATTCGTTACCTGAACCTCGAACCCAACTTCAACCCGACCCAGTAATTCTAGGTTTGGCTTAACATTTCTACCCTACTTATAAATGGGTTGGGTTCAAATTAAACCACACATGCAACTCAACATTATAAACCAGCCCAAATTGTTCTGCTTTTAACCCATCAACCTGACCCTACCTGTGAATTTAGGGCTCGGGCTAACATGTGCAGCCCGGGTAATAAATGGGTCAGATTTGATCCCATGCTCATTAACCCAAATAGTCAGACTGATCCAAGCAATAGATAGCCCTGATCCCCATTTACTGCAGTTTTTGAGGTCACCCATTTAAAATAGGAATTAGTCATTGACACAGATGATCAATAGCTGTAAAAGGCAGGCTCAGGAAACTTGGGCCCCATTGTCAATAAAAGCAAGCACTATTATGTTTTAGTGCAGCTCATCACTAATCTCCATGAGGTGAGGTAGAAAGGTCCAATGGATTAGGAACAGTCTATTAATTAGCCCTAACAGACAAGTAATTATCAATTTAATAGCCTAAAAGATTAAACAAAAAATCACCATGATCTAATCCAACAGTGAATATCAGCCTGATGAGAACCAAATTTGCAATCACAAGGTCATGGGTCAACCACAAATGTGAGGTATGCAGTCTAGAAGTTAGCTTTATATAAGATATAAACTTAACTGGATATCTAATTTAATGGCGGATACCAGTCTGATCATCACTGAACCCTGGCCCCACCAAAAAGCTGCATCATTACGTTGTTTGGGAGATTCAGTCAGGAAAGCTAAGACAGAGACCCCTCTCAGCTGAAACCTATTACAGACAAGAAAAAAAGGCTCTTGGAGATGAGATGGGGATGCCTTTTAAATGCTAGAAGGCTGGCCACAGGAAGCATTTTTTTCTTTTACAGAGAAGAGCATCATTACAAGCCATTCCTCTTTCACGCCGCCCATCAGAAGTAGATATCAATCATAGTATACACCTAAAGCATGGCCTGGGTATATACTTCAGTCTGACAGAAAACATGAAAGTAGAACAACGTTTCTTCACAAAACCAATGTTTTTTTCACTCACAACAACTTAAAAATACACTCCCCATAATGTCCTTCCAAAACACATTCATCACACACACGCGCACACACACACACACATGATATGTTTATATTATATGATAAATTCAAGTTAATCTTATATTGTCAACTCATGCTTTAATGTTCGACTTCAGCTCCCATAGTAGTACTACTGAGTGGGGTAATGGAGGTGGGGTGCAGAAGGTGGCGGTGGTTGTGGGGGCAGAGGAAGGGCAGCTGTTGTTGAAGTTGCGGTAGAGAATCCTGATGATGCTGCAGAAGACAATAGCGGCATGGAGGTAGAGCCATGCAGTTGCCATGCCCAGTTGGAGAGCGCTGGTGGGGGACCAACTTCGGCCCTCTTCACTATCATACTTTCCTGCAATGGTAGAGGGGAATGTTATTTATCAGTGAGGCTTCACTACAAGCAAGATTAGATCTGTTCATACTGTTCTGTAATTAATTGTTAACAGTTAAAAACTTCAAAAAATAAACCTACTAGCATCAAGCTGGGTTGATTTATTTTTCAAGTTTCTGTCTGTATGAGGCCCGCTCGAATACAAGCCAATCAGTGGGGGTGGACGGATGGAAAGTTTTCATCTTGAATTACAGTTGAGCAAGAAAAGGCCACATCAAATAATCCTATCTTGTGATTTGTGGACCTCAAATAAGAGTTCTGATGGGATCCCATCAGAACTCTTAGTGGCGAATAAATATCGACTTGGTGTCAGGTTACAGGTGAAATTCAATTTATCAGGGTAGTAATTGTGAAGGGGGTGGATTAATCATAGATGGGCCAGAATTAAAAGAATGAAGTGGAGAGCATGAAAAATTATATCAAGCCAGGATGATCTTAGTTTTTTCCAATCCAATAACAGACTTTCTGAGGGACCTCCTGTTCCCATTGGGATTCACCAGATCAAGTTCACCAATCCATGTGGCAAAGCACTGCAGTACATCGCATGACTCCATGTGTACAACCAGTAAATCCACTTGACAGTGACACACAAAAGAAACCAAAATTTTCTAAGATTCACGATGTCCAGAAGGGAGACAATGCCAAATATTAAAAGGAAGACGTTGTTCAGATTTACATTCCAAACCGATCTAAATTGATAAACCAGAGATAAGAGACCCTATCATCAGTCTTTGAAGTTGATGACCAGAGTGATAGGCATATAGCCATAATCTTTGCTTAAGTATACCAACAACCCCACCTTGATCAGAGTCAATGTAGAAAGGAGGCTAATTAATTAAATTCAAGGTGTGTCGATAAAATTTCAGAAGCAGGAATATTAGCTATTTCTCTCCCATATCTATAAGGGTGATCTGATGGTGAGGAATGTTACTGTTAGCCCAACAAAAACCTGGTATATGCTCCTTAATCTTATTGATAAATTTTTAATTGCAAGTAACTGACAAAAGCTTACCTCAAAATTAGGAAAGAAACCTGAGTAAACACCACTCCAGACTGGAGGCCGCTCGGATAAGTACTGGGGTGGACCCTTTGAAACGAAATTGTCTGTCTGTGAAAGCACAACAAAGAGGGGAGAGTCTGAGTACATACTGGCTTCCAGTCAGTTTCTTCATATATTTTAAGCGATTGTATAAAGCCGATTTAACTCTTCATAGGCTGCACCAAGCCTGGTTACAGAGTTAGCATCAGTCATGCACTTGACTGTAACATCTTGCTAAAATCCTTATAATAATGGGAAGCAGTGATGTTAACATTTGCCTTAAATAATGTTGGTGGAGAAATAAAGCCACACCCAACTAGATGGGATAAGGCTTCAATGTATATGATCCTATAGATGGAGCTATCAAATATCAATTCCAATTGAATGTTGGAAAAACAGCTACAATTAAAACCAGCATTAAACAAGTCAATATCTGTGTGCAGTCACAAATATAGAGTGGCGTCAGGTGAAAAAAGCACAAAAAATTTCTTAAACCTTGTAATTTTACATTAAATTACAAAACTGGTTAAGGAATAAACTTTATTTTGAGTTTTATTTGGCATTAGAGACCGTTCGGTTGAATTATTTTTAAAACATATTTTATTAATAAAAGTAAAATTAAAGGTAAAAATCTTGTATCCTTGAAAGAGATCCTGGGTGCAAACTATTGGGAGCTCATTGTCATGCCAATAATAATGAGTATCACAAGAATTTCTACTAATAGTAGGAAGTATGCAAATCATGATAAGATGCTTTATTGTGATAATTTTATTTAGTATTGTTAGAAAACAAACATCAACATAAGATATAACTCATATTTGCAATGATAACTTCTCGAAGCATGATACAATCATGATATTTTCTCAGACCTAATGGAAAGGATTCCTTGGTTGTAGAATAAATGTCAAATGCCAAATGCTTCAATTATTCTGCAAGATGGTAGGGATGTTTGTTTGGAACAATGTGGGAATCATAACCACAGAACAAATTGAAACAATTCCTCACTTTTAAGTCTGACATTAACATAGGTAAGTAGCACTGACGTCAATTTTGGGCTTTAAAAGCATAAAAAGTCTTCAAAATCTAATGTTTTTTTCTGATATAGTAGGTGCCGAGAAATAGAGCAGATATATAGCTGCCCATTTTACCAGAAAAAAAAAATGCTTTGATTTGGCACACACCCAAATGCACCCAAATTGTTCCTTGGACTAAGCAAGCATTCAAAGCTACTTAAAAGCATGTTATAATTGGAGGGCTGCACAAAGGAAAGAGAGGTAACCTGCTAACACTTTATCAAGAAAACACAATCAATACTGATTGGAACATGTTTCCCTATTTCGAAATACTACCAATGCAAAATGTCCCCAAGCTGTAGCCTGGTAGACATGGGTGTGTGAATGAGAGTGTGTGAGTTGAAGTCCTCAATGTAGCAAAAACATATATAATATAATATCAATTGACACAGAAGAAAGTTCCAATGCTTAAATTTGTTACCCTGGCTTTCCCGGCTTCAGGTATTTCAAAGGAGCCATAATGGAAGTGGAAACCCGAGCTATCATTCCTTGACAGATCATGAGCAAAAGAAGGGGTGGAGATTCCAAGGTTGAGATCGAGATTGTGATCAGTGGCTGTATCAATATCAAAGATCGAAAAGAAAAGTCACTTAATAGAGAGATTTTCATTGAATTAAAAAATTCAGCTGAATGGTTTAAATAAAATGAGATTATTTGCATTAAATATACCTCCATTATCAGCTTCAGGAGTAATCTCTCCTTCATATGTGCTTGGTTCAAAATTGGTAACCGCTTCCCTTCCATTACATTTGATAGCTGCCTTGTCATAAGCCCTGATGTTCATAGAAAGGGAGAACTGTATTGGATGGAACCTACAAAGCTTGAGATTCAAGGTAACAAATGCAACTAACAGAAAGATATAATTCATGACCAGTAGCACCTTGCAGCTTCCACTTCATTGTCAAATAACCCAAGATATATGTACCTGCATGCAAGTATAGTATTCAGATTGCTGAAAACAGTAAAAATTACAGTTTCCACCCTCAAAGATCAACAAGATTTCAAGTGCTTTATATATGGCAGGTTTAACCTGAAGATTTGCATTTAGTAATTTTATCAGACAAGAAGGGCGGGTTTTTTTTTTTTTTTCCTAATATTAAGATCTTGATCTAATGTTTAACACCCATCTTAAGTCTATAACCATAAGACAAGAAGCAAAGCTAAAAAGCAATCTATATCAAAGAGAAAGATTAGTTTGATGCGCAAATGATATTAATTGTCCCTCACTTCTTGCCAAGGAACTGCCCCATACGAGCTTCCCATCGACCACATTTGTGCAGGGTCACCCCTCTGTATTTCGAACTCCCCCGCGAGAACCCGGTGCTTTGGCGACGGAGGATGTGAATAAATTCTTCCTTGCTTAGATTTCTCATCTGAAACCAAATCAATTGAGATCAGATAAAATCATATGCTCAGACACCCTTCATTGAAAGACAACCCAATTACAAAAATCAAGATAGACATAGGGAGAGATCAAACTACCTGTTTCATATCTTCATCGTAATCACTAAGATTGAAATTGATGTCTGCTTCAACCCCCCTGAACTTCAAAGCAGCTCTGTCATAGGCCCTGAAATCAAAACACCCAAATTCAATTACCATTAAAGGAACTTCTTCTACTTCTTGTCTTCCTTCTATATTATCAAGAACACATTTACCTTGCAGCAGCATGAGCAGTGTCGAATCCTCCTACAGACACACCAGATTCATCAATCAGATACAAATGAAAATTGATACTGCCCCAATTCAATTAAACAGAGTATACGAAGATCTCCTTACCCAAATACACTTGCTTCCCACAATCCCTACACACACAGACCAAACACAAAACAGAAAGATTAAAACTTTAATTGGGGTAGAAAGAAACATAGTAATTCGACAAATTTCCCACCAGATATGCGACTCCCATCGCCCTGTCCGCCGGTAAAAAGTCACTCCCCGGTACTGCGAGCTCCGGGATCGTGGTCCCCGCCGACTCTTCTTCACCTGCGCCGGCGGGTCCGGCGGCCCTACATCCGCCTGACCGCAATTGAGGTTCCCCCAGTGAAGGGTAGCCGGTGATGTCGCCGAAGAAGCAGATACAGGCACCGGGCATAAACCACGTCCGAAAGCTCTCTCCGGAGCCGGAAACAGCTGTCTGGTGACGAAACCTGACTGCAGAGATACCCCGTTATCTTCTCCGTATCCACGATCATCTTCTTCATCTCCGGCGACACCGCTCCCCCTTTTCAGAATATTGAAGCCGCACCCAAGAAGTGTGCCACCGCCGGCGGCCCGGTCGACGTGGGTGGAGCAGGAATCCTCCTCCCCTAGCCCGTCGACACTGACCACCGAAGAATTGGAGGTGCCGGAATCGTCCACGTGTCCTCCCGGAGCTTTGAGAGGCCTCTCCGTCTCCGGGCTGCATTCTTCTTCTTCCTCCTCACAGGTGGAATCAGATACAACATTAAGATCCAACATCAGAACCCAGAACCAGAAACTGCTCACTCTCTATGTATATCTTACAAAGAACTGATTTTTCTCTCCTTCTTCCTTACTTTTTGACTGTTTATTGCTTAGAAGAATCTATATGAGGAAGAAGGAGAAGAAAAGGAGTGTTGGAAAGAGCATTTGTAGAAGAATTTATTTCAAGTGTTTGTGGTTGGAAAGAAGAAGAAAAAAGGATCAGATGGATGGTCTGAACTGAATCACTAACAGACAGAAAAGGAAGGTTACATGAAATGAAATGAAGAAATCTATCAATCTAAACAAAGGAAGAAAATAAACGAGAAATGAAAGATAAGGAGACCATCAAAGGAATGGAGAAGAAAGCGGAGACAAAGATAGAGAGCGATGGAAAAGCCGGCTAGGAGCACCCAGTTGCTCTCTGGCCCAAATGATCAGATGGGACGTATGAAAGAAAGAACATGGAAGCAAAAAGCTACATAAAAAAAGTAACACTAATTACAGCAAGGCCTCTCAGAGTAGATTGTTGTTTGTGTACGGGAGAGAGAAGAGGAATCTTTGTGAATAATGGAAATCTAGTCTTTTACAAAAATATATAGGACACAATGGTGATTAGGACAAAAACATTTTGAAAAGATATTTGCTCTCTATAATGAGTGTGTGTTTTTTTTTTTTTTTTGGAAAATGCATTAAAAGGACTTATTTGTGCAATGAGGTAATTTTACACTCCACAAAATTTTGTTGTTCATGAAAAGAGGAATTCTTAATTAATTTCTATTCCTGACATGGAAAATCAAGATCCTCTCTAAAGAAAATTTATTTGATTTTTTTTTTTTTAAAGAAGAATGCTACCGAACAACAATATAATGGGTTGAAAAAAAAATATGTAAATGTACCTTAAAGACCTGTATGTACAGCATCCGCCTCTTCAACAATAACAAGAGTCCGATTCCAAATGTGAGACATCGAGATCCCCTCGTTATGCAAAAAAAAAAAAAAAAAACAAGACAACTAAAACAAGCAGAATTCTTGATGATTGTCACCTACACCAAACAAATTATTGGGGAAGGTGCTGGAAAATCCAACACTTTAACCATATCTTTTTACAGCAATACACCTACACAAACACATCGTAAGAAGACGTTTTTTTTTTTCTGGATTGAGTTGAAAATATAGTTAGGTATTCATAGTAAATGGGCTCTAACACAGTGTCAGTAAAGACATAAAGATGAAGGATATAAGGCAGAGATAAAGACGAAACCTTGACTCCCCTGAATTTTGAATAACTAATAAGCATTCATTTCCCATCTCCTTCAATTCAATTTTTACTAAGAGGGAAATTATCTGATAGTCATTTTTTTTAATCTATACATTTGTTTCTTTAATTTTACCCACTTTTAGTTATAAAAGTCTTAAACGACCTTTTTTTTTATTTCATTTTCTTATTAAGAAACAATGCCTAGCTAAATGAAATTGAATTAGTAAAATGAATTTGACTAAAACAATATTAAAGATGCGGGGTGTGAAGGATATAAGCGGGAGATGTAGATGCGATCAAGATTTATTTTAAGGGGGTTATTTATTTTCCACCAAAGGAGATATTATTTTATGGCCATGGATAATTACGTCTATTTCTTCAATTTTAGTCACATTTATAACAATATAATTTTTAGAATTCATAATAATTTAATTACATGCAAACAAATGAGCCCTAAAGCACTCTATTCTTTTAAATATTTTAAACCCCGCTTTGACTAAATTATTTTTTAATGTTCTATTTAATAATTATAATTTCTCATCTTTAAGGAAACTTTTTTACTACGTCCAACTTATTTTTTGTTGGTCAAAGATGTTAAACCAAATCCAAGGCCTAATTACTATGTTGAATTCCAATTAAGCTCACAAGTCGAGCCAAGAATTGTCGCACTAAATTGGCCCGCCAAATAATTATAGACCTCCCATGATTAGAAAACATGAATTTAAGTGTCAACAATTAAAAAAGACCGCATCTATTAGTTAGACCTTTTTTTTATATATAACAAAGGGTGTCTCAATCCTTTGGGCTGAACTAAACTCTACGGGCCCAAGGAGAGCCGAGTAAATCCCCTATGGATCTATTTGTAAGACCTTATCTATATAGTAAATGAAATTACGTATTTGGTAAAATAAACTCCCCTCCAATGGAAATTGAATAAATGAAGAAGCAAAATAAATATCCAAGCATCGCGCTGGTAATTTAGATACTTAAAAGGTCGAGGTCTCATCTACATTGTGACTTTATATTCTTCACCCATCACTGCTTAAATAATCCTTAGGTTGAGTTCATTTGATAATGAATTCATTTGTATTCAATTCCTACATAAACAAATAGATCCTAAACTTCTTTTTTCTCCATTTGAAAGGGCATTTATGTTATTTGTTAAACATATATTAACGAAAAGATATGTACTTTAACAAATTCTAGAAGTTAGAGGCTGAAGGTGATTTTCAATACGATGGAGACTTCTAAATTATAGGTCAAAAGGCTAAGACTATTTGATACATTTTCCTCTGTAGTTAGGCATGTGATACATTCCCCTTTGTAGTTAGGCATGTGGGGGGCCCGTTAAACTGCCCAGATATGGAAGTGATGGGCACCAACATGACTACTCTTCTTCCGACATTGGGTTAGGATTTTCTTCTCTTGGGTAAAAAGGTTTGGACCATCACTTTTTGAAACATGAGTCTTAGGACTCCTACGTTTAAAATTACATGAAACAAATGGCCCCTATTTTTTAGGGGATACCAAAAATGTCCATTACATTGGCCATGGATGGCTCAGAAGGCTGATGTAGGTCGGTGGATACATTGGAAAGAGTTGTCTTTTTAAGTACATCATGGGGCTAGACTCTAGAGGAGGCAGAGGAGAGGAAGTGTTGTTATTTTGACTCCATAATATTCAAGGGCTTCTAATTTTCTGTTTGATGTGAGGGCTTTCCTTTTATAATGGGCATCTATTTAGTCAAGCTGAGTTGTTCTATTAGCTTCTTCCATTGCGTGTAAGTTATGAAAAGAGTGGAAGCATGCTTTGGGGTTTACAATAAAAATTTTACCATGGATTTCTAGCACCACTGACAGATGGTCTGAATGATCCATCAAATTTAATTTACAGTTTTGGCAGATATTTTTCCCTCATGTTTCTGCCCTTTTCTAAAAGTCCATTTGCCTAATTCATAAACTCCTTAATTTTTTAGAAAATAGGCTTCTAGGCATCAAATTAACCTCCATTGCTGTGAAATGATTTTCCACCTTTCAGCCATGAAATTGAATCCTAAGATGCCTGTCCATTGCTCTTCACGTTTTCAATAAAACCCATTCCCCTGAATTTAATTGGAACAGGCAAACAAACTCTTAAAATGAACTTTAAATTTCAATAAATCAAGATTTTCATACTGATTACTAACACAAACAATGACTAATCTTGTCTAAGTTGTATTTGCTTCTTAGCACGTTTTTGGCTGCTTGGTATTTTCTTAGACAACCCGAAGCATTGCCTTTCCAAGAAAGGGGTAAAATCATAGCAGAAGTGAAGATTCATATATAGCCATCAAATAGTCAACTATCATAATAAGAAATTCATTACTTAGATCACATCTATATCTCCGCCTTATATCCTCACCTCTCATTTTTTGAATGGTCCTTAATTAGAACCAACTTTATGACCACAAATACAAGTCAAAATACAGGAAACAAGAAAGCACAAACATCATATCCAAGCTAGGATTTTAAGAGCGCACAAGTAGCATAAACAAGGTTAAATTCGGCAACCCAATCCCATCAAATTATAGATTATACTCGGCCCAAACCTTACCTTAATCCGTTGAGCTTCGGCTAGAGCCCGACCCAAATCCTAAATACCAAAGGCCCAATGAAGTTCGGATTTCTGGTGGGTCAAATTTGGCCGGCCCAAATTTCACCTACATAATTTATAATTTGTTCCGTTCAAACCACCAGCCCCCACCCACATGATGTTTTACCACCTCCCAATACAAATGTGGAGCACATTGCATACCCACCGTCCATTTAATCCCAACACCCCATGATCACGCTAAACGCACGCCAAATTTCTTCTCGATGTACGTGACTCACGTGCAAATGACCGAAAGTAGGGGTCACTGAGTCAATCATGATTCAGTCAAAGGAACTTTTTTCCCAAAATAGGATGGCAATGCTTAAGTCAATCCGGACACAACTTGCTAATTTTAGGTTTGGATTTATGTTTACAACCTGAAACTGATTGACATGAGTTGAGTTTGAATTGAAGTCATGCGTGCTGTTTAATCTAACCTTTGAAAATGACTGTGAACTTAATCTGATTGTTTTCGCTTACACTGCCAACTTGGCCTTTATTTTATAAGCACAGGGTGCATTTATTCTCATTTATGGGATTAAATTCTAGGAATTCTTCGTTTTGATTGAAGAAGCTAAATTTAAAGAAATGAAGGTGAGGATCTATAAATTCCCATTACATAACTTCCCTTTTAATAGTGAGTAATTACCAAATAATCACTCTATTAAATCAAATCTTTAAAAAGTTAGGGTCCCATCGAGATTTTCACCCGTTATCATTCACCTTTCGCCTCTTTAATGTTGTTGGGACCATTATATAATGAAGTCCTTGAATTTGACTCTACGCAAGCAATCACGCTCGATTTTGTGTTAACATTTCTAATCAATTTGACAAATGAGTCAAGCTCGGACTTAGCTATTGTATGTGTCATAAATTTAAGTGCAAATGAAAAGAAGTTAGACTACCATCATCAAAGCCTTGTCCCAAGAAAGTTGGGATCAATTACACGAATATTGCTTCTCCATTCTGGTTTATCTTTAGTAGAAATTTCAAATAAGTTGTGCCTTTTTAGATTATCCTCATTACTTCCATCTATGTCCATTTTGACTTACATATTTTAATTGGTAAGCCATCAACCTACACAACAAAACCTTCCTCAACAATCTCATTTCTGGCCGGACATATTCAAACCATCTTAAATGAGTCTCTTTTTAATTTATCACTTGGTGATGCCTCTTAGATACTCTCAAAAGTATTCATTTTTTTATTATTATATTCTTTCTAATTTTACCACACATCTAATTTTATCTCTTCTCGAATTCAAAAATTAATTATAAAAGGCGAAGAACAGAAAAGCAAAACCCAATTACTCAAGAGCCCAACCCAACCCAAATCAGACCCGACTTTAACCTTTTATCCCATTCCTCATACCTTACCTGTTGAAGCAGTTGAAGTGTGCTTATCTTCACCATAAATACACTAACGCAAAAAACAAGGCACCCCACGGAAAGTGAGAAAATGATCCAAGCCGTTGGTTATCCTCAAAAAACTTTAAAAAATGAGCTGCTCGAGAATGTCCACATTACCAACCTTTCCTCTTACGGCAACCGTTTCCCTTATAACACTTTCTTTTTTATGATAAAGCAGATAACCTAATTCGGCAATATCGCACGCGAGAATGCGACTGTTCTTAATTCATCTTTATCGTCTAGTACCAGCAGCCTACAGCCGGTAAAACCCCGTTGCCCTATAGTACCCAATAGTTGGCCGCCACGTGGACGTCAGCACCCTGAGTGACGAATCTTGCATTGTCCGTTCGTTGGCCCTTTTTTTATCTCCTAAAGTTGTGGATGTCGTGTGGTTGGCTGCTTTCCATGGCCAGTGGGAGAAATCAAAATCCAGGGATAGCACGTTGAGGGAACTCAACTTTTGTTTGGGGTTGGAGAGTGGGTGGTTTTTTGGGGGGGGGGGTGGGGTTGGGGGGTGAGATTTTGATGATGTCCCTTATACGGAGAGACTAGTATGAAAGCCGCTACAATGTAGGATTAAATATCATACAAATCAGATAGTTAATAAATGTTAATATTTAGATAAGTTATCGACACAGAAAAAATGGGATAAAAGTTATTCGATCAAGATTTAGATCAAAATGAGAAAGCTGTGTGTGATGCATAGTTAAGTCTTGCATGAATTGGTTTATAAGCTAAAATTAATATTTAAAATAAAAAATAATTAATAATAAGGTTAAGGCACATCCAAAATTAGTTTAGCCCACGTCAAATACTAATTTTATTCAATAACCCAAAGGGCACACACAAAATTAAAGAGAATTTAGAAATAAAGAATTGCATTTCAAATCAAATCAAAGTAAAACAAATGAGAAGAAAATGCTCTTATACAATGCGCTTCTATTATAAAAACTTGAAAATTACCTTAATTTATAAAGTAAAAAATGATGCATTTCTACTCATTTTGAATGCTATATAAAAACTTTAAAAATCACCTTACTTTAAATACTTGGAAGGCATCCCATGGAACTTGGTCACATCCACAAAAATGGGCCCAAGAGACACATTTTATTGAAAAGATATATATTTTTTAAAAAAGATACATTCACAAATGGGCACTAAGAAGGGGCACATTTTATTGAAAATACAGAATTGGGCCACATCCGCAAAAATGGGCCCAAGGGGCACATTTTATTGAAAAGGAACATATATGTTTTTAAAAAGACACATTTACAAATGGACTCCAAGAATGACGTGGCTTCTCCTAAGGCCATAATTGAGTTTTTTTTTTTCCCCAACCAAAACTCATATTTAAAGAGAAAGAGTATGTGAGAATGGTGTATAAATAAGGTTATTTATGATTTATACCCCTCTCACAAAAAAAAAAAAAAAAAAGAGGCATTACACACTAATTGCATGTGTGGGGACCATCGTCCTTTTATTTATTTTTCTAATTCCTAAGGGCCTATATTTATAATCCAAATCGTTTATTTTGTTTATTGGACTAATAATCTTAAAGCTGATTTTTTAAATCTTCGTAGATTTTGAGTAATTTGTGAGAAAACTTCAACCTATATACCTGACATTTCGCACTTCTGTGGCCTCCAGCTCAATGTTCGAATTGTCCTAAATTCTTGCGTTAATGGTAAATATGAGGATATTTGATTTAATATCTTAATTCTTCATTGGTTTGGAGAAATTGTGAAGATTTTCTAAAGATTAATTTAAATACAGCCAAACCATATGGACTTACTCATTTACTCTTGAAAATAATTGTTTTGACAAACATGGACTTATGTTTCAAATGTGCCACATTTGTATGTGTAACATCTATGTATGTGAATCTCATTTTCGTATCAAATGTGTAAAAGGCAAATGACCCCTAAAAATATATGTGAAAGCATTGGGACATTATCTCAAGATGAACCTGAAATGAACATTTCTGATAACGTTGCAATAGTTTTCATACATCTTGGGTAAATGAAAATAGAAAACTAGCATATAATTGAAAAATAAGAAAACTTGTAAGCATAGTTGTTATAATATTCCATTTTTTTTATTAATTTTGTTATTTTTAATTATTTAAACCTTTTATTTCTCACAATATTTATTTCTCAATAATATCCTGAGAAAAAACCAAATTTGAAAACATCCCGACCACTCCCAAGATGATAATTCCCAATGACTTTTATTTGTGATAATGGTAGGGTCCATAGCCACAATGCGTTGAAGGAGTTGCGATTTCTGACTTGACCTTCTGACTTCACCAGAGAACCAAAGTGAATACCCCTGCTTGTGTTTGATTCATATTATTACTTTTTTACCTAATTCATACATGATTGGGTCCCTGTTGGACTGACTCATCAAACTGTTCCAAACAGAACTAATGGCAAGGACAAGTGTTTCTGAAATGTGAATCCCCACCTGCTAATTGTAATCATTAATAAATATGAATCATGAAAAAGTCACTTCAATCAAAGAGGAAACCACACTTCTACTGCAATCAAGCCCACAGTGGAGTGCACTCTAAATTGAGTAAGTTTTAGATGATTATATACCAATTCAAAAGGGGCCGTGTGTCCCATGAGTGGGTTCGAGAAATCATACTAGGGTCCATTCTCTTAACTTTTCAAAGTAAGTTTACTGGAGAAAGGAAAAGAATACTCAAAAAATTCTTGGTACAATGAGACCAGAGATAAACATAGCATGATAGTGCATAATAGTCCGAGTCCCACTAAATAAAAGAAGGATCAGTGATAAATAGCTCTATTGGGTATCCAAGGCAGAAGATAAAAATATAAAGTACTGAAAGACCCAAATCAGAAAATAACTTCTTGTTTATATAGAAGGGGGTGAAGGGTGAATAGACAAGAGCGCAAATCTGGCCAGATAGATTCCCACTTTGTTAGGATTTAATTTACTACATAGAATTGGGGCTCAATTCGGACATGTATCCAAGGGCCCTTAGTCTGGTTTGACTCTTTAGTTTAAATGTGGGTAAGGCTACTACTCCTAATCCCACCTATTTTCATCCCTAATTCAATGATTGATTACTTGGGGTATGTTTATGTAACATCGGAGAAAAGCGACTTAAAAAAAAAGGATTTGCTTTATCATGCTTGTTATCTTTGCACAGTTTGGCATGGTTGCTTTTCTACGAGGAAAATTAATAAAAGTTACTAAATTTTGACAGCTTTATGAAAAAACTATTTCCATAAAAGGGTCCGAATCACTTTTCCATAATGTTACACAAATCTGAACTTGATTAGCATCATACTTTGAAATGTTGTTTTGTCTTAATTTTGGAGTATAGAATCTATGGCCAGCAAGAATAGCTTGAAAATGGTTGTCCAAAGTATGAATAGTTCTGATGGACCCCAGAAAAGGAGAGAACAGCAATGGTACATACAATTTTTTTATATATATGAAAAAAAAAAAGAAAGAAAGTACATAAAGTTTTGGAGAGCCCCACCATCCCTTAAATGGATAGAAACGGATCTTGACCCAATGTCTCCTGCCCTTTCTTTATTTGGGATAAAAGAATCCTTGCTCCTACCAATGGTTTAATTAATATGCATGTTGCTATAAACAATCAAACCTAGGAAAGGCGAAACATTTTTTTATCTCTTCAAATGTGGCAGTATATTTTTCAAATCCAGTCCCAGCACATACAAAATTGTCCTTCTATCGAGAAGATACTTGCTATTTTAGGTTAAAAAAGTTTAAAGAAAGATTGATGAAGAACAAGGACGTATGGAATCTATAATCGCACCAGATTTCAAGACATAAGTGGGGCTTATGTAAGTATCATTGGATTGATAGGCTTAAACAATAGGGGTCTTGACAAAAAATATTTTTTATACCCTGTCAAGGGACTGTGACAACCCACTCATGTAGGAAAGGAGAAGGGACTCTGCATGACGACTCCTTACCACTCCAGTAAGGAGCCGTTCTTAGGGGTTTGTACGTATTAATCCCTGTTAAATGTGGTTTTCACAATTTCATGACCGAAATTAAGATAATATCACCAAAGTCACTTAACTGTGGTCAACCTTTTTTTATTAATGAAGGGACAAGGACGAATGGAATCTACAATCGCATCAGATTCAAGAGTTGATTGGGGCTTATGTAAGTATTCTCAGATTGATAGGCTTAAAAATATATGGATTTTTTTTTTTTGTCTCGGCTAAGGGGGCTGAGTCCCTAGAGAGTCGCACATATGATGAGAAGAACCCATAAAAAAGGGGAGATAACTCATAAATGCGTGGAGAGGAAAAATCACATATGCAAAGAGAGGTGGGGAGGCTAGGGTCGAACTCTGTACCTGCCAGTGAAAACTAACGTGTCTCACCACTCGGGTGAGACACCATTCTCATATCAAGTTAGAAGTGGAGCTTTTCAATGATATTATGATTCATGTTTTCTAAACTCTTTAAACATGTGTTTTTTAGATTACACAGTTGTATTGAGTTTTGAATTGAAATCCTTAGTCAGAATGCATAAGGATTCGATTTCAAAAACTTTTAAGAGCCCTATGTTTGATCTGGTTATGAATTTCCGCTTAATCCAAAATCAACTCTCATATCCATCTCTTTATGAATATTTGAATACCAAATATTGCCCCTTCAAATTCTAAGAGCCTATTTGTTTGTATTAAATTACATAGGAATAAAATATATAGATTTATGATCAAATGAACTCTACCGAAGGAATATTAAAGAGGTGAAGTGTGAATGATATGAGGTGGAGGGTGAAGAACTGAAGGTGGAAAACCCTGACTTTCTTAAATTACTGTGTTAATGGCTATGTATTGATTTTTTTTTCATCTTTCCTTCCTTCCATTTCCATCAAAGTGCCGTGAATTCCTATGTGTTATATAAAAACAAATAGGTTCTTATGTCATTTGGTAGAATTATAAAGCATGAACACGCAGAGGTGACAGATGACCTATTTTGACAAAGTAGTGGACGCATTAGATTCATTAGGGGGTATGCATCACCTCAACTCCTTAACCAATAACTTTTTTTCCCCTAAAAGGTAAGTACACACACCTACCCACTCACACACACTCTCACAAGTGCCTCACCATCTACACTACAGTGGAATATCAATATGTGGTTGTTTCTATGAAAATGAGGTGACAAATGAAATACCATGTCTTTTCTGCATTCTAAAATAAAAGGTAAAGGTACTATGTAGATACTTGGCATTTTTTTAAGAGTTTCATTAGAAGGTATTTAACTCAAAATCAAGATTTAAAATAACCAACCCAATTAGTAAACTTAGCTGGGACAATTCAGTCCCAAAATGGGTTATACAAAATACAGAGATGTGCAAATGTAATTGTAGGCATTAAAGTTTAGACTTGTGGATGGTTATGCTACTAAACTTAGTTTGAATTAAATTTGAAGTGCCTTTTTGTTGGTATAGAATACAAATGAATTAGATACATAAGAATTCATATAATAGGTGGTTAAAAATGAAGATCCAAGGTGAATATACAAAAGTGACTATCAAATAACCTCCCTTTTAAATGAAAGTGAATCAAGAAAAGAAGGGAAATGAATACTTAGCAATCATTCACTCTAATATTTTAAATCCCGAGAAAGTCAAAGTCCCGTATACATTTCTACCTTATATCCTTCAGCCCTCACTCACTGTAGATTATTCCCACTTCCGGCTTCCCTTTTTTAATAAATATTCAGTGGAGCTCATTTGCAAACATACAGTAATAAGTGCACATTACCAAGCAAAGATTCCTTATTGGAGTGATTGAATAAGTTCATAATGAAGGAATGTTTCCAGCTAACTGGAGGGAATTTTGGGGCAATTCCTATGCATGGAGGTCTTCTCTTGGATATACATAGTCGACCTTAATGATAACATTTTGCATATCTGTGTAAGGCAAAGATTGAGAATCTGTTATATTTTTCACCCAGCGCATTAGGTGTAACAAAAGCAATTGGAAAAATAGAAGGGAAGTAATAATTTAGCACTTCCACCCAAGGGAGGTGGTTTTGAAAAATCTTAATATTTAGATTTTGCCTCCTTAAAATATCTATCTTTACAAAGTGGTCCCTAGGAAGATTTCCTTGATCTGCCTTAGGGTTGCTCAAATGGAAGTGAAAACTCAAAATAGGGTGGGGAAACCCAGCTATTTTAAATCCACTTGACAGGAGTCTTAGAGATTGACTTGCTAGCAAGAGCATCTCCAATATATATGTCAACTTTGAGATGCGATATTCCATTTGATGCCTTACGTGATAATTTAACATTTTGAATTTTGGCACCGCCAAAAGTGATGACTCCACCCCATATGCGAAATTGATTATTTTATTCTTTTTTGGATTTTAACTCTTTTAACATATTAAGTAGATTTGGCATGTGGGGTGGAGTGTGTGCCTTTTGGCATAAAATAACTCAAAATAATGTTTGGCACGTGACTTTCCCATATGCTAAGTTTGATATTTCACTCCAACATGCCAAATGCCATGTCATTTATTGCATGGATGTTGGAGTGATTCTCCATGCCAAATATCTAATGTGGCATGTCCATATGGGATTTGAAAGAGCTGTAGGGTGGAGTAGAATAATGTGTCAAACCAAGAAGAAGAAAAGGTGGAGGTAGTTGGGAATAAAGGCGCCCTTTTGTCATTTTGTGATTTTTAAGTGTATTTTTGTCATTATAAAACATATTTTTTGTTATTTTGTACAACTAAAGGTAGTTTCTTTGTCATTTTGTGCTTTTACAACTAACACCCTCCGCTATCTTCTTTTGCTTGATTTGTCACTATTTCATTTCCTTTTACTCCACCCCACAAACAACCATTGAAAATGAAATTAAAGACTACGAGCTTTAGGTACAATAGCTAGCGGAGAAAAAAAAACATTTAAAAAAAAAGTAAAAATGAAATTAAGGATAATGGCTATGCAGTTGTTGTTGTTGTTAGTGCTTATGAGGACTAATCCTATGCTATCGCCTGTGAAATCTCATGCGAAGTATTGACCATTGGCTCATGCTAGATGCTTTTCTTGATCCGAGCAATCATATCATAGCACCCAATGAATGGATAGTGGTCAAATTTCACTTTGGAAAGATTATTATTTGTCGCTAGGTTAGATAATATATTAAAAACAAAAGTACGTATTCAATCTATAAAAGGGCCTGTTTCTTTTTCAAAATTTCAAGAATTCATATATGAGAGAATTTCAAATTCTCCAAAAGTTGTCCCTTTTAGATAGAATTCCAAATCCCTCTTTTTAATAAAGGATTTGAAACTCCAAAAAATGATATAGAGAGAGGAATTCCAAGAATTCCAAAAAGTCTTTTAGGTGGTTGAAACTTGAAACCCTAATGAAAGAAACACAGTATTTCAAATGTCAGGGAGCAAGATGTCACATCATGTCCAAAAAACCCCAACCTCCCAAATTCTAATCATAAATTCCGGTAAGGAAACATGCCCAATCTATTTGTCAATCCACTGCACTAGTTCTATAGGAGCAATTAAGAATTGATCCTTGGTTGCATGGGTGATAGTTAGGAACTTGAGTGGCTGTGTGTATAGGTATATGCATATTAACAAGAGCCAAAAAATAAAATCTAAAAATGTAAATCCATGTGTCTATTCTTAAAAAACAAATCAATCCCACAATATACATAACTCCAAATGAAGTGAAATAGATGTTTAGAAAAAGGCTTCTTGAGCAACAAATGTGACATACATTTTAAAAAAAAAACCCTTTCCAAGGGGCGAATTGTTTTTTGTTATTTTTTTAAGGGTATGTTTGGTGATGGCCCTGTGCATTTTCTCTTCTAGGGCACCACAAATCCACCCTGGTTAGGACGAATTCCTTGATCCCCTCTAACACTGATTTCCATGCTAAAATGGTGGATTTTCAACTAAAACAGTTGTTGCAACCAAACTTGAGTGGGGATGCGCTGGATAGTCTCCACCTCTTTGGGCGGAAATGGGCTATGCATAAAAGGCTTGTAAATGCATATTGTTTTACACTTGCGTAAATGTGAAAAACGACTTCTTACTCTAGTGGTAAAAGGCGCCAATTTGTCTTGACTTCAAATTCCTAAAGACAACTTTCCTCACCCAAAAATCTATACCTAAAAGATTACCAAAGGTCTACTTTTCTCACCCTGAAGCCCCACCTCACCCGGGTTCCCTCTCGAGTGGGCTAGGAGCCTCAGCCCGAGTTGGGATAAAAAAAAAAAAGAAAAAAAATTGTTTGGGAGAGGTTAAAAAAACTGAATTATCAAGCGTCTGTTGTGAGTGGGCCCCACAGACACTAGTATCTGGATTTGTAAATTTGTTTCACCACCTGTGGATTGTGGCTCGCATACGAGGTTTGGTGCATTCGGAGACGTGGACACTCCACATCCACTCATTGGAAGTTCCACTTCCCCCATCCCACACTAGTCAAACCACCCTCTCCTCCCCTCCTATAATTGCCCAACTCAATTGACCCAACTACCCTCCAACTCTCATCTAATGACTGAACCCATCAATGTTTAAAATAAACTATAATTGGACCCTTGACCCAATCACAAAACATGGATGCAGGTCCCACAGAGATGAATGGTGTGGATCTTCAAAGGACCATTTTTAAGCATGAAATAACTAAACAGTGATGTATGGCCAGGGTGTTCTAGATGAAAGGGGGAATAATCCCATTATTCCAATGGAAGAAAATTATTCATTAGATTGGGTTACTTCCACCCAAAACCATTCCTTTATTAGAGGCTGCAAATCAAGTTCTGTCAACATGGAATCCTTTCATAGTTTAGGTTCTGTCTGTCTAGGAATTCCTTTATTCCTAGCCAAAAGTGGGCCCCACTTTATATGCCCAATGGAATCAGCCTGTCAACAATATCCCAATTTCAAGGTCTTCAGCTCTTATTTGGGAGTTGGGACATCCCAAACTCATCCCAAAGGTGGTCCCTATCAAAGGGACCAATCTTGGCAAGCCTTTGCAAACTACAAAGTCCTTTCCACTGAAAGCAGCCCTCACATTGGGAAATGGGCCACGTTCCTTGAGGATGTGGGGCCCAATCTCTTTGTCAAGCCTTGTTATGAGTGGCTCCCTAAGTTTATTAAAAACTGAAGGACCAGCTGGACAGTGTCCCATGAGGGTGATGCAGAACAAGATGGCTCGGGTTGGATTTTTGGAACTTGAACCAAATTCCAGAATGACCAATTGGAACCCTAGTCCAACCCAAGTTGACTCATGCTGAACCATACCTGTGTTGCAGATGGACCAACTCAAATCTGACTTAACCCAAGTGGACTGAACCCATGACATCCTAGTCTGTGTTGCCCATTTCTTTCTTTCTATCTTTCTTCCCCTTTTTTTTCTTTTTTTCTTTTTTGTTTAAATACACAAGCAGAACCTGACCTGACCTGACTTCACTCCAACTTGAACCGGGCCTCTATTCAATTCGGGTTTTGGTTTTCAGCTCACAGGCCTGACTGAACCCAAAAGTACCCAACTCTGATTTGGGTTTTCATCAGGTTGAGTTGGTGGTGGGGGTATGGGTAGGCTCAGCCCAAGTTGCACCCATACCTTTTCGTGGTAAGGAAAGAAGCGGTTTTCAAAAGGAACAGATGAATTGGGCCTAAACTGTTCAAAGTTCAGAGTATCAACCCTAAAATTAAGCCTCGGATTATCCCAGAAGCCTGAGAATTTGGTCTGAATAATTCCATTTCATCATAGATTAATCCTGCTTGCAATATATATATATATATATATGTGGGGCTGGACTCTGGAGTTGGCTCTCTGATTAACCTTCAGATACACTTGGACAAGGCCCAAACCCATTTCTTATGGAGCAAACCAAGCACAAAGTAAGCGCAGCTTGGTGGCCCAACTTTCTTGGATCATTTGCTACATTGAAATAAGCTGCAAATGGGTTAGGTGGAAACAAAAGCCTAATTGAACCCCACATGTTGAATGCTTGGCAATGAGGATGACAATGATGGTGATGGCATAGTGTCTATCAACATATACAGTATAAACTTCTCCCACCAGGATCCAATTAGATATAATTGGTCCATGTAAGGAGATGAAATGCAGAAATTGGGAAATCAAAAGCTTGGCAAGAGGGAGATGTTGGAACTCGGAACATGAATTCTACCGACCCTTGAACCAGTATAAAAAAAACACCAGTCCATGTCACCATGCCAAATTAAAGGGAACACATGGACAAAACTTATGTCATGTTATCCCCATTTTAAACTAAACCGCAGGAGAAGAGGTTCAGTGAAATCGAGAGAATTTGTCCTACACAAGAAACTGAAGAAGTGGGAAAGGTGCTTTCCTTTCATCTCATTTCTGAATTATATTGAACCTGTCAGTGCCAATTAATATTACGCATCTCCAAGCAAAAACAAAAATGGTAATATCATGTTTCATGTATCAGTATAAATTGCAATATATTTTTAACTTTGCTAAATCTTCAAATGTGTGGACCTCTTACTTGTTTCCAAATTCAAACTTCAGAAATCCTCGTCTTTTCAAATACTCCATGAGGAAAGCTATGTTCTAAGGTCATATTTGGCAATCAAATCTTTAGGGAAAATATTTTCGATTTTTCTAACATTGTAGTAAATCCATGTTTGGCAATTGTAAATTCCTATGGATTTGGATGAATAGAAATCTTTATTCGATGGGATTTTCAGATCCGACCACCTCACCATAAGATTTGAAAATCCTCATTTAAGTGGATTTGCACACCAAACCCTATTTTTCCAAGTTATATTCATAAATACACACCAATATCAATGTGAAATCCTCAGCTATACAAATCTCCAGTGAGGAATCCTTATTCCAGTGGTAGTGAAGAATCATAAGATCTATAGATTCCTCGCTTGTTAATAAACATGCCAAGGCATCAAAGAATCCTCAAATCCGTGAATTTCTCACCCCTTATCAAATGTGATCTAAAAGAGTAGGAGATTGAATGAATAGGCCAATGTACTATCACGAGAATCAAGTCCCAACTCACATCAAGCAAAAAATGCTGCATGGCTCATCAGAATAATCAATGCATTAGATCCATTCTGCCTAGGTCCACAAGTCCACAATGGAAATTAAGGTCCATGGCCTAAAGAGCCAAGGGTCAAAGCCCACATCATTCTCAAGGTCCACGGTCCACTATCTTCTAAGTCAATGACTAGAGATGGTGGTGAGATAGCAAATCCTGATTACTAGAGGTATGGCATGGACCAAAATCTTGGGCCCATCTGACGTTGAGGCCCAGACCCAGGTCCAAACATGTGTTGTCCTGTTCCGTAGACCATCGAGTTGGGTTCATTTGGTTCTTTGGTTCATCTGATAACTATCAACCCACGGCTGTTATTGTCATCCTGCAAGCCATCCTACCCAGCCAAAAAAAAAAAAAAAACCCTAATTCAAAAAACCAGGCATGTCTCCAATATTAGGATGTATTGCTTTTTCAGATGTGGGTTTTGGGCCCATGGATTTATACTTGAGGACCATAATACCCAATTCGACAGCAGTATTTGATATATATGGTATTATATCATGAGTTTTCGGGCTGAGCCCAAGCATCTATTTGGGTTTGGACCTATAATTTAAACAGTCCTAATTACAAAATCATTAAAAATTTCTAATTGGAAATATTTTTAAATATTTAAATAACTTATAAATGAATATTAATAAATAATTTAAGATAAAGATGGAAACTCATTAGAGAAATTTTAAGTAGCTGAAAATATTTAGGGAAAGATCAAGTAAATAGTAAAAATTTTAGGATCTTGATTTGATTATATTTGTACTTAGCAATAAATCGAGTGGCATTTCAGAATTTAATGTAGATTTTGGAATTAATTGGCTTCCACATTGGGCTGCACAGATTAATTAATCCTACTAAATATCTAAAGAAAAATGAGAAAAATGTCCATAATGGGCCCCACAGATTAATCTTACTCAATATTAAAAGAAAAATTAGGAGAAAAATGTAGCAGAATACAGCCTATAAAAGTAGCCCCCGCTCTCGTATCAAAAGTGTTCTTTGTGTGTTGGTTTAAAAAAAGTGTCCCCTGTAAATTTTGAGTTTGGAAATAAAGAAGACTTGGATTTCATAGTGGGACTCATAGATTTATTTGGTTAAATTAGTAAATATAAATGATAATAAAAAAATCTTGATAAAGATGGAGACTCATGAGAGAGAATTTATTTGGTTAAATTAGTAAATATAAATGATTATATATTAAGTATAGATTTTAAAATTAACTGGCTTCCACAATTGTCCCCATGGATTAACCATACCAAATACTGAAAGAAAAAATAGAAAAAAAAGTAGAAAAATACTGCCTACGAAAGTGCTCCAAATTTCTTCAATTTGGATCTGACATGAGGGTCCCACAAATTGATATGCAACAACATTTAATACATTCATGTTCACTAATCACTAAAATCATAGCCAAAGAGCCTTTATTCTTCTTTTTTTTTGTTAGTTTAATAATACGTGGGGCCCATCGAAGGTAAGTAAAAAGAAGTTATTATTGTATACTATATTTTAGGGAAGGGATGAGTATCTTATTTGAAAAATATCTTAGATTTGCATTGAGATATTTTAGGTGATGAGATTAGATGAGAGGGCAATTCCGGTATGTGGCATTGCAAAAAGTTCGAAGATGCGCCACGTGTTGCTCTCTAAGGGATTCTCATGCAGCCACGTGTCGCTCTCCAAGATAATCACATGCATAATTTTTAAGGTTTGATAAAAAAAAAAAGCAAAAAAGAAAATCTGCCGAAGATGATAGAAGGCCTCCCTACAATTTAAAAAATGTTTATGTGTGACATCAATATGTTGATCCGGACCATCTCACATGGGCAGCAGCCCTGTTGTACACCAACCACCAATTCCCTTTAGGTAGACAATCCAAACCATCCAATCAATGGAATATCACTCCCTTAATAAATTGCCCACTTTTATATCACTAATGAAACGGCTAAGATTGGGCGATCATCAAATGGACCCAACAGATGTGGGGTTAATAATTCAATTGTATTATGAGAGCTAGTCTACAATTCCAAGTTTTCCTCCTTTGAATGGAGGAAAAGTTGCAAGCACAGGTTTTAAGGGAAGGAAAAGCTGCAAATGCAATTATAGGTTTTCCTCTTCTGAGAGTGGAGGAAAAGTTGCAATTGCAAGCAGGTCCAAACCAACTTCATAAACTCTTTCCTAATTGGGATAAATCAACACCCTAGGCATTTAAAAACCTCTTTTCACCAAAAACACACGATTTATTCTTTTTGCAATCTAGAGAGCTAGAGATCAGGGGCGGACCCGCATTGATGGGTCTAGGGGCTTCAACCCATCCTAATCATGAAAAAACCCCTTAAGGACTATATAACCCAGCACCCCTTTAAGAAAGAATAGTGCTAGCGATAGAAGCCCTTTTGGAAATGAAGCGAACTACTGCCTATGATTAATCAACCTTTCCAGTTTAAGCCAACATACAACTTTGTCACATTATAGAAATCCAAATAAAAATGATCCAAAATTTTGCTCCTTGTATTTCCAAAACTGCCCCTTCTTCAACACTCAACTTTCCAAGCCCAATGCTAGTAGTAAATTACACCCTGGTCCTATCTATTGAATATCTAATTTGTTTAACGCACGACACACCCTCTTTGTTTTAGGGATAAATCCAAATTTTATTCCAACATTAATTGTAAGCTTATATATTATATGAATAAAATGTAAAAATAAAAAATAAAATCATGCATTTTACACATCAAGGCACACTATCTCATCAAAAATCAGAGATCGTAGGGCCCAATTCTTTGAAGCCCCCCTCAAACGAAAGTCCTGGTCCAACACTGCTTAGGCCCAAGCTTAAATGATTTCAAAACTCAATCCAACCATATGCCACCATTAATTTAACAGCAGCTATTTTCAAGGATCAAGTTGGTTACAAATCTTTTCTCCGAATAAGAGGTTAGCTATTCTAAAGGATCAGTATGGTTACAAATCTTTTTTTTCCTTGTCACTGGTAATAAAAGAAAAATAAAAGTTAGTTTACACACTTGTAATTACCGGTTTGGATTAGAAATCATAATAAAGATAGAGACTCATGAGAGAAAATTAATTTGGTTAAATTAGTAAATATAAATGATTATATATTAAGTGCGGATTTTGAAATTAACTGGCTTAAATTTGTAAATATAAATGATTATATATTAAGTGTGGATTTTGAAATTAACTTGCTTCCACAATAGTCCCCACGGATTAACCATAGCCAAAGAGCCTTTATTCTTTTTTTTTTATTAGTTTAATAATACATGGGGCCTATTCAAGATAATTAAAAAAAAGTTATTATTGTATGCTATATTTTAGGGAAGGGATAAGTATCTTATTTTAAGAATATGTTAGATTTGCATTAAGATATTTTAGGTGGTAAGATTAGATTAGAAGGGTAATTCCGGAATGTAGCATTGCAAAAACCTTTAGGATGCGCCACGTGTCGCTCCATCACGAAAAAGGCTACTTCTTTAATATATATATATATAACTAGTGTGAGTGGGCACGGGCCAAAAAAAAAAAAAAAGAAGAAAAAAACCATAATCGAATATAAAAGCAATATCTGTGCATATCAAAGAAAATATAAATAGAAAATATTATAATATAAACAAAAAATATTCGTATAGAAAGCAAGATGAAGGAAGGAATAAGGGAAAGATAAAAGATTTGGATTGATTAGGTGGACCCATAATGATATAGTGCTCTAACTCAAACTATAATAATAATAATAGGACGTGGGGCTCACATGATCGATAGCATAGATTAGGGGTTACAATTTTCTTTCTTTGCATTTTTTTGGTTTTTTTTTTATTTTTTGCTGATAGAATCTTGATGGGAATGGAAGATACTGAGATAGATTTTCAGTTTTAGAAATATGCCTTCTTTTGAGGTATGAGATAAGGATTTATAGATTTACATACTCTGCAATAGGTAGTACTCCAAAATAAGTAGTTAAAAAAATATTTACACACTCCATCGGGTATCTATAAGGATTGAGTGTGCCACATGTAAATACAAAAGCCCAAAAGAGAGCGCCATATGTCGCTCTCTCGGAAATGGGGCTGTTGTCTTTTATTATATAATAGGTGTAGGATTCGACTTTGAAATTCTATATTCAATTTTCGATTTTGCTTGGAATTTGATTTTGAAATTCTATATTCAATTTTTTATTTTGCTTGGAATTTAGATGGAGAGTCCAAGGCGAAGGCCATAATTACAAAATCATTAAAATTTCTAATTAGAAATATTTTTAAATATTTAAATAAGTTATAAATGAATATTAATTAATAATTTATAATAAAGATTGAAACTCATTAGAGAAATGTTAGGTAGCTAAAAATATTTAGGGAAAGATCAAGTAAATAGTAAAAATTTTAGGACCTTGATTTGATTATATTTGTACTTAGCCATAAATTAAGTGGCATTTCAGAATTAAATGTGGATTTTGAAATTAATTGGCTTCCACAATGGGCCCTACAGATTAATTAATCCTACCAAATATCCAAAGAAAAATGTCTATAATGGGCCCCACAGATTAATCTTACTCAATATTAAAAGAAAAATAAGAAGAAAAAAATAGCAGAATACAGCCTATAAAAGTAGCCCCCGCTCTCGTATCAAAAGTGTTCTTTGTGTGTTGGTATAAAAAAAGTGGCCCCCGTAAATTTTGAGTTTGGAAATAAAGAAGACTTGGATTTCATAGTGGGACTCATAAATTTATTTGGTTAAATTAGTAAATATAAATGATAATAAAAAAATCTTGATAAAGATGGAGACTCATGAGAGAGAATTTATTTGGTTAAATTAGTAAGTATAAATGATTATATATTAAGTATGGATTTTGAAATTAACTGGCTTCCACAATTGTCCCCATGGATTAACCATACCAAATACTGAAAGAAAAAATAGAAAAAAAAGTAACAAAATACTGCCTACGAAAGTGCCCCAAATTTCTTCAATTTGGATCTGACATGAGGGTCCCACAAATTGATATGCAACAATATTTAATACATACATGTTCACCGATCACTGAAATCATAGCCAAAGAGCTTTTATTCTTTTTTTTTTGTTACTTTAATAATACGTGGGGCCCATTAAAAGTAAGTAAAAAGAAGTTATTACTGTATACTATGTTTTAGGGAAGGGATGAGTATCTTATTTGAAGAATATCTTAGAGTTGCATTGAGATATTTTAGGTGATGAGATTAGATGCATTGCACAAAGTTTGAGGATGCGCTACATGTCGCTCTCCAATGGATTCCCATGATGCCACGTGTCGCTCTTCCAGGAATTCACCTGCTGTCTTTTATATTATAATTATGGTACTGATACAGTTCTGTTGGACCTGATTCCCGTACAGTTCCTATTTCAGGTGGACCATCTGACTGGTGAGACCTTTCACCATGTCCAAATAACACGATAGAAGTTAGAAAATTGCAACAGGTTGAATTAAACAGGTAACTTACCCCTATCAAGGGCGAGTTTGTTAATGGGTTTTTTAGGTTAAGGTGGGTATGGGTTTAGTTTTTTTAGCCAAGTTGGGTCTCAGACTAGTTTGAGTTTTAGCTGCCCGGACCAACCTGCCCTATTTACGATCAATTGACATATTTGTTGATAAGATTTATTACCCAAAATCCTCTTAGCCCACAAGGCATTAGACACTATAAAAAGGTAATTAATAGCGATGAGGCTGTAGATTTTAATCATCTTTTATCTAGGATATACGTCGAAACTGTTAGAAAAGGAGGAAACTTAGAGAAAGAAGATTAGAGGGAGAAGAGAGAGATAGGGTTTTCTATTATCTCAAGATATACAAATACAAATGGAAGATGCCTATTTATAGGCAAAATAACTTTCTAATTGAGAAACCCTAATTACAACAAGATTCTAACCCTAACTCATCTTATGTGGGCATCCACCTATGATTCATATCTCATAACACTCCCCCTTGGATGACCACCATTCAATGACAGTTGCCTCATTAAAAACCTTGCTAAGGAAAACCCCAATGGGAAAAAACTAAAGCGAAGGGAAAAAGAATACAACATTTTTCAAGATCATTGAACTAGTATTGGACGTGCATAATGCTGCCTCGTTAAAACCTTAACTAGGAAACCCCAATGGGATAAAATCTAGAAAAGGAAAAAGAGTACAGTGCAGAGATGTCTTGGGTAGCATACTTCGGGATGCCCCCCTGATTAACTGCTCCCCTTGATGATAGCAATAATTCACATAGTTTGATGATGAACTCTACGCATGCCAATCTTATATACAAACTTCTGAAATACTGATTTTAGCAAATATTTGGTAAACATATCAACCACGTTGTTACTCGAATAAACTAACTTGACTTGAATTTCATTGTTCTTCTGAAGTTCATAAGTGAAAAAGGACTTCAGTGCTATATGCTTAGTCTTATTTCCTTTAATGAAAGCTTCTCGGATCTGTTTTATGCATGCTTCATAATAATAAGATTCCAACCCAAACTCATTTTATGTGGGCATCCACCATGATCCATATCTCATAACAAAAGCGTATTTTTTTTTTTTTTTTTCAAGAGATAACTAATATGAAACCCGATCCGCATATGTGGATTTGATATCATATATTATTAACTGGTCATGGAACGGATTAGTTACAGAGTAGTATAGGTATTAGACGGGGCAGATTTGGATTTACTACTTCAACCCATTGGTATCCCTGTAATCAATCGTCTTTGATCATGGGCCCAATGTTTTGCCTTTAATGTAATGCACTAGATTAAGGGACCCATTTCGAGGTTTCTAAAACAAATGCAGGTAACACTATTTATCCATAAATCAGGGTTCATGCATATGGGCAACCTTAAGTCATGTACATATTGAAAAGTTTGAGTTTGGGTTTTTTTATTTTATTTTTAATCTAGTTTGAGTTTGGGTTCACCTGCTTACATTCAAATCAAGCTTGGGTTAAGCGAGTACCTGGATCTGGGATGCCCAAGTTGCTTGCACCGCTATGTTTATAAAGCCACACAATTTTACGGATTGACTGTATCATATGAGATTCAGAGGACTCCAATGACAATATTCTAGATATCCCTAGACTTCCCTTACTAGTAATTTATATGAGCATGCACCATCTAACATGTAATCAATTGTAGCTATGATGCATAGATATTTCGAAATAGGCAACATATCATGTCCGAATAGAATTGAAAAGTATTTGTGCAGCCTCTACTAACACCTCAATGTTTGGAGTATAAATGGTCAGCTTGAAGAAATTTAAGATAGCTAACCCGTTGCGAGTTTGAATATCAGGAGGAACGACTCGATGCAAAAAAAATGCGTAACGCCTTGAGGGTTTGGTATGAACGGTTAGTTTTGGTTGTTCCTGGAAAATCAGGTTTGCCACTGTGCTCATTTATTTATTCATATGATATACATTTACATAATAGTTACACATCATCAGATTTATTTGTCCTTAAATGTGAGGTGAAATGAGATTCAAAATGAATAACTTACATTTTCACATCTGAATTTGTCCTTGTGAATAACTTACGGGTTCAAAAATCTCTCAACAACTTTCTAATATTTTTTAAGACCTAGGAGTATCTAGTAATAAACCTTAAAATTTGTTAGTTTATATCTTAAATCTCCATAGATTCTAAGTAATTTGTGAAAAAATTCTAAAACATTCCAATCTATATATATGATTTTTTCTTAGATTTTGAAAAATATGTGAAAAACTTTAAAAATCCAAACACATCAAAAACCATGGGATGTGCTCATTTATTTGTGTGAAAATGATGATTTTGACAAACATGATAATGCGTTTAACAAATGTAACATTTGCATATATAATATTTTCATATGTAAAAACTGTTATTCAATCCCATGCCTAAAAGGTAAACCGACCCCTTAGGGCACGTTTTGGTATCAAGTGAGGAATGCATAAATTTAAAGATTCCTCATTGCCCTGGGAATATAGACTTATTCATATAGTTGATGATTTTACATTGATATCGATGTATATAGATGCATAAAGCTGAGAAAAACTAATGCATACCGGTGTGTAAATTCGTAAAAATGAGGATTTTCAAATCCTACGAGGAAATCAATCTTTATACATCGAGGATTTTCACTTTTCATTGGCTCAAATATTTACCCTAGCATTTATAATTGTCTAATATGGGTTTTTCATGACTTTGAGAAATCGGTGAGAAATTCCGGAGGATTGATGCTATTGCCAAGCATGACAGCAGTTTGTATGAGCAATGTCTGAGGTGTGAACGTATTTTGCATTTCTAGGATGGCTGGATGTGCAGTGGATCATGTACATGGATGGCTTCTGAAAATACACATCCATCCGAGATTCACAGATTATACATATGTTGATATGAATCACAGCTATGGTGATTTCAATATTCGGAAATCGGAATACAAACACTTATATCGTATGGTCTCCTTCTTACTTGAGTTAGTATATGCATTAAAATGCAATGAATGCATTGTTGGACTCACCTCTGAGATTCTGAACCTCTTTTTACTCCAACCAAGAAGAAAGAAAAAAGTCCAATGCTCTCATTTTCAAGGTGGCCATATGAAGATGGTGGATGTAGACAGTAAACTGTACCACTCTTTCTCCTTTTTATCCATTTACATTTTGTTTCCATTTTTCTTTTGGAGGATGGAATATTCCCTCGCATGCTGACCCACTGATTAGTTGACTCACATTCTTTTCTTTGGAGGGAGTTGACTTGCATTCATTGGCTCCTGTGAAGAATTTGTCCAAGTCATTTTTATATCTATGAATCATGAACCTTCCCCTTGAATGGGGGTGACTAACGCCTTTCCCTCTTGTTATAATGCCAATATTAACTCAACGTTTACAAGGAGTAAATAGGCTGGTTTGGTACCTCATTGATATGGCACCTAACTTACGTTTGAGTACACGCAAGTATCCTCGTGCAGTCACTCTAATCTCGCTATGTTTGATTTTCAAGAGGTGAAGTCAAAATTATAGTGGGAAAGTACCTCCAACGGTCTTTTTTTTTTTTTTAATGCTTTTATCAATATTCAGTTAAGTGAAATAAACAGAATAAAACTAAAGTCTTAGTCGTAAAAAGGATTTCAGATTTACTTTCTTAGTTGAAAATAGTAGGATGATTGAAGTGGAGATTTGCTTTTGAGTACTTTGTCACAGACGAATATCAATAAGATTGAAGAAATAATTTTGTAGGATACTAATTGGACAAGCTATGACCTATAGAACATAATATTGGCCAATCAATAAGCGACATATGCACACAATTAATGTAGCAGAGATGAAAATATTGAGGTAGATGTGGTAAAACTAAGGAGGATGAAATTAAAAATAAGTGATTTCAAGAGCCTCTTGGGGTAACATCAATAGAAAATAAGATTAGAGAAACTCATTTGAAATAGTTTGAACATGTACAACCCAACGCCGACAAATGGAAAATATAATTCATTAGCTGACTACAGCATATTTAGAATAAGACTTTGACGATGACAATGATAAACTGGACTAAAAGTTCTCATCATGGATATGATATTGGTTCAACTAAATTATGACACAAAGAAGAACAAGAAAAACCTGCATGGGTATTGATTTATTGGCATAGAGACTCAGTTTACTCCCTCAATGTCTTGTTTGTAAAACTATCCAAATTTACTTGGTGCATGTGTATTGCAAGGTCCATGCATGTGTCCGGGAAATTAGTCCTATTAGATCAAAATACGACGGAGATACCCTTATTAGCAAAATAAAAAATAAAAAAAATATTGAAGAGGTCTTAAAGTTTGAAGGAAAAAAAAAAAAAAAAAAGTTAAATCTCTATGCTCTTGTGGGACCCATTTGAGACGTAGACAGTTTTCTTGCCCAAGTTGACCCAAACACGTGCATAGAAGTTCTTTTCGCCCCGACTTCTCTCAAAGCGGGTCCAGTGCGGGAGTTTACCCCCTCCAATGGCAGTTGTGAATCCCACTCTCCAAAACCATCGGAAACCACCCCCATCTCCATATACATATCACAAAACCCAGATCTGAAGAAGAAGTACAAGTACAAGTAGAAGTAAAAACTAGGGTTTCCTCTCTGTCTCTCTCTTTCTCTTTCCAATCGTTCGTTGTATGGAAGATGCAGAGATTGAAGAACTTGCCTCCAATGGACCTTCTTCGATCCGAGAAGATGAGCTCCGTTCAGCTCATCATCCCCGTCGAATCCGCACAACTCGCCGTCTCCTACCTCGGCGATCTCGGCCTCCTCCAATTCATAGATGTATGAGCAGAAATCACATCCCTCTTTCCTATTCTCTTTGATTCAATCCGTTTCCGAAATCTGTTGTTTTATTTGCTATGATTTTTTTTCTTGCAATTGGTGTTTGTACTGTAGATCTGTTGCTAGGTAGAGCTGACGGTGAATGCAAGTAGTTATTGTTTAGTCTTTGCATGGAACTGAATTCCTAGGAATTCATGGTATAAAGAGGTGAGGAGTGAAGGATTAAAGGTTGATATATATAGATGGGACCTTACTTTCTTATGATTTCATTTACTATGGCGATGACTGTGTATTCGTTTTTGCATATCAGGGGAGATAATTTAATGGCTATTTTGTGGATCTTCACATCTGCTTCTTTAATTTTGGCTACTTTGGGAGTACATTTTCTTTGAATTCCTTGAAATTCAGTTATGTTCAAGCAAATGGGCCCATGGTATTGGATTGCCAAGTATTCATAGTGCATTGGGGATTTATCGAAGGATCAGGGGAGGAGTGAGGTGAAAATCTAGATGAGACCACCACTTTCCTAGGATTTAATTTAGTTGGGTGATGGGTGCGTGGTACTACTACTAGTTGGAACAAAGGGTTGCTATGGAATTTAGGAATTGAATACCAATTAAATGCATGGGTGATATGAGGTTTTTGTAGAATTTACGTTGAGTTCCGCACCTCAGTAATTCTTGTTTTATGCCTTGGCTTCTACTATTTCTCTTACACAGCAGGAAAATAACCTTTTGTGATTATGGGAGTAACAGGGTTCAAATAATCTTTTTCTTTTCTTTTTATTTTGGAATGCCTGTTGTTTGTTGAATACTTGGCAATCCTAGGAGGATATGGCTAAGTCGACAATATGCATGCTGCATATTATCATATAGGAGATATAACTTGAATATATTGTAATGAGGCTAGACTATGAAGTGAGTTTATGTACTATGTAGGTCACATTAACCACTCCTTCACAGTAGATATGAGGTACCTGTATGATAATTGAATTCCACATGGTACATGAGTTTAGTTGACTTGTGCACTGATTTCCTTGGATGTCTTGGCTGTTTCACATGCTCCCTCCTCATAATCTAACCCTAATTCTGCATTAATTGTTATTAGTTACTACCACAGAAAACCACTATGTTACTGTTAGAAGATGATGGAAATTTTTTTGAATGGTTTCTTGGTGGCACAAGGCCCGTGTAATGATCGACTTATCATGAATGATCAGAGCAAAGGGCAGAGCTTGCAATGACCTTTTATGAAGTGATTGCCTTCCTTTCACAAATAGGATTTATTGCATATATTAGCTGTGGAATTACCACTATTATTAAAGTAGAAGAAACCATCAAACAAACTATAAATGATTTAACGAACTGTTTACAGTTTTTTAATCAATATCGGTTCATACTTACACACGCACCAAGACTTGAGAGTGGAGATTTCTTTAAAAAAAATTAAAATCCTATTAAGGGACTGATAAGAGAAGTTAGAGGATGGCATCATATAGAAGGAGAATCCAGGGGCAAAGGTGATGATTGTACATTACCCTGTGATGATTGGTGACAACAAAAAGACAGGATTCAAAGGAATTAAGGGTACTACCATGCTATAAATATGAGTTTTGTCACAAGCAAGAGTCGTCCCACATCCCCTCTCTCTCTCTCTCTCTTTCTAGAAGGATAGATCATCATCATCATCATAGCCGTGTCCCAACTATGGTAGGGTTAGCTACATGAATACTGCTTCTAGTATCATTAATGGTGAGAGCTCAAGTACATAAATAATTGTTGTTATTTTGGTGGCTAGGATGGATGAGTAAGTTGATTTCCATACAAGTTGTACTATTCGGCTTGCTGTGGCATGGCTGCTGCAAAGTGGGACTTGATTCAAACAAGAATGTAGTAAAACTCTGATTTCCAAATATCCTCATTATCCTACTCACTCTAATTTTCAAAGTTTAATTGATGGATCTGATTCAATGACGAGGAGAATACTGGTTGTGTATGATTTGGTGAACTTAGAGAAATTATTATTTTTTGTAGTAGAACTAGTTAATTATGTAGTGCCAACAAAAAAGTTAGGTTTCTTTTCACCAGCATGGGACTTCATCGTATTCCTTGATAATGACACATGACCAAAATTCTTAATAAACGTTCATCAAGGGGACTTGTGTTATTTGTGAGAAACAGAAAAACTGTTATGCTGGGCTAGAAAATTTATAATCAATTTATTATTGGATAGATTTTTGATACTTTAAATGGAAGTGGAGACTACAAAGGCCTTTAGCTATTTCAGGGGACACTTGCACAAGGGTAGTTGGTAGGCTTGCTCAAGGATTCTTATTGGCGAGTTGGAACAGGCAGATATCCATTCCCTAGCTTGTCTTGGAGTGTTGTTTCCCATCAACCTTTCTTGCATTATTCTTATGAATTAGTGTTTCCTTTTCCCCCCTCTGTTGTTCTTGGCATATTTTTTACACCACTGAGGACCTATATGTAATTCCCTTGCTATAACATAACAATATTGTGGAAAAAGTGAAATGGGAGGATTAGTAAAAGACAGGGATTGGGAATTGTTGAACAAGGGTTTGGGATAATTTTTCCCTTTTTTGGGGGCGGCGGGGGGGGGGGGGGGGGGGGGGGGGGGGGGGGGGGTGGTGGTGGTGGTGGGTGTGGTCGGGGTGGGGATGGGGGTATACTTTTGTTTACAATATGGTATATTTATCTCATGCTGTATATTTTTATTTTATACTCCTGTAAATTTTCTTTTTGAAATTAATTTATTCATTTTCTCTCCTTTGTAAGCTATTCTTTTTTCTTCTTCTTCTTCCATGATCTTCCAAAAAACAACAAAGAACAAGAGAAATATGATAATTTTTTACTTGATAAGTAATTAATCAAAATCTCAGTTCGAAAAGGAAAAAACTGGAGAGAGGAAAAGTCAATTGTGAAAACTCATAGCTTTGGTTTAGAAAAGAGGAACAAAACTCTGATTGATTCACCATGCAGCTGGCCTGCTTGGTAAATTGTATTGAGTAATTTTGAGTTCATATTTTGTTACAATTGCATGAAGGCTTTTATTTCGCTTCTCTTCTGGTTATTGGATTTTAGTGACTGTAAGTTGACTGCATACCTGTCATAGCCAACATCATAAGTAGAATGCTGGTTAGGCACCTCCCATTAGTGGCGTGGGTTTAGGATTGAGTCACAGGCAATTATTCATGTTTTTCCTTTTCTCGAACCAATTATGTAATGAAGAAAAATGGAATAGGCTTGGATAATGTCAGTCATTTCAAGGAAATCTGTCAAGAACTCACAATGTGATTACTGATGCCGTGAGCCCTGACAGGCTCTTTTGAATCTCAATTAACTGTTTGCGGCAACAGGGAAAAAAAATGTTAAACCAGAATATTCTGCAGTCTTCTTGATATTTACGGTTTCATTTGTGTTATTAACTTTTGATTTGATTCTACTGATCAGAATCATCTTTAGAGTTGATTTATCACCATCGTCATCATCAATTCATCATAGCCTTGTCCCAACTATGTTGGGGTCCGCTATTGGAGTTGATTTATCTGATATATATGTTTCTAGAAGTAACAGGTAACTTATATTTACAATGATGGTTTGTCTGATATCCTGACATAATTTTCTTTTTGGCAGTTAAATTCTGATAAAAGCCCTTTCCAACGAACATTTGTCAACCAGGTATAACCTACCCAAGATTATTTGCCTTGTCAGAAGGTTCTTTTTTATCCTTTCAGATCTTTTCTTAGCAAATGTTTATCGGGTTCACTGAAACGACTCCCTTTCCTACTTTACAGAAGCTGCCTTATTCACACCATTCAAGCAATATGCATCGCTATGATCATATGGAACTTAAGTCTTGTGAATAAGTCGTGAATTGATCAGATGGCTTGAATGATTTACCTTCCCCTTCTAACTACATACATGTACAAATCATTAGTTTGAATATGCAATTGAAATTAACTGATATATTGTACACGATGAATTTACTTTAGAATTTAAGGCAGGCATTGTGATTTTCTTTTTCTTTTCTTTTTTTTCTTTTTTTTTTTTTGCAAATTACCAATTTAGTAGCATTGATAAGCAATTTCATTAGGATTTTCTTAAACCTCAAATGGACATCACTGTCAATATTTTTCTCTTCCAGTTCCAGGGGAAATGGCTGAAACACATATTTTTAGAAGGAACACCAAGTGGAAAGACTTGTTTATTTATTTTGCTAGAATTTCTCTTGTTTTAGCAACAATAGTTTGAATTGGTCTAAATAGAGCTTAATGGCTGAAACAGGCCTGTTTTATCTGAAAAAGGTTTTGTTCTTCTATAAAATGTATGGTTTCAGATTTTCTTTTTCTCACCTGATCCTTAAATTTCCCATACAAAATTTTTTTATTTTTTTTTGGACGACACTTAAACAAGTGACCTCAAGTCCTGGTTTAAACTTTAAAGAGATATATACATATATATTTTTTATATTTTTAATTCTGTTTTTCTATATTGTACCTTTTGCAAAGCAGAAGATTGAATTGGACAAACCAATGAAATTATCCATTTTTTAGGTTAATTGAAACAGCCTCTAAAAAAAATCAATGTCTATGTCTGAGGGTTAACTGAGATAGGATTGCGAGAAGTGGCGAGAAGCATGAGCAGCTGCAGATGTGGGAGCAGAGTGATAAGAAGTTAAAAATATTTTCTATTTTGGCCCAAAAAATGATTAGGTATCGTGATCTTTCAGTGTGAGTGGTCCCTAGTCTTAAGATTTGATGAATTACTAATGAAGGAATTCTGCAATCTGCATACGGGATTCATTGAGTTTCCATTTACCCTTTGCTTGCCAGAAACTACAAAATGAACTTCGTGAGTCATATAGAGTGTGTTAGAAAAGTTAGGTCAGCCATCATTTGAAATGATTTGGTAATTCTGCATATTGATTTAAAAACTCTGTGGAAAGGGGCTAAGAAGGAGATAAAAGTGGTTCTGATGATTCAATAATATCATCATTTAAATGCAGTATTCTTAGCTTTTTTTCCCAATCAATATTAGTGATAATAATGAATAATTCATTGGTCAATTGTATCATTATCCTCTTCTTCTTCTTTTTTCCAATTGCGAAGTATGTAAGATGAATGCATTTATTTATTCCAACATTGACCAATAGATATTATTGATCGTTTTTCAAATATCTTGTGACGAGGGTTGCTGCAATTATGATGCATCTTTTTTGGAGACTATGAAATCCTTGCATGGGTTTATCAGTAAATTTCTGATAACAATTCCATAGGTTAAACGGTGTGGGGAGATGTCGAGGAAGCTACGGTTTTTGAAAGATCAAATTAACAAGACCAGTTTATTATCTTCTGCTCTTCCTAATTTGCAACCAGATATTGATTTGAAGGATCTAGAGGTGTGGATCTTTATTACTTAATCTTCATTTAGCAATAAGTCAATATTTTTGTGTGGACTAATTCAGAATGCTGGAAGAATTAATAGATGTGATGCTCTTAATATCAGATACAACTTGCTGAACATGAAACAGAAATTATTGAAATGAATGCAAATAGTGAAAAACTACGACAAACATACAATGAGCTCCTGGAATTCAAGTTAGTATTGCTAAAGGTACTTCTTTTTCTTGACTGTTTTCGCAATAAGTCATTTTGCACCTTGCAAAAACATATGGGATCTTTCGTCTTAACTATTAGTCGGTCTCTTGAAATCCTATCAATAGTCATGCCTTTTTAAAATGTTCATCTGAATACCTTGTTCATTGTGCAAATAAGAACTACTTTCAAATTTGGAGGTTCATTAAAATTTGGGGACTCTGCTCTGCTTTATATCTGAAGGTGGTTTGTACATTACACGTGGTTCAAAGTTGCATTTGCGATCGACTTTGAAAAATGATACAACGCGGGGTCACGGAGGCTCACCGTTCACGGCAGTTGTGGTGTGAACTTACAATTTGCCATTATATATTTTAACACTTAAGATTTGCTGAGGAAAAGGTCATGTGATTAGTAACATTAGTAAGATTTTTACCATCTATGTAGTGTGACCTTGCCTGGATTGTTTATGGTTTGAAGAATCACATCTAATATTGTCAACCATCCACACTAATGTACTGGCTTGCAAGATTAATGTGCTTCATTTGGTAGTTGCTAAAAGACTGCATGCTCCACAACTCCATTCAGCATGTAGATGTGCCTTCCAGTACCATAGTTTTGTTTGCTATTTTAACAATTTGACTGAAGAATGCACAAGTGTTGCTCTCTAAAAGTCTGCTTTTCATTTGATGTTTATGGTGGCCATGTTTCTAACCTCTGCATTATTTTGACATGCACTATTCCATATGCTTGATTCCCTTTGTGATGGATGATTATATATCAATTTTTTTGAACCTTTCCTCATTCAGTCTACTGTTCCAACTTTTTGAATGTTTGTTATGAGTGCCGTTTCCTGTACCTGCTCATATTTTTTTGTTCCAGGCAGGTGGCTTCCTTGTTTCAGCACAGGGCCATGTAGTTCCAGAGGAGAGAGAATTAGATGAAAATGTATACTCTAGAGATGACTACATGGATACTGCTTCATTGCTTGAACAGGTCTCTTACCCTCTTTTAAATTTAGCAGGCCTTCTGTCAAGAATCTGTTGCAACGATTCCTTACATTAATGCGTTTCGGTTAACAGGAAATGCAGTCTAGGCCTTCAAACAAAGCTGGCTTGAGATTTATTAGTGGTATCATATGTAGGTCAAGAGCTTTAAGATTTGAGCGGATGCTTTTCCGTGCTACGCGGGGCAATATGCTGTTCCATCATGCACCTGCTGAACAACATGTCATGGATCCAGTGTCCTCTGAAATGGTTTGCCGCTCCCTTTTTTTTTAAAATATGTTTGTGTATTCTGTTATCTATAAAACTGGAGGATGTATTTCGATTCCTTCAAAATTGGGGCAGTGTCAAGAAATTCAATTTTGAGTCATATTTATTAAAGTCCAAAAACATTTCAGACTTGCTGTGCTAATTCCTTTGTTTTCCTCAATGCAGGTTGAGAAAACTATTTTTGTTGTTTTCTTCTCAGGGGAGCAGGCTAAATCAAAAATACAGAAAATTTGTGAAGCATTTGGTGCAAATTGCTACCCTGTACCTGAGGTTTTTGATAAACAGCGGCAAATAACTCAAGAGGTAGGTAGGCTCAAAGGGGGCAACTATTTCACCTCAAGAAGCAATTTTTAGATCGAGTGTTTTTTTTTTTTTTTGTGTGTGTGTGTGTGTGTGTGTGAATAAATGCGTGGTATATCAGCTTCTTTGTAGGGTTTATAGTTAACCATAGAAATTTCATTCTTTTACTCTCTCTCTATAGAAATTTCATTCTTTTACTCTCTCTCTCTCTCTCTCTCTCTCTCTCTCATAACATAAATTGAACAACAATCTGCATATTTGTATGTTACGAGTTCGTCACATTTTGGTCTAACTTTAGAGAGATCACCAAAAAAAAAAAAATGAAGCACAAGAGATAGGGTGGATAATTTGGATTGATTCTTTGGGCTAATGTATTATATTCTTCTTCTTTTTTCTTTTTTTTAAATGAATGTATTATCATCCTTCACCATCACCAATAAAAAAAATCATCCTATATACTTCTAATGTTTAGCAATGATACTCTTTGCAGGTTTCAGCACGTCTTGCAGAGTTAGAAGTGACGTTGGATGCTGGGATCCGCCACAGAAATAATGCCCTTGCTTCTATTGGATCCCACTTGCTAAAGTGGACCATTATGGTAAATGAATGATCTGTACCTTGGTTCTCTAAGACACATAATTCATACAAAAAGAATGATCCTACACCTGCGATCTGTACCTTGGTTCTGTTTTGATAATTCATATGAAAAGAATGATCCTACACCTGCTGCATTGAAGGCTGAAAGCTGCATGCATATTGTATTGGTTGTATGGTGGTAATAATACTGAGCACATGTTTGGGGCATGTATCTGCTGCTCAATTTGTGGCGTACTTCTATTTATATCTTTTTTGTATTTTTCCAGGTACGAAAAGAGAAGGCTGTGTATGATACATTGAACATGCTTAATTTTGATGTTACGAAAAAGTGTCTAGTTGGAGAGGGCTGGTGTCCTTCCTTCGCTGAACCTCAGGTCAATACTTGACTTCATTGATACTTTATTTTTTAACAAAATGAAGCCGGCTTTATTTTAGATTCTTTTATGGTATTCTGATTGACACAACTAAAACATGCACTTCTATCTTTTGATGGAACAGATTCAGGAGGCCCTACAACGTGCAATGATTGATAGCAATTCACAAATGGGAACAATATTTCACGTGATGGATGCTGTGGAATCACCACCAACATATTTCAGAACCAACCGCTTCACAAATGCATTTCAGGAAATTGTTGATGCATATGGGTCTGTCCTTACTCCTTAGATTTGCACCACGTGACTTTTTATAATTGTTCTTCTTGGGATCATTAGATACTGAAAGTTTATCCAATGTGTCTTGAAAACAGTTAAACATCTTAACATAGCCATATTTTATTGACTCAAGAGTTGGTGAACATAATGGTTGCACATCAATGTGCTTTTTTTAATTTAGACGTCTAAGCTTTGTGATTATAGATGTGTCTACATAACTAGCTTGTTAGCAGAATATGATCTCTTAGTCTTATGGAATACAGTTCTTATGGTCTAAGCTCCTATCAAGAGAGAGCTGAAATCATTGTGTGACTTTGAAAATTTTGATTGATATTTTTTATTTGCTGTGATTTCAATTGAATTTCTGAATCTAGAGATATTAGGGTTTAAAGGAAGAAATGTCTGAAAAGTTTATGACAGTGTTGAGTGTAGAACTATGTTGAGTGAGTCCATTCCTTTTGTTGAGTGAGGCCATTCCTTTTAACTTCATTATCTACACATTTAGAGCTTAAATTTTACTTATGGATAATAGCTAAATGTTTAACATTCAAGTTTTCTCATATTTTACTGTTATAAAAAAAAAATGAATTTCAAGTTTTCTCATGCATTATACAATGTACTGCTCTGCACAATACTTTCATATGGGAATTCACTCAATTCCCCCTTTTTTTGTTTTGTTTTAAAAATTGCTCATTTCTCATGGACACAGATATTTCTTTACATTTATGCAATTAACCTACATGCACCTGCTTAATCAAAAGTAACTGCACATAAATAATTGATGCATGCATGCATGTGTATGACACACATAATGGTTCCATGAGTTATTGTCAATCCCTATCTATAGCAGTGGTGATTCTTTTATATGGCATTGCATCTGGATGTCCAATGTGTGGAGTTACTATGGTATTCCCTCCATCAGATCTCATGCATTTGCCTTTCTATTGGAGAGTAAAGAGGGATTTGACCTTAAATTCATAGAAATTCTCCTTCCCCACCTCTACAACAAATGTTTTTATCCTAACCTTTTGGTCCATTTGATTTTTGTTGAAGGATTTCTTTAAGGGCTCTTTGCTGCATTATATGCTCAAATATCATTCAGTATACTACATGCTCTACTGTTCAAAAAAATAAAAAAAATATTCTGCATGGTCTTGCCTATACCTTTATGCTGTAATAACCAATTTTATTGGAAGAGTTTATGTACTGAAGGAGGTTTTCATGTGCCCTAATGATTTTTTTTTTTTTCTGAAACAAGTTTGTGTGGAAAGCAGAAGGTTTTTATTACTTGATAACCTAAAAATTCTCAGTTCCATTCCATACTTTTTGCTGTCATCTATAGTTAGTGGAGCATATTCATTTCTAATGATTTAGTTGATGAACAATAAATTTGTTCCTACATATATGTAGTTGAATTTCCATTTATAAGCCGTAGTTCTTCATGCCCTCAGTTTTGTTGCTTGATAACTGCACCTTCATTTAAGCTTAGTAGACTCTTCAAAATGTTGATGCAGTTTACCATTCCTTCAGTGTGGCCAGATATCAAGAAGCGAATCCTGGAGTTTATACTGTTATTACATTTCCTTTTCTTTTTGCCGTGATGTTTGGGGACTGGGGTCATGGAATATGCCTGTTATTGGGATCTTTGATGCTGATAGTCCTTGAAAACAAGCTTCGATCTCAGGCCTGTTCTTTTTCTTTCCCTTTTGTCTATTTATTTCTCAATTTCAATTTGTGAGACAAAATTAATATAATATGAATGAGTTTTACTTACCAAGAAGTTTTAATTATTGTTTAAATATCTTATTGTTGAAGTAAAGTATTTAATGATCCTCTATCATCAGGATTTTCCTCAGATGCCTAAGCTACAATCAACCATGGAATTTCACACATCTTAACATTAAGCAACATAATTTGAAAAAAGATGATCCTTGTTGTGCTTTTCATATGAACGTGAATTTTTTTATTAGTATTTCTTAAATCTAAAAGGCAACTCATAAGCAACAAACAGGTGGCTGAAAATGAGTTTTGGCAGTGCAAAAAGGGCCCCAACAGCACTCAGCTTGCTGTTACAGGGTACATACTGTTTTTGTAACAGTATGTGGCGACTGTTCTGAGTTGTGCCGTGAATATCAGCAAGAGTGCAGAAACCGATCTACTATAATGATACTGAACAGCAGGCATCATGTTAAAGAAACGAAGGCAAGAGAAAAAAACTGAATAAAATAGGACAATACTCTTTATTGATAATATCCATTCATGATTGTCCCTCTAAGCACAATGACTATGGTATTTATAATACCTTCACAGCCCTTACATTAAGGAATCAATCCCCTTAATCACTCATTCCAACAATTATTAAGCAATCAATCCCCTCAATCACTCAATCCAACAATTATTAAGCAATCAATGCCCTCCATCACTCAATCCAACAATTATTCCTAGTAATAATATGCTACAAGACTCTAATTAGACATCAAAAAGGAAAGAGGTCAATCATTCTAATTATTGATTGTTGACAGTCAACTATGGATAGTATTTAGGAATCCAAATTATACTTTATTAAAGCCAAGCCTTCTAAAGCCAATTTTGACTTGAATCATTGATTTTGACCGGAAGTTATATACCTTCTCTGTAACTAACCCACATTATACCCCCACTTCCACATGCAACCACTATACTTCTTCCCACTTTTCACCCTTCTCTTCAACCACATCATTTCCATCCAAAATCGCATATACAGTATACTCCTCTTTCCTTTCTACCCAACTTCTCTTACTACATTTCTACACCACAGACTCTTGGAATATAAAAAAAGAAAAAAAAAGAAAAGAGAGGTACTGCCATAATCCTATTTTCTGTCGTTTTCTGTCGGTAAGTGTTTGAGGATGATTCTATGTGATTTGACTTTCTTTTTACTTGATTTTTATTGGTAAGTATGCTCGTGCTTAGCACGGGTTGGTGTGCTAGTCCTTAATTATATCCAGTCAACTCAATCATCATTATCATGAATCAATAATTGCCTTTATCTAAGTTCTTATTTTGAGGTTGTTTTGGTTTCCAATCAGGTCAAACATTCACACGTGTTTAGGACCCCATGTGCTTGATCAAATGCTCTCATGTATTTTTCAGCTAGCAATAAAACTGGATCTTCATCAGATATTCTTGCATTCATACATGTGCATACTGAGTATGTGAGGGGGACTCGTTATGTACATTCAAATGTATCCTAGATATGATGCAGTCAGACAATCTGTAATAAACTGTTCGATCTCAATGTTTGTCCATGGTAGGTGATGGGGCTGTATATACTGTTAGACTGATCATACTATTAATTCACATGCAGATAATCATGGTCCATTTTTCAGATCAATCCAACCCCCATATACATGATATTTTTTCCCATCATCCACCACTGGTAGTGCAACTCTATAGCTAATTATTTAGCTAATATACAGGATCTCGTGCCTTTTTTTTCTAGCTAGGTTAGGAGTGATTTTATAAACTTGAAGACCCAGGGATTGATCCTTGGGAATGCATGTGAAACAAAGGTGCCGACACCACTCAACCATGAGTGTGTTGGCATATACAATTTCTTGTTCGATTTGCAAGATAATATGCAATTTTTGGTGTAAAGAGACACCCTAGGTTGTGTGTTGTAAAAATTAAGGTATTCTAACCATTGGATTTTCATAATTATCCAATATGGAGTGGAGATTATGGTAATGAAGATGAAGATAGGTGTGAAGCCAGCTTGAAACTCGGTATAGTATAGAAGAATTGGTTGCTCATGGCCTCAAGTCCCCATTCCTTAGTTAATACTATGTTTGTGGGTTTGTTATTTTAATGTTATTATGTGTGTGAAGTTACCATTAAAAAAATGTTATGAGTGTGAAGGTATAAATAATTGCTATATATTGGTAATTTGCTGCTTTGTATGTGTTTAATTATCCATTAGCTGCATGAGGTCATGAACATCACGCTAACTTTTAGCTGCATGAACCAATGAACATCTTGGTAACTTTTAATAAATACTAAGTATTTCTATAACTCATTTAAGGTACAATTTATCACAAAATCTACACAATTTTAGCCTTTTCCTCTTATTTCTTTATTTTTCGTGATTTGTTTGTAATTTTCTAAGACTAGAATGGCATATTGCTCTGCGCTGGCACCAAATCTTCTAGGTCCCAACCAGCACGAAGGGCCTGCATTGGAATTTAAAACCTTACTGAGAGTGTTATAGGTGCACATGGTAGAGATGAAGTGGGGATGATTTTATTAGAACAAAGCAAGTAGGAAAGGGCATAACTGATCTAGTGGGAGGTGTTGCTGATTCGTAATACTCTGCTCAAATCAGTGTCCTTGCATACGATCAGTTGGCCAACTCTGCCAAGTTTTTTTGTCTTTTGCACATGTGATATGAAAATGCCATTTACATATGTGAATGTTGCATCTGTAAAATTTACACGTGAAACTCAATACCATGTTTGTTTGGAATCACCATTTTCACTAGTTAACTTTCAATGTTTCAGATTACATATGTAAGATCTTCATATATCTCAAAAGCAATGAATATTCGAGTCATGAAACTAAACGCTTTTGGGGTTTCATAGGTCAGTGAACAACTAGAACAGTTTGACTTAAAAATTCAGGGCCCATAGAAGTCTATAAAAGTAAAAACTGGTGATGGGGTTCAAAATCACTTGTCTGGGGCAGAACCTGTATTGGCACCTCTTCAAACCAAGAGGTATGCAATGGTTTCACACCTCTTCAAGTGTGTAAATTTTCATATGAAAATGGTTTCATTTGCACACCATTTTCGCACCTCATTTATGCAACACATGCATACATGAGCACCCAAAAAAAAAAAAGTGATTGTGAGTAATTGTCAAGCATGTGCGTCATTTACATGTGTAAATGGATGCAAATAGGCGACCTGATGCAGGACAAAATGAAATCTAACCTAATATGATATGATGAGATCAGATTTAGAATTAAAATTGATATGAACTTGAAACGCACCATTCATATTGATAAACATTGCAACATAATGGGAAAATCAGTAATTGATTCAAAACAGGTTTGCAGTTATGTAGTAAAAGTCCTTCTCAGATGAATGGGTAGGATCTCAATGGAAGATAGAACTCCTAAAATGCTTAGGGAAGGCCCAATTGTGCAGATCTTGTATTTATTGTGATTATCTGGGCAGGGGCTGGGTGAGATGGACTATTGGGAAAAGCCTGGGGTTGAAATCTAGCGATAAGGGTCGCAGATCTGATGATTAGGTTCTAAAATGGAGATTTAGGATTAGTGCAGGAAGTTTGCTCGTAAGATAAGAAATAGGGAAAGAGAAGGGGATACCTTTGATTGGGCTCTCACCAAACTCCGATCCGGAGGCGTTACGTCCTTTGAGCAAAGGGAACCCAAGAGACTCATAGAGAAGAAGAGGGAAAATCCATTCCTTTCATTAATCTCAAAGTTTCATTACAAGATAGCATAGCATAAGGAAGAAAGAAACTAAGACAGTTTATTATTATTAGCCCTAAGTGATGACATCATCTCATAATAATAAAAAAAAAAGACAAAGAAAAAGAAACGGATGAGGGTGGACTTGTGCGCATGACTCCCAAGACCCTTTTATCTTAAGTAGTCCGTCCCCACCCCCCCTCCTATTCTTTGTTCTCTTCTTTAATGAACATGGGCCCCTTTTTATTATTCTATTCTTCATTAAATAACTTGGGCCACTCTCAACTTTACAAACCCTTTTATTTCAACCCATGTGGCACTTCCCAAAGTGGGGCCTTCTATATGATTGCACACATGGGGCCTTCTCTCCTTCAAATGGTAAATCCGCCAAAATCCAACTGTCGGATATCATCGTAGTGGTAATCCAACGGTGGATTTATGACATCTTGGCGAGCAAAGTCATGATACACATCATTCATCCACATTATAGCTTGATTCGCCATCCTACGCTTCCTTCTTGGGTAGACCTTGAAGGAATTGGGGGAATTAGGATGGATCAAAGTCTTTGGTTGCATGAGTTGGAGAGACATTGGGAGACGGGTTGGCAGAAGGTGTTGAAGATCCTCGAAAAGGAATAAGATCCTCTACATTGAAAATAGAGCTGATTCCCATATCAGATGGAAGGTCTAAAACATATGCATTGGGACCCAACCTCTTTAAGATTTTGAATGGACCAGTACTACGGGCCTGCAATTTCTTGGCAATTCCTTATGGGAACCGCTCAGGTCTTACATGGACCATAACTTCATCTCCCACATGAAACTCAATGTACTGACGGTGTAAATCAGCAGATGATTTGTAATATTCATTTTGCCTATTAATTCTTCTTCTGATCTCATTATGCAATGCATGAATGTGATGGATGAATGCATCAGCTGACTCAGATGGACGATGAATGGATGACATGGGGATGAGATCTACAGGCATCCTGGGTTTATAACCAGTGACATGACAGCTTCAAAAGGACTCATGCTTATGGATCCATTTACCGAACTGTTATATGCAAACTCCGTAATCGGTCACACAAACTCCCATGAACGGACATGCTCACCAACTAGACACCTCAGAAGGTTACCCAAACTCCTATTCACTACCTCCGTCTGACCATCGGTCTGTGGATGGTAGGTAGATGAAAATTGCAGTCTTGTTCCCAAAACTTTCCACAGCGTATTCCAAAAGTAACTAGTGAACTCGACATCCCGATCAAACACAATTTTTTTGGGACACCATGAAGACTAACAGTTCGCTCCATAAAAATTCTCACAACTTGCAAAGCATCAGATGTTTTGGAGCAAGGGACAAAGTGGGCCATTTTAGAAAAACGGTACACGACAACAAGTATGGAATCATTTTGTTTGTTGGTCTTCGGAAGCCCAAGCACAAAATCCATATTGATGTTTTGCCGGGGGCATGAGGCACTGGCAATGGAGTGTACAACCCCGTGTTTTGTTTACGCTGTTTTGCCAGTTGGCAATTGCGACATCGTTCAATGATGTGCGCGATATCTCGCTTGAGACTCGGCCAATAGAAACGGTTCTCCATAAGAAGAATGGTCTTGTCAAGACCAAAGTGGCTGCCTACTCCACCAGCTTGGAGCTCCCAAATGAGAAACTCTCTCATGGAGGTACGGGGGATGCAAATCTGATTTCCTCGAAAGATATAGCCATCTTTCAATGTGAATCTATCAATGCTCCACAGAGGATTATCATAAAGAGATGCAAACAAGTCCCCAAAGTCAGGGCATGATGGATCATCATCTTTGAAATGATCAAACCCAGTGACTTCCACATTCATGGAGTGGATTAAATTGACTCTGCGACTTAATGCATCAACGGGTTTCAAAACGAAAGTGTACTCTTACAATAGTTTGACCCATTTCGCATGTTTCCCTTTTAGCTTGGATTGGGAATTCAAGTACCGCAATGCATCAGGATCCGAGTACAAAACAAACTCTTGCAGTTACAGGTAATGTCGCCAATGTTTCAACGACTGAACTATTGCGTGGAATTATCTTTCGTAGTTGGAATATTTCTTCCGTTTAGCCTTATTCAGTTTCTCACTGAAATAAGCAACGGGGTGTCCCTCCCAACTCGGAACACATCCTATTCCAACACCAAATGCGTCGCAGGCTACTTCAAAAACCTTAGAAAAGTCAGGCAATCGCATGACAAGAGCTTCTGTCATTCTAGTTTTGATTTACTGAAAGGCTTTTGTAGTAGCCGAGCTCCAATTAAACTCTCCCCTTTTCATACAATCTGTAATTGGAGCCATGATGGTATCAAATCCCTTGATGAAACGACGATAAAACGTGGCTAGACCATGGAAACTACGTACCTCATGAATGTTGGATGGAGTCTTCCATTCAACAATCGCACACACCCTTTCAGGATCAGCGGACATACTTGCCGCAGAGACTACGAAACCTAAGAAGACCACACGATCTACCATGAATGTGCATTTCTTAAGGTTTGCGTACAATTGCTCCTTTCGTAAAGTACCACAAACTTGCCACAAGTGGTTGAGATGTTCCTTAGTATTACTATAGATGAGAATGTCATCGAAGTAAACTACTAAGAATTTTCCAATGAACGGCCTCAATACTTGTGTCATGATGCGCATGAAGGAACTTGGCACGTTGGACAACCCGAATGGCATTACTAGCCATTCATACAACTCAGCCTTTGTCGTAAAGGCGGTTTTCCATTCATCCCCAGCACGAATTCGAATCTAATGGTAGCCACTCTTGAGATCTATCTTAGAAAAGATCGTGTCACCAGCCATCATATCGAGCATATCATCTAACCTGGGTATCGGAAACCACTTAAGAGAAAAGGGTCTCGAGAGTCGTGCGCACAAGTCATCTCTTTTCTGTTTCTTTTTCCGTCTTTTTTTTCCTTTTTATTTATTTATTATGAGATGATGTCATCACTTAGGGCTAATAATAATAAACTGTCTTGGTTTCTTTCTTCCTTATGCTATGCTATCTTGTAATAAAACTTTGAAATCAATGAAAGGAATGGATTTTCCCTCTTCTTCTCTGTGAGTCTCTTGGGTTCCCCTTGCTCAAAGGACGTAATGCCTCCGGATCGGAGTTTGGTGAGAGCCCAATCAAAGGTATCCTCTTCTCTTTCCCTATTTCTTATCCTATAAGCAAACTTCCTGCACTAATCCTAAATCTCCATTTAAGAACCTAATCATCAGATCTGCGACCCTTATCGCTAGATCTCAATCCCAGGCTTTTCCCAATAGTCCATCTCACCCAGACCTTGCCCAGATAATCACAATAAATACGAGATCTGCACAATTGGGCATTCCCTAAGCATTTTGGGAGTTCTATCTTCCATTGAGATCCTACCTATTCATTTGAGAAGGACTTTTACTATAGGACTGCAAACCTGTTTTGGATCAATTACTGATTTTCCCATTAGGTTACAATGTTTATCAATATGAATGGTGTGTTTCAAGTTCATAATAATTTTAATTCTAAATCTGATCTCATCATACGATATTAGGTTAGATTTCATTTTGTTCTGCGTCAATCTTGATTTCAGAGCTTAGGATTGCTTAGGGAGTCATCCAAGCCTTTATTTTTAATAAAAAAAACAAAAAAAAAGAAAAAAGGAAAGGAAATGGATGAGGGACGACTTGTGCGCACGACTCCCGAGACCCTTTTCTCTTAAGTGGTGGCACCCCCTTATTCTTTATTCTCTTCTTTAATGAACATGGGCCCCTTTTTATGATTCTATTCTACATTAAATAATTTGGGCCCCTCTCAACTTTTATAACCCTTTTATTTCAACCCATGTGGCACTTCCCAAAGTGGGGCCTTCTATATGATTGCACACATTATGATTGCACACATGGGGCCTTCTCTCCTTCAAATGGTAGATCCGCCAAAATCCAACCGTCGGATCATCGTAGGGATAATCCAATGGTGGATTTATGACATCTTGGCGAGCAAAGTCATGATACATATCATCCATCCACATCATAGCTTGATCCGCCATCCTACGCTTCCTTCTTTGGTAGACCTTGAAGGAAATGGGGGAATTAGGCATGATGTCCCCATCACGACCCCTTGCCCAAGTTAAATGCGAATTCAAGAATCCATGCAACATTCAAGGGAAATAATCTTCACGTGAGATCCCTATCAACTTTTTCCCTTTTTTCTTGCCTATTACCACAATAGGGGATCAAAATATTTTCACAATCAGATAATCTACTTTTTTCTTCTGAAGTGGTCTCCTGGGACACAGTCATTCAAGTTCCCTCAAGTGGGATCTGTTTCTTTTCTTAACTTTTTTTTTAATCCTCTTAAAATTTGTTATCTAATCGATACATAAAAATTATCTAGTACTTGTCAAAATGAAAGAAAAATGAAAAGTGAAGATCTGGTCATGTAGATATCCATGGAATAATTATTCCAAAAGATCTGACTCTAAGCACAAAGTGATAATCATCTGATGGTGACATTTATGCACAGCCAAATTTTAATTGCAGGGAAAATTGGCAATGAAACATTAACTGTGTTTCTGGGGGCTGCTTGTTGGGTGGACTCATTGTTTTTTTAAGCATACTGTTTTCTTATAAGAAACCTCTTTTTACTTACGTTCATAATGAGTTTATAGTTACGTAGTGGGAAAGAGAGATAAAAATAAAACATTAATTGCCTCAGGAAGTACTTACTGTATTGGACCTCAGAAACCATTTGTGCTACATCCACCAGGACCACCACTACTACCGGGTCAATGCAATAGTTGCATGGTTGGACATCCCACCATTCCCACCCTGTACAGTTTACTTTTTCCAAAGTGTAGGAATCAATGCTAAAAATGTGGGTCACCCAGAACAAAAATTATTGTGTTTCTTAACTTCGAATGTGTGATTTTTTTTTTTTTTTTTTTTCTACAGAAGCTTGGCAACTTTATGGAGATGGCATTTGGGGGCCGCTATGTAATACTTTTGATGGCATTATTTTCGATTTATTGTGGATTGATTTACAATGAGTTCTTCTCTGTTCCTTTTCATATATTTGGTGCATCTGCATATGAATGCCGGGATCCTACATGCAGGTACTTGTTACTCAATGTTTCTACCATTCCACAATAAACTGTTGATCTGCTTCCTTTTTTATAGTTATCTACATTGAATTTTCTAGGATCCTTAATTTTGTGCATTATTGATTCTCGAAAATGAATGATCTACCTGTGATCTATCTTGCTCTTGCCAGAACTCCCATTTAATATGTTGATGCCATAGAGTTTGAGATGATGCCTAAACCATCTTTGTCAATTCTAGAAACTTTGAAGAGTCGCCACTTTGCTGAGAATCAATCCCATCTATTTTTTCCTCATAAGAGTCCAGAAGATACTAAACAAATTATTATATGTTAAGCAAGAGGCTTTTTAGATAATTTTGACCACTTGATTTGATTCCACTTCTTATAACTACCCATTACCTTTTGTTTTCTTTTTTTAGTTTATGCAAAATTAACTTTTTGCCCACATCTCCTATTCCATTTCTACATATACTTTTTTTACCTCACTTCTCATATTCCCTTTCTACTCTTCATACTTTCAATTCTGAATAGGTAGTCATAATTTTTTTTTCTTTCTAAAAATTCATTGCTATGCATGAATATTTTATTTGCATTGTATGAGTGAATATTTGAATTGCATTGTATGGACGTACCCGTGCTGATTGCTAGTTATTCCTTATGCGAGAGATTTTTCCTCTTAGTTTTGGTCAAATAGGAATGATTTATTTACTTTTGTTTATTCATATACATTCCTCTTTCTGAATTCCTAGCAAGTCACGATATATGGACTCATTGAAATGGTCAATAGTGGAGATCGGGAGCTGTCAAATTCCCAGGAGTGAATTTTGTAGAGTGAAGAATCTGCTTGTTTTAGTCCTTTCAGTTTTCCATCACAAATATAATTCTGATTATGCCTTTTTCCGGCTACATTTTCTGTGTTTTTTTAATTTTATTTTATGCTACCCGTTCCTATTATATTGGCTGCTGATAAACTCAACTTATCTTCACCATATGATGGGTACTTTCTTCTGTTGTTATGTGATGGTATTATGTGCAGTTTGAAGTTTCTTGAAACTAATTTGGTGGTTATTCTTCAGTGATTCCCACACCACTGGTCTAATAAAATACCGGGAACCATACCAGTTTGGTGTCGACCCTAGCTGGCGCGGTAGTCGTTCTGAACTTCCTTTCCTCAACTCCCTAAAAATGAAGATGTCTATTTTATTAGGTGTGACTCAGATGAATTTGGGAATCATTCTAAGTTACTTCAATGCAAAGTTTTTTGGCAGCTCGCTGGACATACGGTGGGTGTACATTTTCCTTCATTATTTTCCGTTTCAACTATTCCTGTCTAATTTGGAAGTATCGAGGAATAAAGAAATTTTTTTTGCCTCTTCTGCAGGTACCAATTTTTGCCGCAGATCATCTTTCTTAACAGCCTCTTTGGATATCTTGCACTCCTTGTAATCATCAAGTGGTGCACGGGATCCCAAGCTGATCTTTATCATGTGATGATTTACATGTTCTTGAGTCCCACTGATGATCTTGGTGACAATCAATTGTTCTGGGGCCAGAGACCCTTGCAGGTTTGGTTATATGGTTCAAAGTCATCCTTTCCTAATGCAAGTGCCCACTAATGTCTTGTTTCTAGTTTTCATCTTGGTTCACTAGTTGTTTCTTTTGCAGATCGTGTTGCTGCTTTTGGCTATTGTTGCAGTTCCGTGGATGCTCTTCCCAAAACCTTTTATCTTGAAGAAGCTTCATTCAGAGGTATGTTGGGTCATCATTTGGTGCAAACTGTTGTGATTGTCGCTGCTGCTGCTGTTATCACCACCACCATCATATCCTAGGGTTTTTTTTTTTTTTGTAAGAATGTTACTCTGTTGTTGTGTCAATCCTTGAGTTTTCTTTAGGTTTTTTCTCCAAACATCACTAAGATTTGACTCATTAGTCTGAGGAGAGATTTAGAACCTTGGGTGTCCTTCAATGGAAGTGTTTCGAAGGTAATATAGGGTGTCAGTTAGGGAAATGTCCCTTGTTTGTGAGAATTTTGCATTGGTGGGGTTGGGGGTGTAGGGTGTATCCTCCAGGAGGAACTTGTTCGAGGATGAGGAGTATGTTTCATTATTGAGTCTTCTTTAGTATGTTTTATGACTTTTGTCTGTAGGGATGATCCAGATTTGCAGATCTGAATATCTTGTCCTTCCAGAAGGCTTTTTTAAAGTTGTCCAGAAGGCTTTGGTCCCCCTCTTTTGTTGTCTCCTCATGTGGAAGCTTTTGGTTGGTAAGCAGTGAGTTGAAGGATTGCTGCAGTGGACAATCTTAGACATGGGCATATCGTGATCTTACATTTCGGACGTGTGCTGTGGAAGGTAGAATTGGAAATGGCAGATTACCATATCATCCATTGTCTGTCAGTTTTCTCAGAAGATTTGGCATTTCATCTTATCGAAGTTTGTGGGTCAATTGGTCTTTCTCGATGACAGTCGAGAATACCTTAATTTCATGGATGCAGTTTTCAGACCCTTCTTCTAGTCATATTCTTTCGAGGTTCTTTTTCTTAGTTGTTGCATGGTCTATTTGCCAGGAGATGAATAACATGATTTTCAACTAAAGAAAAAGGAGTTGATGTGATTGTGGTTAGAGTAGGAAGACTAGCTCTCATGAAAGAGGAGTTTGGTGGGCTTAGATTGGACAACTTCTCTAACTAGAATGCGTGTTTAACAGGTGGCCATCATAAGCAGAGAGAGCCGATCAAGTGATTGCTCCTCCTTGTTAGTTCTTTCAGGTTCAATCCTGATGGTGCTGCTAGGTTTGGTTTGAATTGGAGTGTTGCCTGGTAATAAAGGGGGCATTCAAAGAATCAGTGGACAATCAGAGAAGCTTTGCTCTTTTTTTTTAAGCATCATTCAGGAAGGCTTATCATAGATAGTGATTATTTGAATACAGTTGCTTAGTTTTCTCATTCTACTCCTTGCACAACTCATTTGTCAGATATTTATTCCCTATGTGATAAGATTGATGTCTCCTTATTTGATAATTTGAGGGAGGTACATGTTGAAGCTGAGTATTTGGATAAGTCAGGAGTAGATAAACATTTGATATATCTGGGACTTCCCCTTTGGTCATCTTCATCTTCTTCTTCTTCTTCACCTTCTTTTTTCATCTTGTATGTGTCTTGTCGGTATATGCCTTTTGTACCCTTAGCCTGTTTTTCGATCTTTTATGACATTTCAGAGATTTCAAGGTCGCACCTACGGGATTCTTGGCTCCTCTGAGATGGACCTTGAAGTACAGCCTGATTCTGCCCGACAACGCCATGAAGAGTTTAATTTCAGTGAGGTATTTGTGCATCAAATGATACATTCCATTGAGTTTGTGCTTGGGGCAGTCTCAAACACCGCGTCCTACCTTCGGTTGTGGGCTCTCAGGCAAGTCATGATCTACCTCTCATTTTGATTCAAACTGTCTGTTTGATTGTCCTTTTCAGCTAATTATTCTCTATTGTTCAGTTTGGCTCACTCGGAGTTGTCAACGGTTTTCTATGAGAAAGTTCTTCTGCTTTCTTGGGGGTGAGTTCTAATCTGAGATTCTTTTTTGTTTTGTTTTATTATCTGTTTGATTGATAGATACATTAAAAAAATACACATGAAACAGCAACACGAAACTGATGAAGGCTGCTTTTTCACTTGGTTGATGAAATTGCCACTTGAGACACATGGCATCTTGGTACAGTCCATTGTCAAATGTGTATCGTTGATATGACTAGGCAAAGATCATGACAATGATGATGACGTGTATGCCACATCTATGAAATAACGACACTGGTCCCATAAAATCTTCCAGATTGAAAGACAGTGATTCATTGATTGGTGACACTGAAGAGGAGTATAATTGAGTCAAGGAAATTGGAAATAATTAGTTTCTACTTCTTTGGATGTGTTTTTTCCCCGCCTACAGTGGGCCCAATCTTATTAGTGTTCTGAATGACAACTAAAACAAGGGTTCCCATATGTTGCAGTATCCAGTGCGTCAGTATGTAGGCTTCAGTACTTCCTTCTCATCATTTTCTTAGCCAACTGAAATGCATCTGCATCATATTAGGATGCAACATTTGCTATGTTGTTTTGGATACAGGCATCACCCAGTTTGTATGTTTTGGATGGTCTGGACTCTGGGCCTTGTAAATCTCTGCTTGGTTGCTATCTATGTTAAAGCTCACTACTAACTAGGTATATATATATATATATATATATAGAGAGAGAGAGAGAGAGAGAGTTTTCCAGTTTGGACTTTTTAGGTCTTTAGCTTTTAAGTTGAATTTTCTTTTGAGCCCAAATTGATGGGATAAGGCTTTCTTGCTGATGGTGATGGTTAGCAGGTTCGACAACATTGTCATCCGGTTGGTTGGGCTCATTGTTTTTGCCTTTGCCACTGCTTTCATTTTGCTCATGATGGAGACACTCAGCGCCTTCCTTCACGCCTTGCGTCTCCATTGGGTTGAATTCCAGAACAAGTTCTACCATGGCGATGGCTACAAATTCAGACCCTTTTCTTTTGCCTCCCTAGCTGATGAGGAAGATTGATGGAGATGTATGCCTAAATCAAATTAAAAAGCACAAAGAAAAAGAAAGATGACCACTTGGAATACTGTTGGAGCAGGCTGTTGTTGCTGCACCATGGCAGCTATTCTGAACCTTCTTTGGAGCTACTGACGTAGAAGCATTAACAATTGAGGCTCTTGTAAAATTCTAGGCCATGAAATCGCTACTTTTGTAATGTATAGGGTTTCTTCTGTTGCTGATTTTTAGGATATTCAAATGTTCTTACCCACGAAAGTGTGGATTTTGAGGGGAAATTGGCATTCATTCTTGTCTCTTTTTGTCCTTTTCAGTTGATTACAGTTAACACTGCTTTATTTGTATAGTACGTGAATAATAATAATAATAAGAAAATGAAAATGCATCATTCTCTATTATCTAAATCTCTAATCTGCTTAGGTTAAGGCAATTGTAAGATGTCTTATCTCCGTGTCGGCTACGGTTGAGTGAAGGGCTTCTAGTGTCTGTTTGGAACGTGCGAGTTAAAATAGTTTTGGGTGCATTGTAAACTTTTATAAAAAGCTTGTCTCGAATAAGGTAAAATATGCTTGCTAGTGCATTTGCTTCCTCATAAATTGAAGGTTCATGCATTTGGATAAAAACTGAGTTACTGTATGTGAGTGTTGTTTTGTTCCTTGCCATAGCCAATGACTGGTTAATAACAGAGTTGCATGCAATTAGATTTATCAACCAAATAAACCAACAAATGCCCATCAGGGAAAAGGTAGATGATTGGTATTTATTCAGCTTTGGGGATATTTACTGCATGACCTATTTGATTGATGGTCTGGAAACTCAGGACGCTCGGACTCACTGCATCTTCTACAATCGCAGAACATTGCTAGTGTTTTCTCCCTATGAGAATTTCTTCGAGTTCTTATCGATGGAGGTGAAGCTTCATTAAGCTAAAAATGGAGGAATATGAACTCATCCGAGATGAGGACTTCTATGAGAGAGAGCAGAAAAAACCATCTAAAATCAGTTCTTACGAGGAGTTCAGTGACACTATCAGCTCTCTTAAGAGAGAACATTTAAAACCCACCTCCATTGACATGCAACAATCCTTGACCTCATTTTTTAACAGTAACTGTAGAATTATATTAAAGCCAAAGGACAGTACAACGACTCCACAATTAAATCTTCTATAAAAGAGCCAGAGTATAATCTAAGAGCTTGTATGGCTAATACTTCTACTTCATTTGAGTCCCTCAAAAAAAACCTATGAATAAAACCTCCCATTTACAATTCCGAAGAACTCCGCCAATACATGCTTTCAGAGGATGCTTTCATTTCTAACCTTGTGAAACTAAGCAGCAAGGGGGCTAGCAGTGGGATGCAATGTGTAAGCCTATAAAGAAGATTCAGCTGCAAAGATTAGGTAGTCCAAATTCAGCCCACACAAAATTAGAAATTGAACATTTTTTTTACTATTTTAAATCTCTTTAACTTGCAATCTCATTTGGATTAAATGAGATCAAATCACCTAACCACGGTCGCAATTGCTTTGAATATTTGTTGATTTAACTGATTCATAGCCATTTTTAGAAAGTGTACAAAATCAATTGATCATTCGGTGCTACTATACATGGTTCTAATCCATCAACTTAAATCTTAAGGATATCCTCATGAGAATGTACTCCATGCAAATAATTAAACATGTGTTGAAATTTGGAAAATATTCTCCTTAAAGTCTTTTGAAAAAGGAAAAAAACTTGGAGGGAATTAGACTTCGTTCTTCAAAAGTGATTGGAGTACCATTAAATATTTTAAGAGACTATATTGTAAAATGTGCTGTTTAGTTAAACAAAATTACTTTTGTCTATTGCACAATTAATTTCAATACAACAACGTAGTCCACCTTGGCCATTTCATTTATTGGTAAAAATCCTCTCTCTCACTCTCTGTCTCTCTATCATTACTATATAATATAGAAAAACATTGATAGACATATAACATGACCTGTTTCTTTATTGAAATTTAAAGAATTCACCAATAGACGGAACTCTTGAATCCTCTTTTGTACTTGAGCATCCAAAACTTTTGTGAAAAAGCAAAGAGGTTGGGATTTAAAAAATTCCAAAAGTCATTGGAGACTTGTTTGGTGGCTGAAATTTTCATATTCTTGTAAATAAACATGACATCTACAAATGCCAATGGATAAGCCATCACATCATGACCATGAGTTCCCAACATAATAACTTCTTATTAAAAATTCTAGTAAGAAAATAGGCTTGTCATATAATTCATAATACAAATGTTACGTTGCAAATGTTATTTGGCATATCCATCTTTTGCTAGTTCCAAAACGATAAGGATTATAAAACTTTTATACATAAACAAGATATGATCATGTGCTGATGACTTTCTCCGTCTTACCATTTATTTCACACATCTCTTACCAAAATCCGCTCCTAGGATAGTGTGATTCCATTAATGGTTGTTGTTGTTGTTGTTATTATTTAAATCCAAGTCCCTCACCATTAGTGCTATACCAAAGGATTGATCTTTCGTTATTTTTGTGGTAGGGAGGCGCCTCACCAACTTAGCTACCAATGGATTGATATTGGATTTATCAATGTGCAAGAAGAAAAAGTTCAATTAAATACTCAAACTGGTTGGTCGTGCATTAATCATTCTAATTGTGTATGTTAGTTACCTTAAAATTTGGTCCATCAATTGTAAGTGATGGAAGATACGAATGGCTTAGATCAAGAAATGTGAACCCCATGTTGGTCAACTTAAGAGTTTCCATGCAACAGTGTCATGCATATCCCTTTCTCCGAAAATGCCACAGACTACAAGGTGAGATTTGAAAAATACAAAAGCAAGTTTTTTATGAAATCATGCAAGATCTTTCTAGATTCTATATAATTTATTCATTGGATGAGGATGTAAACCAGTCCATGGGTTCCACCTTAATTTATGCCAATCACAAGTTAGGGTGAGACCTGAAGCTCTCAAGTGATCCTGGTTAAGGGAAATGTTAACAATGTTAATCTTTGGTGTCCTTGAATAGAAGATTTCAATCATTTTATCCTAGTAATTAATATCTAACCCCTTTTAGTTCATATGACCTTTTAGTTTCACTTATAACCTCTTGGCATAAATTGGGATAGAATTGAAGGTGCGGTCCATAAATGGGTTAGCTGGTTTACCAAAAAAAAAAAAAAACCCCAAAGGTTATGTATTCTAATTTCCAATTTGTACTTGAATTCTCATGTGATCCTGTGAGGCCACATCTGAGAATTCCTTTGTGTAGTCCTATTTTATGAGTTGGTGGCACCATGCATATTAAATTTAATCAGTTTAAAGGTTAGGTCACCCATTAATCAACCACTTGGCCAGATCTCAAACCAATTAGAAACATGTCCTACCATCTTATTTGATTTGATGATTAAAATCGGAAAAACAAAAAAATAAAGGAGCGAAGTACATATTTTATTTACTCATGATCAATATAATGATAAGGACAACATCATCTGCATTGAAATTTGCCTTACCAACACGTAAGTGAAACTCTGTACTTTTTAGCTGTTTGAATTTAATTTGTGGGCCTCACATTTTTAATTATACAGTTGCACAAGGGCCAACATTCATTGTAGGGAATTCTTCAAAATTACAAGCATGCCATTTGAATGTTATCATATTCTCATCAGATGAGACTGCGGAAAATATATACGGTATGTGCAAACTGTTTCAAATTTTAATCTCACAGTGAGTTATTCCAAAATTTAAATAAACTAGTATAAGAAAGTTAGAACAAAAAAACTTCCCTATTTAAAAAAAAAATTATTAAAATAATTATTTTTATTTATTCACTGCCTTTTAAAGAAGCCCATTTAAAGAGGACTCCAAATGCTAAAAGGTAGGCCTCATGTTTTCAATCTCCCAAAATAAAATGACCCTACCTTCTAATTCATAAATATACGTCACATAATCACAAGCACAAAAAGCGGGCTCACATTATAATTCATATAATGGTGGAGCCACGTTATAAATTCTATAGATGTGGCCGGTGCCCTAATTTCTAAAAGTGAACGCCACAATTTAATTTTTAAACTAGCGTCCCATGTCCACAATCATGAAAAAAGATGGGTTGGGTGGTCACAATGAATAAGAAAAATTTGGGTCACACCCCCACAAAGCTGACATGAAAAATCTTGATTTTGTCCCCCAAACCCCAGCTACTTATTTGGATCCACACACACCACACGACAGCAGGGATTTTGCAAAACGGAATTAGGGCAGGAATCCACGTGATTTCTCTCGTGCTAACAATCGTGTCCTTATTCCCTTGGTCAATATCCAACCATTCATCATGTGTGGCCCATTAGCCCTATTTCACGTGTCACTTCCACGTCTGTCCTCTCAATCTCATCCATCCACTCGTCGCACCAACAAAACTGTAACCGACTTCATTTCATCTTGAATTAATAGAGCGCGCGTTCGTCAACAGGGGATAGAAAATCAACAGATACCGCTCAAACGATCTTCTTCCACAGTTTTTACCCTCGTTGTCAACGTTGAATAAAAACAAGATATAGCATCCAAACGCTCCTTCGTCGTTGATCTTCAACTTCCTCGGTTCTTCAACAATAGCAGACTAACACCATACTCTCATCTCGTCTTCCTCATCAGGTACGCTTGCAAAACCCTAACCCTAGCTTTCTCCATCTTGTTCTTCGTCTCCTTATTCAAGAGCTTTGTTTCTAGGGTTATAATTTCTTTCGCTTTCTGCAAATCTCCCTGCTATGGCATCCATCAATACCGAGCTCGACCTCAACCATGACGCTTCTGACCAAACCCTAACCCTAACCCTAAATCAACCCCATAATCCAATCGACATCGAAGAGAAGCAAGTTGGAAATCAAGATTCTGGGGTTTCAATGGATAGGCAGGGTGAGTTAGCTCCGAATCAAGAAGACCCAGCTCTACCGGAATCGGAATCTGCCAAGGGTTTTGAAATTGAAGATAATACTAGGATTGGTGAGGAAGAGAGCAAAGTTTTTCAGGATTTGAAAGATGGGGATTCAGTAGATAAGAAAAGAGACGTTCGTAATTTGGATGGCGGCGGGGTTCCATCGGATAATTCGCCTCGAGCGGGCGCTGGTGGGGTAGTGGAGATTGACAGCTTCTCTGCTGATGATAAAGAGCAAATTGCAGGAATTCATGATGGTGGAGTTGTTTCTTCTGTTGCTGGTGGGAGTCCGAAGAAAAAAGGCTTGGCTACAGTCAATGAAGGCTCAGTTGTTGGCGTTTCGGCATTAAAAGCTTCAGACGAATGCGGGGTTACTGATGCAGAAAAAGGAGAACATGAAATTCAAGAGGAGAAGGGTGGGTTTTCTGTTTATGATATGATATGGGGTAAAATAAAAGGCCATCCCTCGTGGCCTGGGCAAATTCTTGATCCTTCGGATTCATCGGAACTGGCACGCAAATATAGGAAAAAGGATCGCCTTCTGGTTGCATATTTTGGGGATCAATCTTTTGCTTGGTGTGAAGAATCCCAGTTAAAGAGTTTTCAGACACATTTTTCAGAGATGGAAAGGCAGAGTGCATCAGAGTCTTTTCTTAATGCTGTCAACTGTGCCACAGATGAAGTTTCTAGACGTGTGGAGTTGGGGCTGATCTGCTCCTGTGTGCCTGAAGAAATGTGCTCCAAAATCAAGTATCAGAAGATTGAGAATGCAGGGATTCGTGAGGGAGTGACTGGCACAAGCAGCAGCAGGGAGGACTTGTCTCTGTTTGAACCTGGTAGACTTTTGGAGTATGTGAAGGAATTAGCGCTGCTACCATCAGGTGGAGTGGACCAACTCGAGCTAGTGATTGCTCAAGCTCAATTGATGTCTTTCTATCGTTCAAAGGGTGATTGGGTAATGCCTGCATTCCATGTGCATGGAGGTTTAGTTGATAATGCTGCAGATTCCTCCCTTGGAAGAAAACCACTATGTTTAGATTCTGGAGAAAAGGTGAAGACCCAAGGTAAAACATCTCATAGACACAAACAGATTCTTGAGGATGCTTTACATCACAAAAGGAAACGAAAAAGCTTGGCTGAAATAATATCTGGAAAGAAGGCATCTACTGGTGGAAAGAGGAGTGCTAGCACTGATGGAAAGGCTACTGGTAACTTGGATTCTCTGTCATCTCGAAAGAAGTTTAAGGCTGTCAATATCATTTCCGATGACTTGGTGCAAACAAGGGCAAGGGCAAAAGGAATTTTTGATTCCAAGACACCAACTGAAAAACGATCCACAGTTGGAAAACGCATGCAAAGAGTAGCAGAACAACTGACTGGGTCCCCTCCAATCCTCGAGTTTAGTGGTGGAGAGTTTGAGAATGATTCAATTAAGGTAGATTCACAAAGAGAAAAAGATGTCCATAACAGTGGCTCGCTCCTCACTCCCAGAGAGAACCAGAAGAGGAGGGCTGCGACTCCAAAGGAGTATTCTTCCTCTCCAGAGGAGCTGCTGTCACAACTCTGCTTGGCAGCACGGGATCCTCTGAGAGGATACAGAGTCCTGGCTGGAATGATTAGCTTCTTCACAGATTTCCGTATTTCTTTGCATCGGAAGCGCCCAATTTCTGCCAAGAAATCTGGCAGTAGCAAAACTGGTAAAGGAAAATCATCCAAGTCGGAGACGGGCCCTGTTGAATCACTTGAATTAAATGATACGGACTCCAATTGGACAGACCTGATCACACGTGGTATCTCTAAAAAGGCCCTGAAGAGTAGGTCTGTGATTCTAAAGGAGTATTCTTCTCTAGATGTGCTGCTGTCGCAACTCTGCTTGGTGGCACGGGATCCTAGGAAAGGATATAGTTTCATGTCTGTACTAATTAGCTTCTTCACTGAATTTCGTAAGTCATTCCTTGAGAAGCATTCAAATTCTGGCAAGAAAATAGGCAGTGGCAAAAGTGGTAGAGGAAAGTTGTCCAACTCAAAAACTGGCTTTGTCAAATTAAATGATATGAAAGAGGAAAGGACTAAAGAAGAACCGTCACAGAAAAGCTGTAAGAGGAAAGGAGAATCGCAGTTGGTGAGTCCAAAGAAGCAGGGAAAGGATGGCACTGGTCAAAGTAAAGACATTTCTGAAGGCCCAGGTATTCCCAGCTCAACGGTGCACTGTTCATACAGTGGAAAATTGTAGGGTTCTTGTCTCAGAAAATGTGCATTTTGCTGTGTCTCCCTGTTTTGTATGTATAGGACCTTTGGTTTTTAAATAACCTTTGATGTAATGGGAGCCACAAAAGGATTATGTCCCAGAATTCTCCCAGATTGGAAATCTAGAAATCCGTTCTCCGGCCTTCTGCCCATTTGTTACTTGTCCCCGGATTTTTCAGTTCATTTGTGGGCCACTGATCAAAGTGGTTGGTTGTTCCAATCTGGTAGGTTCTGGATTGAACACCTTTTTTTTTAATCATTTGTCTTTGAACATCGTGCATAGTGAGGCCCATCATATCAATGGACTAAATTGCCGAGCCTTGGACGTTTTCTATTTCTACTACTTTGTGTGTGTGGAATAGGAAGGCGCAACACTGCACACACTGCTGTGGAACAAGACCCCTATAATTTTGTCCCTTTCATTTGGTGTTGGAACTTCTCTATTGAAGTCATATGATGTTTGTGTTTATCTGCATGTGGGGTTCTATTATAGATCAAATGGAGACTGAGGAATAGTGACAGCTTTAAAACAAGGCATTGACGTCTTATCAGTTGAGAGCTGAACCAATGAATGGGGCCACTGAAGAAGGTAAGCAGACTGAAACCATTTAGCCTGCTTCTGTTTCTGCTTTTAATAATCGGTACTTCATCAAATTTGCTCATGGCCTGTGTGTTCTTTGAACTGAATTTTTATGTGCTTTCTGGGCAATTAGGGTGAACTTCTTTCTTCTCCCTCTGTGCTTGCTTGAGGAATTAGAAAGTTGCATGATTTTCTGGACGACATGAAACCTTCTTAACCTCTGGAGGACATGCACTGAGTATAAAAAAAAACTTCCTTGGTTCTTCTGAGTGGAATTACCAAGAGTGGTTAGGCTCCTTTCCTAAGCAAAGCCTGGGTTGCGGTTCTTTCTTGTATTCACCATGATCATTTGTTTTCACATTTACCATACTCCATGGATTGGAACTACCCCAATTCGACACTTATCTGATCTTACATGCACAACTGGATTGATCGTGCAAAAGGTACAAACAGATGCATTTCATCTAATAGTTGAAAATTTTTTAATGCAGAAAGCTAATAGAAAACACATTCAAATTGTTTTCAAATGCAGCGAAAGTAAAGCCAAAGTGGAATCATTATAACACAAGTATGAAAGAAAATACTTACAACATAGAAAAACTCTTGAACTTTATTTCATGCCTATGGTATCTGTAATTCTGTATGTGTAGTGTATCCATATCCACAGGATAATGACAGTTATACTGGTATTGGATGTTGCAAGCCAAGCCAGGCCCAGGTCAACTAGGCTGGATACATGACCTATGGGTCAATGGGACTGATTGGGTTCAGCCCCTGACCCCAATGGGACCAAACGGTTATTGCGGAGTTTTGAATTAATTAGGTATTTTTAATTTTGAATTTAGTTAAGTTGGTTTATTTGAAGAGATTTTGTTTCCTTTAATATTTAGGAAGTACAGTCCTAGTAGGAATGGAGATGTCCAACTCTTCCTATAAATATGCAACCCTCTATTGGGAGGGGCACCTTTATGTAGTTTCAATAAAGATTTCTGAGTTACGTTGCTCTGAGATTGTTTCCTTGATCGTGAGTGTTCTTGTGTGTGGAATCTTTTGAAGGATTCGGCCAACCCCCACTTGTGGAGTTTGTCTATTTTGTTCGCAAATCTGCGTTTGCATCACTTAAATATGATTTAAAATAACCCTTAATGATTAATGATCAATGCAACTTAAAGTTATTGAGAAAATAGCATAAAAATGGATCAAGTGGTTATGATCCGTGGGTTCCAATGAACCCACATATGAAATATGTGAGGTCTATAGTTTGGTGGAGGCTTGAGGAGTAAACTAGCCAAGCTGGCTCGCAAGTTGCTTGAGATTTGTACTTAAGTTCAGCTCGGTTTAGTTGTTGCATGAACCATGCTGAAGCTAGGACCTGCTTACATATACTCTACATATGTTTTATTATAATATATTTTACTTTTCAATATAGTAATTTTCTATATAACAAAATAAGGTTAATATGTAATACAGTGAACTCGGTTATCGTTTTTGTGTGTGTGTGTGTGTGTGTGTGAAATCTTGAGTAAGCATTGTACAGTTCAGATCACATGTAAAATCTTCATACACCTCGAATTCTATGAATGTTCAAGAAAAAGAATCTAAACATTTTGGGGTTTTATGGATCAATGAAAGATCTGAACAGTTCAGATTAAAAAGTTGGTGCCCACAAGAGTCGTAAAAAGTAAAATGTGGTGAAGGGATTTGATATTTCGACCTGTCCTGTGTGCTAGTGCCTTCTCAATCTCTGAGGTGTGTGGAAATGTTTCACACCTTTTCAGGTGTGAAAGATTTTGTACAAAAAAAGCCTCATTAACACACCCTGTTCACACCTCATTTACACATGTGATGTGGAAATGAGTGCAAGCAAACAGGTGCAGATTAACGACCCATTAGTTTAGTTGCGGAATAACAGAGTTCAATGTACTGAAATCACATGCGAATTGAACATTTTTTCTCTAATGACAGCCGTAGCGGCATGGCCCACTACTTGAGCTCATCTTTCTGGAATCCAGATCTATGCCGCATACTAGTCCCTATATAGGCGTCCCTTGTTCATTGAATAAGTGTCTCTCTTCATTAATGTTGGCCCAAAGAGGTCAATATAGAATAGTGCTGTAATTAGCGGTGCTTTCGAAAATAAATTCATGAATGTAAATATATCATATAAAATATATGAGCTTGTTATGCATTAAGCCAAGCTCAACCATTGGTTAACACAACTCAATTTCTAGTCAGACCTGAGCAAAGCTCGATTTAAGTTTGTCAAGCTTGGCTCGATTAGTGTTCAACCCAAGTGCAAGCTGAGCTCAGCTTGGCATTGCTCATTTTCATCCCTATATACAGAGTCCGACAATAGATGTGGCTTCTAGTTGCTTCACCTCCTTTGGCCTTTTGCATGTTTACTTGTTTTGTAAATGCTCTGGAGAGGATATCTTGGTCAAGAGCTGAGTTAATGAGTATGTCTTAACATGTTAGAACCAGATATTACCATTCAAAAAATAAAAAAAGTTAGAACCAGATATTAGTATGACATGAACAAGTTTTGCATAACAATAATAATAAAAATCATGGATTTGCATAATGTATAAATTAGATTTCATTTTTATTTTTGAATGGAAATGGTATGAAAGATGACACCTCGTTAAAATTACGTTATGGATCTTACCCTTTTCTCTAATTTTTTTTAAAAATAAACTGTGAAGTTTCGGGCTTACCTAAACACTGAGGCAATCAACATTTCCATTTTCAATTTAGATTTCAAAAAGGAATAATAATAAATATTTTGTAAAGAACAAAGGAGTCTTTAATCTTGTACTTGAAGAACGTAGATGTGTTGTAGATCAGGGTCTGCACGGTGAGCTTTTTTATCAGAAGATATTTGTTGTACTTACTTAATATTCAAAATGATATGACTAGGCAGTATCTAGCCATTCTGTGGTACCATGCCAGCACATTTGAGGAGCTGTTTTTCCATTGTTATTTGGCAGGGAGTTTTCCAGGTTTTCCTCTCATCTCTAGGACGAAGGAGGCTTGCTTGCATTGGCTGCGATGAGTCCTACATTTCTGGACAGTTGTAGTGTAACTTTAAAAAAAGGGAATTTCGGACAGTTAAGATTTGGCCACATCATTATGAAGATTCCTGTACGGGCCAGAACTGGACTTCATGGTTAGTAGATCATAAAGAGTCCCCTAATAGATTTTGAAGCTTGACCCTGATGCTAGACCCATTCATTGAATTCACGTAAAGCATCAAGTACTGTTCTCATGACTGTTGACAACCTTGTATAGAGAATTTGTCAGACACAGAATGTGGCAGCACACCTGCCAGGTTTGTACTGTTCCTGTCAGGCATTTAGTTTCTGTAACTGAAATGATTAGTGTGTTGAGGGATATATTGGTGTATGAAAATTGAAATGTGGGTTTGGTTATCTTTTATTCTAACGGCTGTTGGCAACACAGAAGAGACAATTGTCATGGAGAAAGAGAGAGAGAATGGCAGCACATGGGCCAGGTTTGTGATTAGTGCTGTGGCAGCCATTTAGTTACTGTTTTAAGTGATTAGTGGTGTGAGTGAGTTTCGTTGATCTCGTTTGTTCTCTCATATCTGAGCCGTGGCATGTGTAAGTGGTTTTCATGGATAGACTGCAGGGAAGAGATTGACTGAGATCAAGACAACTGCCCAGTGTTGGGACACCCACACGCAACAAACCAACCTGTGGGTTGTTTTATTAGATTGCTTCCCCACCCTCCCCGCCCACCACCCAAGCCCTCATAACCAACCCTGAATTTTATGTGTCTAGAATTTTTGATGACATGGGCTAATAATGTCTTTTGGAAGTTCTCCAATATTTAAAATTTTATTTTGTTGTAGAAAATGGTGATGTGGGGTTTTTTGGACTTATCCTTGACATAAGTGCCCTTAAAACAAAATTGTTTGATAGTAGAATATTAACGGAAGGGGTATGTATAATTTACACTTTTTGCTTAGGCTTCGTTCTTTTGCACGAAAAGGTTTCAAATCAGAAATGTTGCGATTTTTTTTTTTTTTTCAAAATATTCTTACCACTTCAGTTAAAAGTGTTTGCAATTGCAGTGCCTCCGTTTGTTCACATATCAGTGCTGATCATTTTTAACATGTTTTGAGTTGTCTGCAAAATCTTCCACGGAAATGTGTGTTTGTTCTGTGCGTGTGGATTAATCAGGGAAGGATTTTTAAGCATCTATCAAATCTAACATGGAAGGAAAAGATTGTTGAAGAAAAGCGCAAAAAGATTATTTGAGTTTGCCCTTGTTGTGGTTTCTTCCGTTGATGTAAAGCACCTCAAATGATCAGGCGGATCATACTTTCACAAATTTGGCTTATCAATAAATGTTGATGAGGCAAAAGCTAGTGAAGTTGGGAGGGAGACTAGGGTTTGAAGGACATGGATTCTATTTGTCTCTTTAGGGCCTTAGCCCTTGCCCAAGAAATCGGGTGATGTGTGCATCAATCTCAAATAGATCGGAATTGTTTTCTGTTAACCAGCTCATTAACTTGTATTCATGAATTGTGGGATGGCCGGAGTTTGAACTTAATTGAATCAATTTAAGCCAAGGTTATGGAAGGTTGGCTTGGCCTGCGCCCGAAAGTTGTTATTTTGCGCACACCCTTTGTCTCAAATGTAGAGTTGCCAATGTCTACCCAGGACCAATCTGGGCCATCCTGCTTTAGAGCGAGTTTGGGCATGAGATTGTTGGATCTAACACTTGGGCCCCATCTAATATTTGGGCCAGGTTTGGATTAAATGATGCAAACCCCAAAGCCTCATCCGCATCGGTCCAAACAAGAGAGCCATATAAGATGGAAATATTATTCTTTCTCTTTAAAGCTGGATGCTGGTTGGATAAAAAAACCTCAATTCTGGCCTTAGGAAAAGCCACGTTAGCTTCTTGGGGCACATTGTGAATGTGTCCTTTTAAAAATACATAATATTTCACTTTTCAATATAATGTCTCCTGGGCTACATACGTGCCTTTTCAATAAAATGTGTTTCTTGAGCCCATTTGTATGGATGTAGCCCAATTTAAAGGCATGTCTTCCAACTCTATAAATTAAGATTATTTTTGAAGTTTTGATATAGTATTCAAAATGAGCATAATCCTTTATTTTTAAGATGAAACGCGTATGCTCACATGAATCAAAGAAAAAAAAAAAGGTTTGGTTTTCATAAATTTTTTGGTTGATTTGGTTTTTTTTATTATAAATAGATTTATATGAAAGGGATATTAATTTTAATATATTATTTAAGTCGTACAAAACTTAACCTGTGCATCGCACAGAAGCTTCATGATAGTGTGTTTTTAAAAGGACACATCCACAATGGACTTTTTTATCCAACCAACATTCAGCTTTAAAGAGAAAGAATGTAAACTTTTAAGTTTACTTGATATCTTCCTCATAGACCATGGTTATTAATAATAATAATTGATGTAGTGATATTCTCATTTGACTTATGAGAATTATGGAGAAAGGCACACCACACCCACCCCCACCCCCACCCCCACCCAAAAAAAAAATCAATTTTGGAGAATATTCATACGCCGGATTATAGTGGCAGACCCAAGTTTTTTGTCTGAAGGGGGCGGACGCGGACCCAAACATATAGTTGAGTTTTAGGGGCAAACCCAAAATTTTCAAGTTGGTTTTGGGAGTGTACCCAGGAGTTTTCATGTGCGCCTTGGAAGCAAACCGAGGTCCATTGGGGGCAACCGCCCCAAATCAATGTATGTAGGTCCGTCAGTGTCCTGGATGATCCAGTTGCTGAAGAACTGCCTCTCTTTATAACAAAGGATGTCGAAAGTTGGACAGCTTTGGAGCAACCAACCCAAGACCCAAGTGGAAGTGGGTACCCCTTATCTTGATGAGGGAGATGAAACAGGTAAAGGTCCCGCAGGAGGGTAGTTGAGAGCTGATAAAGATCATCATCATGATGCTTAGTTAATTAAGTTTCTTTGTTATGTTGTGGTTTATGAGAGGAATGTTTTTTATTAAAATAATTAAAAACGATATTATTTAGACATTATGGCTGTGAGCCATTTTGATGTGATGTGGCCTATTGCTATTGAACAACATTGTAGTACGATCATTTTAGCTTACTTGTTTATGATTTCACGTGCTTGTGATGTAGTGATTATGTTAATATGTGCGTGTTTTAATGTTATTTTAGGCTCTAACCTTCATCCCTGGATATATGGGTTGAGAATGCATATTATAATTTCACATCAACATATACACATGGCTTATAAACTCTTCATTTGGCATGTAGAAATGAGATATTAAGATTTAGTAGAATGAATTAACTATGTAATTCATAGATTATTTTTACTTTTAATATTTTTATATAATCTATTTATATATATATATATATTTATATTTTTACTGAAATGGAATTCCAAATTGAAAAGCCAAAATGATGAATCAGCATAAATGTTTCAAATAGGAACCAAAAGAACATGACGTCTGAACTTTGAAATGAAAAATGACAACTACGATAGAGAGTAGAGACCCAATCTTGAGTGAAATACACACTAACCTCCGCCTTTGCATTGTCTTCCATTACAAAAACTTCCTATGTGCAATCCCACATTTGATTTTGTTTCTATCAATCAAGTCATCTACAAAAGCATCCAGAAAATATTCTTCTGCAAGATCGTTCTTTATAAGATCATGTTTTGTTTGCTCATCGTACGCAGAATCTTCCATGGATCACAAAGTCAAGCACAAATAAAAATTGAATAATGTTAAAATTAATTATGATGAAGACCAATGCAATAGAATATGTCGCACCAGTTGGAGCGAATTTGGGCAAGTGTATTCATGAAGGGATGTTTGATATGCAGGGTTTACATTTTACAAGTGAGGGGTTCCATGGGGTTCAACTAAAGTATTTTGCTTGTAAACGGCAGAGAGTCAAAAACACATGATCAGCTTACAAAAGAATGAAACAAACATAAAACAAGGGCCAACTATAAACTAATCTTAATATGGTGTTATAAACTTAGCCTTCTCATCTCAGATGCAAATTCATGTGAAAGTTTTATCCAGCATTCCCATTTTTTGGATTGGTACCATGACTTGAACCCACAACCTCAAGATTGAGGTAGTGAGCACCTTACACTATACCATAGGCTTGTCTACAACAAATAGAAGTGTCACCATCAATACATGGATTCGTTAGCTGGCTTCAGGTAGTTATGACTGATTCATGTCCATTGGATAGCTCCCTAGCACTCTCAGGAATGTTGCAAACTCCTGCCAGGAGAAGCAAGGAATTAAATCTCGGTGTTGTTCTTCAACTTGGTCGCACCAGCACCCATATGACTAAACCAAATCTTATGCAATTGGGCTGAGTCATACCAACTTGGCCAGTATTGGTAGCATTACAGTACCAAGTTGCATGCAACTTTATCAGCATTTCATTTCATGAAAAGGAGGCACCTTGTGAAAGCTGCAGTTAAATGCCCATCTGGAAATCATGTCAACACTAATGAGAAACCATACCTCTAGATCCCTAAGGGCATTTTGTGCCTTCTCTGATGCTGTTGATGCTTCAAAATCTACATAGAATATATAGTCAAAATACCTGCATGAACATCCATAAAAAGATTACACAAATTATCAAAGTAATCTTACAAATTGATCTAACTGAACTTGGACCCATCAGTAAGATGAACCAAATGAATAATGAATGAGACAGTTTTAATTGTATACTTCATAGACCCATTAGTGCAGTCACTATTTACACGCAAGGGCTGTTTACGCCGAGGACGACTTTCAATCTGAGAAAACAAAAAAAAAAGAAGACACAAAGAAAACATGATAACACCACAGACTGGATATACATCTCAGAATTGTATCACCAGCAAAAATAACAATAAAAAAGCAGTCAACAAGAGTAGCCGGAATGTGCCTTTGTAAGGTTGATGTCCCTCAGAGCAAAAACTGCAAGTGCCTTGAAGAGCACGCCAGGGCCTTCCTCTAAAGAAAAAACTATGCTTGTCTGAAACAGTATAACAATATTGTTAGATTGATTATTAATCCTTCAGATAATGCAATCAGATCATACGTAGTTCATATGTTATTTTCCATATTCATTGCATGTACCACAAACAAATCAACAAATTTGAATTGCTTAGTAGAATGGATGGCCACTGGTCCATTTTTTTATTCTTGGAAATCACATTTGCATACTGTTTTTCCTAGGTTTCTCCAACAAACAAATACTGGAGACCAATGTTGATGATTATTCAAAGCAGAAACACAGAAAACATAATCTCACACGATGCCTAGTTTGAATGTGCAGAATCCCACCTTGGAACCCATGAAAGGATGCTCAAGTGTTCTGACATTTGGTACAGAACATAATCTCACATATAAGGCCTAGTTTGGATCTGCAGAATCCCCACTTGGAAACCAGAAGGAGGATCCTAAGCGTTCTTACATTTGGTTGTTCCAAGGAATTCTAAATTGGATTCCACTGAATCCTCGTGTCCATAGTCTTAAGGAATCCTATTCCTCACACAAAAGTCCATAAGCTTAGCATCAGACACCAGGATTGCACATATCCAAAATAGCCAATATGGCTTCTGAATTCCACTGTCCCAAACACCAAAAAAATAAATTATAAACATCAATTCTGCCAATATATTGGAACTCTTTGCCCGTTAGGGGCACAAATAAATGCACCCTAAAACTGAAATTTAAGCAGCATTAATATCAACATGAAAGTTTCCAATTCCATTTGATTGGTGGAACACTCTTGATGTTCAAGGGCCCACCTTGAATCGCCGATTGATTCCTGGAATAACTGGTTCTCTTGCCAGCATCAGAAATCGAGTAACATTGTCAGAGTTATCCTACAAAACAGATGAAAAGATAATGATCAAACAGAATCCAAAATGCAACAAACAATAACAGCAGCAACAAGATTAGCAGGTTCACTAAGACAGGTAGATGTACATAAATTTACAAACCTGAATATCGTGTGCGAGAATGCTCAACCCATAGATCTCTGCAGCCAAAGCACTGGCAACTGCCCCTGTGTCTTTGAGCTTTTGGGCAGCAATAAGCTATATCAAATGAACATTTCAAGCATGTTAAAATATAAACTTTGATGAGAGAGATTATTCTTCAAATTCAAAGTGTTGGGGCTTTGTTCCATCAGGATAACAGAACCCACGTAAGAAGCCACCACTGTTCAAAAGCTAGGAGACTTGACTTTGAGTCGAGTCTGCATGTACATAAAGTCAGAGAGTTGACAAATCAAGTGAGAAACTCAGTTACTACTTTTTATCAGTAAGAAAATCATATGTGCCTGGTAGAATTTCAAGCCAATGAGAGGATGGGATTGCCAATTTTATTTTATTTTTAATTAATTCTCCCAACATAAAAAACACACATGTCCATAACGAAGTCTTAATTAATGCTAAGTTTTTGTCACAAGTGACGTCTTCACATTGACTCAACTCACTGGACTGCTGAAATAAGCCGAACTTTGAAGATCAGAACACATACAATTATGTGGTCATGTGGAGAGGAGAACTGTGAATAATATGCAGTCATGCAATTTGACTTCTGCGTGCTCTTTTTGCTATAGGAAAAAAGGACATTTACTAAATTCTGCTTCCATCAAACTTGATCCATGGGGGGGATTCAATCAAAACCAAGTGTCAAACAAAACCGCATCATCACTTACCTGTGCAGCGCCTGCAGTATCATCTACAGCTTCTCTAACAACTCCCAACTTTGTCAGTGTGTTTTCACACTGTGCAAGAGCCTGAAACATTGCTGACATTTAGAATGCCTCAAATGAACGTAAAAGTATTGTTTTCCAGGAAAATCAAAGAAAGAAAGAACTAGCTAAAAATTCAAACTCACTTGATAATGACTAACAACCCTTCTCAGGTTTTGAACTTCCACACCATGATTGGCTAGTAAGCAATGCCGAACAGTAAATTGCACTTCCCCAACTATATGCAACTTATGTCGAAGTAAAAGATCATAATTTCGATGGATGCTCCCCCCAAGAGAATTCTCAATGGGTAAGACCGCTCGGTCTACAAGCCACCGTTCAACAGCCTGTCGAAAAGGAGGATGGAATATATTTTCAAAATGGGGGAACAAAGAACGACAGGAACTTTTGTTCCTTGTCACCAACGAAAGTGGGACTCATCAATAACTTTTCGCCTCTATTTTTTTATGGGGAAAGGTGTAAACCAACACCACGAACCAGTCAAATTGTTATAACAAACTAAGTCTTTACAGAACACATGCAGATAGAGAGTTAAAAAAGAAACAAATAAATTCATGTGGTTCATCACCCAATAAAGAACCAGGAAAATACAAATAAATGGTCTTTACAAAAGTTAAGAGGTAAAGTATAAGAAAAAAATAATATGAAAAAAAAAAGTATAAGCAAAAATTAAAAAAAAAAAATCCAGAACAGAAGCATCATTTTATTTCTTGGGGAATGTTTCTTTGTATCATTTTTTTTATTTAATAATTTCTTAAAATTTGAAAAATAATCCCACAGAAAAAATGATCTAAAAGCTTCTTCTTCTTTTTTTGTTTGTTGGGTTTTGGTGTGGGGTGGGGGGGGTGGGGGTTGGGGGGGGTGTGGGTGTGGTGGGTGTGGGTGTGGGTGTGGGGTGAGGGATTGGTAAAGCTGTAATTAACCATTTCTTTGCTATTAGTTCAATAAGAGTCGCATCAATGCCCTTTGCCTCCATGATAAATTGAATTGGTTGCAAAGATTAATCCTCAACCAAATGTGTCATAAAGATAGCAAATGATTATAAAGACGACTACCATATGCAGGTGCTGAGGATTGTTCATAAACTAACTGACAATATGAACTCACACAACTTTTGGGTCCTTTCTAGATCAGATAAATAAGGTTGTCAACCAATTTTCTACAAAGAATAGGATCAGAAACAAGGCCCCCTTCACTCTTTCTATACTAATCTATGATGCCCAGATATGAATATGAATACAAACACATATACGGCGATCAAGGATAGGACTCTACACTTTTGGAAATCTAGGATACTGATTATTGCTGTCCTTATTTTTTCTTTAGAACATTTCTAAATTTAAAAAAAAAATGTCATTTTTTACATTCATTTCTAACATTTTTTTTGTTGCGAAGAAAACAAATGAAACTATTTGAAATAATGGAAACTGTTTTCCACCCTATCCAAAGTACACCAAACAGCAATCCATCAAACTCAAAGCATCAATGTGCATAAATACTATATGATCTACACAAACATTTAAAGATGCTTAAGTTATTAGTAAAATTTTTGACTATGTGTGGAAACAATGATGGGTCAAGTGTCAACTACAAGAAAAGAGATACAAAACTCCTTGTCTAGCAAGAGTTTCCTCCTCGAAATTGGGCACCCAAGGGGTGAAAAGAAAGAAAACAAAGAGACTCTCTAGATCATAGTACTAGAAATTTAGAATATACTTTCTCTGATCTATCCGACAAAAAGATTTAAAAAAAAAAAAAAAAAGGTTCCTTACTTGAAAAGCAGTTTCAAATTCTTCACAAGGGACTGGTTCGCAACTTGGGTAGGCCTTTGCAGCTGCGGACTCACTGTATGCACCTGGAACACCCTGAAAAAGGCCCCCGAAAGATTACATAAAATAATTTAAATAAACTACTTATGTTTTGTAATCACTTTATAAAAAATATAAATAAAAAAAAAAAGTTTCGTGGTGGATGTGCATTTTAGGCCCAGAAATTGGGATTGACACCAAAATGTGAATACGATGTACATTTCAGGGCCAGTTGGCATTGGCGATTTCAATATGGCGGATATCTTGGCCATTAAAAGAAGGGCTCAAAATATTAGCTTATCATCTTCAATTGTTCAAAGTTCAGTGCTTGTTGAAGGACTGCAATATCATGGGCAGGTGATACGACAAGTTAGCCTTGGCGGCTATCTTCTTAATGAATAGAGGCATTAGTCAAATCTGCAATTCATAAATGAAAAGGCAAATATATAGGCCAACATGGGAGTCGATCGAGAGAACATGATTATTGCCAATTCCATAGTCATTTAGTTCATTCTCGTCACTTTTTTCTACTTTTGCATAGTACAGTATCAGCTACAAAACCCCTTTCACACATTCTTTCTCTTCTATATCTTCATCTGCTATAACCTTTTTTCCCTGACAATGTAGGACAATCTTAAGTTCCATGGCAGGGGCAACAAATTGAGACATGCAAGGGGCAATGCATGTCAGAGGAACGGACCAATCAATAGAGACCATTGGAGGAAGAGGTCATCCTATCTACCAAGTGGATTAGAGCAGCTGAAGGAACCATCAATGAAGTTCTATGTAGAAACAATAAAAGAACACCAATGTAGACTCATTTCCATGGAATTTCATCCCTCCCCATGTCACTTTTCCTCTCTTCCTCGCTACTAGAAAAACTAAAACCCTATCCACCCTACATATTTAGACCCCACTGGAAATTATATATAACAGAAAAGAAAAATTACAAGAAAACCAAGGAAATGACAACATCCAGTGACTGAAATTCCATGGAAATGTGTAACAACGGCTTTCAGATACAGTTTCTCAGATATGTGTTTGGGTTGTTTTATTAGATAGTGGAATTTCATCCCCTCCCTACATCACTTCTCGTCTCTTCCTCTACTAGAAAACACTAAAGTAGCGTTTGGTTCGCTGGAATGGTTTTAGGCAGGAATGGAATGGAGAGTGCAATGAGTCTGGAATGGAATGAGGCAGGAATAATTATTTCCATTCCAATGTTTGGTTAGACTGAAGAATCAATCAAGTAATGGAATGGTCATTCCTGTTCTTGCGTTTGGTATGCTGGAATGATGCCCGGAATGAAATAAAATTTACATTAGACGGACCAAAATACCCTCCTCCTCCTCCCCACCACACCCCCCCCCCCCCAACACACACACACACCCGGCACAGACCACCATCTTCCTCTCTCAGGCGCAGAGCACCCATCTCTCTCCAGATCTCATCCCCCTCTCCCTCTCATCATCACCATCATCTTAGCCTCACTCTTACCCCCAAATCCAAATCATCATCACATTAGCTTTACCCCCATCAATCTGGGGTACTCCACATCATCATCATCATCAACTTGGCCATGCCAAATCAATTTGGGTTTACCCAAATCCCAATATGTCGACACAAACCACATTAGATGGGAGTGGGGTGACCGTGATTCACCCATTAAACCCCAAAATCACTATCGATTTTTGGGTTCCAATGCCGAAACTGATCTGGCTAAAACATATTGCAGAAAATCATCACCCACAAATCCGTTTTTGGCCAAAACACATTCAGATTAAACCACATTCTTCGAAGAGGGGATTCTAATGGGTAGTTAAAAAAAAAGAAATCAAAGAGAGCGGAGATAAGACAAAGAGATTACGTGCGGTAGGATTTGGAGAAGATGACGACAGCGTGCGAAGAGAATGTCTTTTCAACTAAGGCGACAATTGGAGAAGCTCCTGCTGCTGCGAAAACAGAGAGGAAGAGAAAGATGACAGAGAAGATAACAGTGTTAAAGTCTCTTCACCAGGACTGCTGCCGACGTCCAATCATCGCCGGAGTCGGACATTCTACTTCCCGACGTCTGTTGCCTCCGTCATTACATGGGAAGAAAAGAGGAGGGTGGAGGGTATTTTGGTCCTGTGAAAAAATTGTGAAGTAATGGAATGGCCCATTCCTCTACATAAAGGAACGGCCCATTCCTCTAGATAAAGGAACGGTGATTGAGATAATGGTCATTCCGCCACTTTTTTGCGAACCAAACGCGGTAATGATCATTCCCGCCGATCCCACGTTCATTACAGCGAACCAAACGCTACCTAACTATCCTACATATTTAGACCCCCACTGGAAACTATATGAAACAGAAAAGAAAAACTACAAGGAAATCAAGGAAATGACATATCCAGTAACTGAGATTCCCTGATAATATGTAACAACTGCTTGCAGATATAGTTTCTCAGATATGTGTTTGGGTAGTTTCTTAGATAGTGGGGTAGTTACTTTAGATAGTTTTTAAGCATAATCAATCTTTTCCACTATATTATGTTTATCGAAAACTTCTCTCTTGAGAGTTTAGAACGTCTGGCTTTCCAAGAACAAAACCATCCATTTCTTATTCTATTATGTTCTGAGATTGGTAATAAAAAAAAATGTCTTCACACAAGTAATCAAATCATTATAAAAAAAAAGGGGGCGTGGGCGAAAGAATCCAGCTTCAATAAATCCTTACCTGGTATGCAACTCTGATACGGGATCCCTGACTCCCAGAAGTGGTCAAATTAGCGATTGTCAGAGGCCCTGTAAACAGCAATAGAAATTAAAGATATTGACACAGAAATATTTAGAGATAGAGAGAAAAAAAAGGGGAAGAAGGATTGAATACTTGGGAGTTCTTGGGGTTGTTTTGGAGAGAATTCAGGAGATGGGTTATCCTCAAAAACCCCATGCAGTTGCAAAGTTTGGGGCTTTTTCGTTTGCAGATTTCCATTGAGGGTGTTGTTCTCTCCATGAACAGAAGACATTGCAGCGATCTTCTGACGATACTTGAGAAGGAATCCTGAAGTGGGGTTGCTTGATTTCCATGGAAATGGATGTGGAGAGGGTGTTTTTGATTGCGGAACTGACAGAGGAGATGTAAGGGAGCGAGACATGGTCGTCGCCATTGATGGAAATGCAGGAGGAGACCGAAGCAGGCAGGCAGGCAGCCGTGAGCTTCTTCTTTTGACGGTTCGGGCAGGTCGCCTCCTTTCATATTTTGCGTGTGCATATGATGATGGACCCCACCTGTGCTAAATCCAAACCCTCGAATCAAACTGTTATGGGTCCAAGAACCTGCATCTGTTGATCCCAGGTCTATGAAACCACATTAGTGGGCTATCTCTGGAAGCTTAAGCAGCTTAAAATCAATGGTTGGATTTCACTGATCAGAAATGTTAATCAAGATCCTTGTTGATTTTGGGAATCAAACATCCCCAATTCAACAAGTCTTTTTTTTTTCTTTTGAGATAAGGTATTCTTTATATTCACATTATAAAATAAAATAAAATACAGAAAAATAAATTACTAAAACTTAGTTATCCCCCAATGGGGGCATACCCCATTAATAAGCCCACATCCTGGGTCAGGAAATGAAAAACCCACGAACCGGGGATGAACAATTAGCCTTCATGCAAGTGCATCAACTTTTGATCTGAGGAGGGCTTAGCAAAAGTTGAAACTCTTTTGATTTGCTTAAGCAATCGCTTAATGGAAAAAAATATCTTCTCTCTCGCATCGAGTCATCGTTCCAATCACTTTGCTCTCATTCTCTCCAAGCTCACCTGCTCAGCCCATCTTTCTTCTCCATCTCTTTCTTTCTAGTCAACAAAACCACCATATCCAACCAATGCATCCAAAACAGACCTACAAAACTAAGCCAATCTAACCACCATCTTGTCATTTCAACCCCTTCTTCCTCATCTTTCTTACTCATACTAGTGGAGCCCTGCACGTGCAATGCACATACAGGGAACATACTCTTTCATTATGATAATTTGGAAAAATAAAGTCATTGAGAAATTCAATATTAACGATCCCAATGGAGAATTATCAGTTTACATATAGCTCAATTTTTTTGGCAAATTAAGCAATTTACAATCACTCATTGTTCTTATGAAATTCAGTAAAAGCTTCAATAAAAAAAAGTAAGAAGAATATAGAATAATAAGATATATGGAAGGAAACTAACTAAAAAAAAATTGAAAACCAACCTTTTCTGGCCATACATGATTAGGCAAAACACTCACCAATTTCAATAGAGATCGATTGTCCAGCTTATTTTCCAAAAAAATTTGTCTAAAACCTAGAGTCAAATACATACCAAATTCATGTTGAGAAGCACCGAATGACAGTAATACTAATACAAAGAAATTTGAATATTATGGAAAGAAACAAGATTGATATGTCAGGATGAGGGCCAGAGCAACAACTTAAAAAGCTTTCTTGAATTAAGATGACACCGCTACCAAATTTTGAACTATGTACGTTTGTGACACTTTTGTTAGCTTTTTATGTATCATAAATCAGTTATGTAACATTCTGATTTTGTTGTAAGTGAATCTTTGAAACACATATAATAATTTAAAGCAAGAGAACCAACTATAAAGAGATGTTTAGCCATGCACTCTCAGGATGGGCACAACTACTTCCTTCAAACTTCATAGGAAAATTTAATGGAAATTTTATTATCCTAGCATTATAGTAATTTGGTTGCAATGTTGGACATTAATCAAGTTCAAGAGTAATACTGGTTCGACCTGAGATGATGCCTTGGATGAAGCATGCAAATTGCAAAATCATAAAGAAAGACAATTAGCGCCCTCAAACACAGTTTAGCACGTAGAATGATAATGAAGGAATGCATGTTGCCAAAATTGTCTAAAACAAAAAAACAGGGGCCCTAAAGCAATCACTTCAAATCAAAATAAGATGGTGGATCTAAAAACATGAATTGGCATATTAAAATGATGGGTTCCATTGCATCATACTCATAAAAACTTGAAAATAAAAATAAAATACCTTATCATAATTCAAAAAGTAATAAGACAAGCCATTAGTCACTTACATTGGATGTTGGTTTGATATATAGCAATAAAATTTAAAAGAAAACCAACTTGCATGTAATGAAGAAATCAAGAAAAGGCTTACATGAAAAAAATCTACATACGCTTGCATATTCACAAAAAAACTTTCATGACACCGAGATTATCTGGCTACTAAGAAAATGAAGCATCTAAATAGACCTTAAGCCTCTCTACAGCATCTCTGTATCTTTGGCTAGTGCATCCACACATCAATGAAATAACTTCCTCATTTCAACCCACTAATGTCACCCAAGTCCTCATCACTAAGTATGAAAACACCATACTTTCTTAGTAAACGGATATATATATGTCCCAGTATTTCTTTTTTTTATCTGACACAAGCATACTATCAAACCACATAAAATATTTTTCTATATTTTTTAGAGTGACTATTTGGTTAGATCTATTTGTGCATAATGTTTTGTATCGATTGCGGATTTCTACTGCATCATAATATACTTGCTAGTATACATAGGAATTCATAGTGAAATAAGCATTGTTAAAAGATTATTAAAGAAGTGAGCGGTGAGAGACACGAGGTTATGAATGCAAACGGGACCTTGACCTTCGTGAGATTTGAGTTCCAGGATGATGGATGAGCATTCGTCTCTCATTTTTCCTCAAATCAAATTCCATTAAAAGAGAAGTTATTTGATTGTCATTTTTTAATATTCATGTATGATTTTACATTTTAATCACTAATGAAAATTTGAAGCCCTATAACTCTTAGGAACTATATGAACTATTTTATGTCATTCCTTATAAAGTTTGATTTACTAAAATGTGTAACATGTTACAATTATTTTTTTTTTCCTTTCTTTTTTCCAGAAAGAGGGGAACGCATTAAAAGATTAAAAAACAATCATAAACGGTCCAAACCTTATGCCAAAACCACTAATGTCAAAGATAACATACAAGATGACCAATCCACCAAGCTAGCTAATACAACACAAAAACAACCAAAACAACATTAAAAAAAAAAAAAAAAAAAAAAAAAAAAAAAAAAAAAAAAACACCTCAACTGGTCACTACCTCCCCTGAATGTTAAAATTCTATTTCATTTCTAATATTGCTGGTCATTTTTTAATATTCAAATTTTCTTCATTTTTAATCGCTTATAAAAATTTAAAGTAAATTTTGCTATTTCAGTAACATAAAAAAAAATGCCCAACATTAAAAAGAGACTTTCTATTGTCACAAAGTTCACTTTGTCGAATGTTGTTGAAGCGCTAAATGTTTAAAATGTCACAATTCTATTTCACATATTTCATTTCTAGCATTGCAAATTCAATGAAACAAAATATCAACCAACCAGAATAGTACCCAACTTATAGTTTTAAATGGATAAATAACAAATCACAAGGATTCCAAACAATCTTTGGCATTCTCATTCTCATCTTTTCCTCTGACAAGCAAATTGTGTCTTTACAGGCATTGGGATCGAAGTTGAAATTTCCTACACATGAAAATCTCACTTGAAATTTCTCACTTGAGATTTTGCAGCGAATGTACAAATTCTTCAAACATAACACTTTTTATGAACATTTAAGATAAGCATTTCATCGAACTATAATAATACTAAGTGGGGCCCACAGATGTGTAGTTCTCTTTGATTATATACATATAATATAATTTAATAATACTAAGTGAAACCACAGATGTGTAGGGAAAAAACATGACAAGTTTTTCTACTAAGTGGGGCCCACAAATGTGTAGTTCTCTTTTATTTTATATATGTATAATATAATAATACTACGTGGGGCCCACAGATGTGTAGATGTAGAGAAAAAGCATGACAAGTTCTTCTACTAAGTGGGGCCCATAGATGTGTAGTTCTCTTTTATTATATATATATAATATAATAATACTAAGTGGGGCCTATAGATGTTGTAATAATACTAAGTGGGGACCACATATGTGTAAATGTAGAGAAAAAACTTGACAAGTTCTTCTACCAAGTGGGGCACAGATGTGTAGTTCTCTTTTATTGTATACATATATATAATATAATAATACTAAGTAGGGCCCACAGATGTCTAGATGGAGTGAAAATGCATGACAAGTTAGGCATGACAAATTATTATCTTTTATTGGGGCCAACATATGTGTAATTCTCTTTTATTTAATATATATATATTATAATAATACTAAGTGGGACCCACAGATGTGTAGAGAAAAAACATGACACTTTCATCTATTTTATAATAAGGGTATAGATATTATATTATTATTATTATTATTATGCAATAATATATTATTATATTATAATATATTATAATATCTGGGGGTGGGCCCTATAAAGGTGTAGTGAAAAAGTATGCAACTTCTCTTCCTCTTTTATAATAGTAGATATAGATAAAATAATAGATAGATTCTAATATTTGGGGGTGAGCCCCACAAAGGTGTAATGAAAAAGTTTGTAATTTCTCAAAATAATATATTATTATATTATATTATAATATTTGGGGGTGGGCCCCACAATAGTGTAGTGAAAATGTTTGTATTATAATATTTGGAGGTGGGCCCCACAATGGTGTAGTGAAAAAGTTTGCAATATCTCATCTTTTATAATAGTAGATAGATAATAAGGGTATAAATATTATATAATAATATATTATTATATTCTATTATAATATTTTGGGGTGGGCCCCACAATGGTGTAGTGAAAAAAATATGCAACATTCCCTCTTTTATAATAAGTAGAAGTAGATAGAAATAAAAAAAATATAAGTATAGTAGATATTATTATAATATAATAATAATATATTATCATATTCTATTCTAATAGGTAGAGGTGGGCCCCACATGATGTAGTGAAATTTTTTTGCAACATTCCCTCTTTTATAATAGTTGTATAATAATAATATATTATCATATTCTATTCTAATAAATAGAGGTGGGCCCCACATGGTGTAGTGAAATTTTTTTTCAACATTCCCTCTTTTATAAAATAAATATATTATCATATTCTATTCTAATAGGTAGAGGTGGGCCCCACATGGTGTAGTGAAATTTTTTTGCAACATTCCCTCTTTTATAATATATATAATAGGTAGAGGTGGGCCCCACATGGTGTAGTGAAATTTTTTTGCAACATTCCCTCTTTTATAATAGTAGTAGATATAAAGGTGAGCGGCAATATCGCCACTCCTCTAAATTATTATTTTTTTAAATGAAGACAAGCCAATGGGACCCATGTTGTTTAACGAAATCTAATGGGTCTTTTTTTGTGCAAGGGCCATTTAAGGGGGGTTTTCCCATAAATTACTCAAAATCTTTTGGTTGTGGCTTTTTATACCTTTTATTATCACTAGCCATTTACAAAGGATATAGATTTTGGGGACAATTCCTTGAAAAGACCTTGTAGACTCTGGAATAGCCTCATAGTGCCTTTTTTTTTTATTAATGGATCTTGTGTTAGATCAAGCCTTGGATTTATTTGGACAGTCCAGTGGGGTTTTATTCCATTTAAATTGGGAACCAATCAAACATATGGGCCCACATTTGGATTTAAACAGGCCTGATTTGAGTATAAATATCCCTACACCCAATGTGCTCAATGAACCGCAATTTATTTATTTATTTATTGTTTGTTTGTTTAAGAAAGCAAAAGGGCACAAAAGGGTTAGAATTTCATAGGTCAAAGAGATAACAAGGGAAAGATATTTCAAAAGTAGGGATGTAAATGGGCCCCCGTTTCTCCAATTACCCGGAGGTTCGACCCGTTAAAAACGGGGTCTGGGTCCTTATTTAGGCCCCGATAAGTAAATGGGTCCAGGTCCGGTTCCACCTTGGTTTGAACCCGAGACCCGACATATTACCTTAATTCTTGAAAATCTCTCATAAAAATTATGCATTTTTAATATCATTATATACCTAAACTCGGACCCAAATCCAAACCTGTCCCATATATGGTTCTGGTTCTGGTTCCGATTCCGTAGCCAAGATACCAGATCTGGTTCTGAAGCCAAGATACTAGATCCGGTTCCGCACCTTCTCCTTAACGGATCCGACCCGGACCGAAACCGATCCGTTTGCAATCCTATTCAAAAGAGGCTGGAGAGAGGAAAACTCTCCAAAATGGACAGCCAAGGGTTTCCAACTAGGGGTGTTCACGGCCGGATTGGACCAAGTTGAGGCATTTACAAGTCCAGCTAAGTCTAGAAATACAGGATCATATAAAGCCCAAGCCCGCCAGTTAGTTAATCAGGTTAAGCCAAATTGGGCTTTTTATTAATGTTACAAGCTTTCTAGCCATTGTTTGGACATATTTTCACTAACTTACTACCACCCTTTCTTTATATGACAGGCTTTGGGCTCACTATCACTTAATCCAAGCTTGACCATATATTAAACAGGCCTAATTTATACATCCAAGCCCTGCCCAAAATGGGTGGGGCCTAGATCGGGCTCGAGCTGGCCTAACCCATAAGCACCCATATTTCCAACCCAACAGTTTTTTTTTCCTTTCCTTAAAGCAATGTTTAGAGTGATGAATTTTGGTTGCAATGTTTTCTTGCAAGAATTTTATAAGCAACACATTGGGGACGTCCAACCCCATGTTTGGATGCTTTCCTCTTTTATTGATAAGCGATGCATAGATTTGCTCCTTTGTTTCTCTTTTCCATGATTTTGAGAGTATGTCTCCCAAGAATTGAAGACTAATCGTGTAGAAATTAGGAATTTGAGGTCAGGTATATTATTCTCTACTTTTATCTTATGTATTGTGTATTTGATTGTTTTTTTTTTTTTGGTCAAAGTATTTGATTGTTGATATAAGTAGAGTTCCTCTTTATTTATTTTCATTTTTTTTTAGTTTTTCAATTAAATCGGGTTATATTCTAATAGTCTGACTTTTCTAATCGAGCACACGAAATATAATACTTCATCTAGCCAAGGGACTGACCCTAGGCCAAAACCATTGCGCAAATATCATCTCCAACAAGAAGTTTTAAGTCCAGATCATCTTAGTATCTCATTCGTGCTTATTGAAAATCCAAATTGTTCAAAATAAATACCCTCTCTTGTAATGGTATGTCCAAATATTTTGATTAGAGGCTTGGCCTAGCGTAAGATTAAGGATAATCTTTGCATTATTTACAATTTGAATTAAACGTATATTAGTCATATGTTCAATCCTATGGTGCGATCAACTTCTATTTAATTAGAATTTAGAGACATCCATTTAAGGAGAGGACATTCTTTTTCAGCAATTCAGGTTTCAATAAGTGGGTCCCACCGTGAATTTCCAATGCCTTCACTCCACAAGGGTGAGTGATTAACTTTTACTCCACAAGGGTGAGTGATTAACTTTTGGCCAGATCTGACGATCTATACTATTTTGAGCTTAATGTCCTCATCAGGACTCTTATGGTTGGTTGATTCATTTTTGCCTGGACACTCTTACCAACGAGATCTATCCATTGGAAGTTCAAAATAAGGAGAAACACATATGATTAATGATGTATAAAATTGTGTTAATCACGTTAGTAGTTACTTACATGTTCAGTGTTATTAGTTGACCATCACTTGCCCTGACAAGAAAATCTTGGCTCCACAGGTGCTCCCTGCCTCTTTATTTAGAACCCACTTTACCATCTATCATAGGAATTCAATACAAAGCAGGCAAATGGGCCCCTAGTCAAGTATATCCAGGTTTTCAATTTATTAATGGAGCATTAGACTACTACCCAGTTGTGCTGCCAAATGTATATACGCACATTTGGTTCAGAGGATTTCTCAACCAGGCTTGGATCATAACAACTACATACTCTTTCTAATAGTGCTTGATCAAGAAGAATGAACTCAATATGATCATATGAGAGAGAGAGAGAGAGAGAGAGAGAGAGTATTATCAAATACATTTATTCCAAACACAATCCCTTTAAATGAAGCCACATGTAGTCTACCATAAAATAAATCGGTAAACAAACATGGCTCTACTACTTTGCATCAAGGAAATGCCGGTTAGATAGAATGAATGAATCCAATCAGTCCAGAGAAAAAGAAAGAGAGAATAAGCTGAGAGAGATAAAAGTTCTGGATCATGTTTGTGATGTGGCCCAGTCCATCTTAACTGTCTTCTTCTTTGACTTTCTTTTGCACTCGAGGGCCTATTCCACAGCCAAACAAACTGTCCGTATATCAGTTACTGAAAATAAGATTAAGAATTTCATTGCACAGGCATTTCCCCTGGAATTTCATTTTTATCATCATGTCATTTTATCTCTCAAGTTTTCATGCATCATCCAAGGAAGAAGGAGAAAGGGAGGGAAAAAAAAAAAAAAAAAAAACCAAAGGCAATTAGGTCTCTTACTTTAGGTTAAGGGCTGTTCATGAATCAGATTAGGCATCGGGCTATAAGAAAATAGGCTCTGGCCCTTTCCACGGGCTTAATGCAACCCAAATCCAACCCAATATTGCTAAGTTGGTTGGCAACCCTAGATCTAGATCTCACTTGGTCAAGATCAATCCTAGGTTGTGCCGCTCATCCCACATTTGTGGGCTCCTCTTCCCACATACATGGGCTACCTTCCCACATGCGTGGCCTTCATTTCCACCGTTGTGGGCTCTCCATACCACTTTTGTGGGATACCTTGGGTCCCAACCCTTTTGACCGAGCATACCAAAAATAAATAAATAAATAAAATCCAGCCCAATATTGGCAAGTTGGGCGGATCCCATGAACCGCCCTTATTATTGCACAGCTAGGATTCATTCCACTAAAATGCCTGCCGCCAATAGTTATAAAAAATAAAATAAAAAATCTTGTTCGAACTCGCCCAACTTGACTCAGCTCAAAAAGGCGAGTCTAGCCGAGTTTGACTGAGTGCTTGGCCAGACTAAACCGAGTTTCTCCACTCGATAAGCTTCTGTGTTGAGTGAAAATTTCGGACTTTTTAAACTGTGTCAACACCCAACCACACAACAGTGTCCAAATCACAATGGAAAATTGTTATCATAGCAAATTGTGAAATGGGGTACCCCCAAAGGGCCCATGAATTGGGCTTGTGAAGGTTTCCATTACATTCAAACTAGACGTACATACCTGTGTTAGGATTAGGAGGAGCCATTGCAGGGGGTGGCTTGGAGATGAGGGCTGGGATTGTGGTTATAGGGCCTGCAGTTGTTGGGGCGAAGATGTGTGCTGCTGGGACTCCCATGGTGTGGGGCTGATGGAAATGGTAAAAGGGATAGAAGGGCATCACTGCATTAGGAGCCATCATCCCCTGGCTTGGGTATATCTGGGAGTACTGCCCATTTATGTAGGATCCAGAGTAACTCACCTTCTGCATCACATAAAATGCAATTTCATAAACTCTATTAAAAAATTATCTCTCTAAATATCAATCGGACAAGTTTAGGGGTTCATGTAAAATGTGTGGTTCTCATTTCCCACCCAATGTGGTGAACCTACTGAGTACTGGGTAAACTCAGCCAAGTCACGGCAACTTGGATGGAACTTTTAACCAATGGTACCACGTCGGCAAATATATGATTTAACTTACTGTGTTGTACCCAACATCTGTAATGTAGGCAGGAGAGTACCTGCAAAATAAAATGATATGGCACCAAACCAAACTCAGTTGAACATTTTGGTAATCAGGATTTCAGCTATCATGTAAGTTTCTACCAAAAAAAAAAAAACTATCATGTAAGTTGAAAAAAAGCTAATCATCCAGATCATATCCTACCCATAAGCATGGAAGGGAACCCTATGATGGTGGTGGGGAAAGGGAGAACGCGGTGTCCCCGCTGGGAAGTACCACTGAACAGAAGTCGGGGAAGACGGTGCAGTCCTTGATCCAACGGTTAAACCTTTGCATTCAAAAGCTTGAGGTTAGGGAAATCAAATCCAAGTGCAATTAACAGATATTAGATGCAACTTAAGTAGCAAACTGAATGTGGAAGCTACTGGGAGTAAGGCTGTTAATAGGCCATATTAAGGCCGGACTGGTCTGTGTCAAAGCCCAAGTTCATTTATAATTGTGGAGTTTAAGCATGGGTCCCTGTCTAACACGGACCACAGTGGTCTGAACTTAGTATGGCCATTTGGGAGATAGCTTGTTAGTACATTTGGACCCAGATGTTATAAACCCAGATCTGCGGGCTTCAAGACCAAGTACAAATTGTTAAGGAAAAACTAAACAAAATCACAAAAATCCATTTTTGTATGACACATTGTGTACTATATAAATATATACTATTTATCATATATGCATCGATGTGATAATCTGTAATGTATACATATAAAATATGAACGGGCCTAATAATAGGATCAAGCTTAAAACCATAGCCCCATATCTGGCTGATTCTCCAAAATCCAAATCCAGCCTGTTTGACCCAAAAGCATGTTGGCGCCAACCTAAATGATCCCATTTCCATCCTTAACTTGATCGCTACTAATCCTGCTCAAAGTGACCTGGTTTTGACTTTGAGCCAATCGGGTTTAAGATCAACCACACCACACCCCACCCGCCCGTGATTGATCTAGCGGCTGTGGATACAACCTTCCCACAAATTTGTGTCAGCCCCATTGTGGACCAACAAGCCTTTGCCTAATTCTTTTCAATGCCACATATAATATATGTATATTGTTTATTATTTTAAAATATGTAAAATAGTTATAAACGTTATGCAGGATAAATCGAGCCACTTAAAACTTGGATTTGCCATTCCAATGCAAATTACTCACTACCTGTTGTCATCCCAGCTGACAAACCTTGTGGATATCCAATCCCAATACAACATCAATCCTATAAAATGATCTATGAGCAAATGGACGGTTAAGATCTACCGGATTGAGGCGCTGCTGATGAGGATCGTGGACGGCGCGCCCCAAGCGAAGCCAGATTGCAATTGGCTCGGCGCCCGTTGATCATCGGCGTCGAATCTTCGCAGGCCTTCTTCGCGGCTTCTGCCTCCTTAAATGTCACCTGCTTTGCCGATAAAAAAAAACACCATAAGCGCATGCTAGCGCGTTCAGCGTAGCTTAATCACATGACGGATGACTCTCCAGACAATAGAAGTGGCTCCACTTTCATTGACTTCCTATTAGATCTTCATCAAAAAACTTGTGGGGCCCACCTTTAAATCTCTAATTTGATTTTTTTCTTCATTTCTTAATAAAATAAAAATATTTTAAAGTGACAAATTCTTTTTTACAGAAAATTAAAATATCTGGTTGAGGGTATTTAGTTTTTCTGAGATTATACAGATAATAGAAATACATACAATATTAATAAGAAATTGACTGGTTGGTGGTTTAGAAACATGGTTTTGAACCCAAAACAGTCATGCAAAAGTTAACATCCAATATAATGTCTCAAACCATCATTAATTCTGATTTTGTTTGCGTCACTTTTTAACTAAAAGATTAATCTATAAAATATAAAATCTCCAATCTAAACAAGGATTTTGAGTGTTCTGGATGTAAATAAATATAAAAAAGTCTTTTATATATAATATAATCCATTTGTGTCTTACGTTTATTTATATACAAAATATATTTATAATTAGTGTGGAGCAATCCAAAATCTCCATAGTCCAGATCTGGTAAGGAAAAGCCCTACGGTGACTATAAGTGGACTATTCACCGTCCATTACACCATCACAAGCAGCCTACCATTTATTCAGGCAGGTGACGTAGCAAATCTTGAGCGGTCCACTCAGAATTACCATGCGTGGACACACTTGGAAAATTCCGATTCGTTATTCCAGGGGCGGCAGGTTTTGACACCCTTTGAGCAAAACTGATTTTGTGTCACGACCAATGCTTTAAAACCAAAAATAAAACGACCGGTAGAGATGGATGATAGATGTAAACAATTGACTTACAAAACCATAGCCCTTGGATCTTCCGGTGACCTTATCGGAGATGATGACCGCTTCCAAGATCTCGCCGTACTTCTCAAAGTGCTCTCTCAGGGACTCCTTCTGCGTCTCCCACGCCAGCCCACCCACAAACACCTTTGTCAGCGTCGTGTCGCCGAACTGCCCCGGACCACCGCCGCCAACCGTCATCTCTTCCCGATATGTCGATCTCCCAAAAACTATTACGTTACGCCCGGCCGGCTTTTCTCTCTCCGTATGAGGATTTAGAGAACAATGTAGCAGATAGAAAACCAGCCACCTCTTGTCAGGTCTACAAAGAGAAGTCTTTGTTGTTGGGCTGTGAGATCTGAAGGTGGTGTTGTTTGCTGCTGTTGGGTTGTGAAATCTGAAGAGCGGGTGTGTAGAGTGTATAACGTGGGGTTACTGGTGTTACAGCTTAGAGAGGGAATAGAATAAGGGAAAAGACAGTGAAGGGACAGAGAGACAGATGGGACATTGCTTTGCAATCAACGTGCTTTCAACTTTTCTTTACTCTTTTCATTAGCTTTGTCTAAGCCTTTCTTCAACTTTTGTCAAGTGTATTCAAGTGGGGTTTCTGTAGTTGTCGTTAATGTTGACGAAGCGATCGAGTTTGATATAATTCTGCCATGTGGCATGTCAAAGGTGTCTCTCAAGACGTGTCTACGTTCGATCACTTATGCTACAACGCATAGAAAGGACAATATAAATTAGTCGCAAAGGGGCAAGAACTAGCGGGTCATAGCCAACTCAAACCCAAAATTGCCCGAGGTTTCACTTGGGTCAAATCTTAAAACCAAAATTTATACGAGCCTAACAAGCCCACTACCAAATCCGCTTTTAATAAAAGTGGATTATGGCTGATTACATGTTTAATCGGATGACACCCTCCCTGCTACTATTTACAACTCAAAACATGTTGGCATATAAGAACATATCCTTATCATTATGATTGAAATAGGAAGTCTGTTTTATAAAGCATCTTATATCCAACGCATCTTATATAAAGTATCTTATATAAATATATAAAGAAGCAACATATGTATAAAATGAATATATTAGAGATGAGAATATTAAGATGGAAGTGTGGTAAAATTATAAAAGATAAAATTAGAAATGAACGCTTTTGAAAATATTTAGAAATAATATGAGATAAAATTAGATAAATTTATTTGAAATGGTTTGAACATGTTCAACATAGGCTGGTAATGGCGCCGGTAAGGAAAAGATTAGTAATGAAGGCTGATGACCCACCACGGGAAAGGAGTAGGACAAAAGAGGACGTGTATGGATATAGTAAAAATAGATATGAAGAGGTATAACTTATACGAGGATTTGACGTAAGATAGATCGGAATGGGACAAGGTTTTGACGATGACGATGATGTGATATTATTTTGATGAAAATTGTTGGCACATAGATAATTTGCAAAACATTCACCTATAGCATTATTCTAACGCATTGATGTATAACCCTGATGTTTACTGATTTTTAAAGGCATATTTTTCGGAATTCTAGTTTAAACAATTAAATTAGTGTCATGCTTGGACGTGTTGTAACTCGTAATTTAGGTACGGGATTTGTATACGAGGATTATGGCTGTTTTTCTTTCCTTAACCTTGTAAAAAATGTAGAACAAAAAAGAGTCCACACAATTAGAAAGTGTAACATATCCATAGATCCATTCTCACTACACAATCCCCAGTGTCGAGGGGTATGACTTGTTCATAGGTAAAACAGGCGGTCTAGAGAATATAACGAACCAATTGCAATCGCGCAAACTGTTCAGTGTTCACACTTGAGTATTTGTGTGTTTGCATTCAAAATCTAATTAAAAAAATGGCAAAATGGATTTGTATAACTGTTCCCAGGAGAAAGTCTTCTTGATCCTCTATACCTAAGATATTATTGCACTCAAAGAAAAAATAAACTTTTCTAATACATAAATTTTTCCACAACATGCATTGATCTAATTTTAACTAGGTTTGCCTGCAAAATTGTCCCTCTTTTTTATCCATCTTCTACGGCCTACGGGTCAAGATGTACATATTTTATTTTATTTTTTAGGAAGGCTGACGTGTAATTGTAAAGTAAAATGTTCTCATCTGTCCCCCTGCTTGACCCTCCCTTACCCCCACACTTCTCATCCTTATAACAAGGTAGGGAGGATTCACAATTTGCTTGCCACAAGCATTCATATAGGTGGGACCCACAAGTCAATCATCCAGGTCGTTCATTCCTTGGACCCCACCAATGATAAAGATGTGCTAAACATGGCCTGGCAAATGGAAGATTAAAGTCAACATGTCCGTGATTGACTATAAATCCATCGTAGGGATGATTGGTTTATAGATCAATGGAGCAGATTTTTCCCATTGCCTGAACATGATGGGCCCCACAAGATTGTAATCTAAATGGGATCGTAGAAAGATGGACCCACCTATCTGAAAAGGCTGAGCATCTTAGATCCATGTTATCTGTACTGTGGGTCTGTGACTGATGTGCATAATCGTATTGACGCGAACCCGCGTTTGACGTTTGTGGGAGACTCACATGGTAATGAGATCAGCCCATGGCTTTTCAATTTTCATACCCAACCCACCGTATTTCATTGATTCCTTCGCCGCTGTGCGCCACGTGGAATGCACGTGATGAAGATTGCCGATATTTGACCTTTTACAAAGAGTGGCCCCGCCCTAGGTTGATGCAAAGGTGCAACGGGTCGAATCAAACTGGTGACCTTGTCTGACCCGCTTTTATCGTGGGGAAATTTCATAGTGATTATTTTCCAAAGTCCTCGCCGCCCAATCTCTATTGGTGTATTCAATATTTTATAGTAAATTCAACGGACATTTGTTTGTACTTTATTTATATATGAAAATGATTCACATATATAATAGTTATGCGTTATCATATTCTTATACATATAATGCATAAATAAAATGAGGAAATAGGAAACTCTTTTTAAATTTCCATCTTGCAAATACACTAAAATACATGCATCACATAGTGAGTATACTGTGTTATGCAATTGGTCATGAGATCAAATAATTCTATCAACTACTTTTATATTTTCCATGCGGGCTTTATATTTATAATCCAAGTCATTCTTTTTGTTTATTGAACCAATAGATCCCAAGACTTGAAGTTGATTATTCTAAGTCTTCATAGATTTTGAGTAATATTTATAAAAGTCCAATATTTATATATATTATCACAATCTAGATCTAATTTTATGAATTTTGCGGGCATACAATTCATTACTTGAACCGCTCAATATTCTCATATTATTGATAACCATAAAAAATATGTAGCTCATATCCTAAATATTCATAGATCGTGACAAATTTGTAAATAAAAACAAAATTCCAAAACATCCAACTACGTCTAAAACCATTGGATGTGTTCATTTACTCAAATAGAAATAATTGCTTTGACATGGTAAGTGTTTTACATGAATAACATATGCATATGTAGAACCCATTTTTCCACCCCATTGTCAAAAGGTAGATGATGAGAAAGAAAAATGTCATATTTTTCTTCCTTAATGTTTAGTGCTTTATACTTATTTGATGCCTAAATGTACTCATTATTCTTGTATTTTTATTTAGGTGCAAATGGAGGCATTAAGTGCAAAACGAAGCTAATTGGGCGATTCTGGACAGTTTGGACATCGCTTCGTAATCTGGGTATAACTCTCTCATCCGAGCTCCAATTGAGGTGATTCAAGATGCTATGGAACGCCAAGAAAAAGATCTACAACTTTCATGTTTTAAGTTTTGAGAGATACTGGCTGCATCAAGGTCGAAATCAGGCTTGAAGTTACTGCTCGTATTAAATGCTAAATGGATGAAAAATCAAGCAGAATGGCATTATGGTAAATTTGAAGAAATCAGGAGTCCGTCGAAACATATCCAATATTGGGCTCATATTGTGAAGAACGAAAAATGGTGCAACTTTAATTCTTGGGTCGAGTCCAACAGAAGCCCAAGTGAGAAGATATGGTCAAAAAGAAGATTTTGACTAAGTTAGAATTTAATTAATTATTTTATTCCATCTCCAATCCCACACCACTTCTCATTCTTTCAAAACTCACGGGTGTATTCTCCAATGTAGTTTTTCTATTCTATCTTTCATCTTTTATCCTCTCCTACTTTATCTCTCCCTCATTCCTTTTCTCTCCATTACATGGGCCCAACTACCTATTTTTTCTCTCCTAACTCTACCCTACTTCACATCTATAAATACCACACATTCTTTATCCTAGAGAGACATCACCTTTTTCTCTCCATCCACGTATTCTCTCCCTCTCTCTTTCTTCTTTTCTTTTATTAGTTTTGCAAGTTTCTTTTATGGCCCTGCGTGGCTAATTTTCTGTAATTGGTCAAAGGAGACTGAAGCCTCGGAATAAATACTGTGAGATCTAATTTATTTTCTTTGTTCAATTTATGCTTTGAATATGGGTTGTTCTTCTATGTTTAATTTGTTATCATGATTGTTTCGTTTAATTGCTAGGATGCATACTAGTATATTTTTCGTTGCAATTTATTGCTAAATTAGAAATCAAATCCGTAATTGTTTGATCTCTCTAATTTGCGAAGCAACTGATATTTAATAAATTACTGCGTTAGTGATTGTTAGATATTAGGAAGAACACTTGGCTAAATTAAATGCAACCGCGTGTGTTTGTGTTATTTGGGTTCATCGATCTCTCTAATTTTAAATGCTGTTACTAAATTAAATCTATAGCGCTTGTCTTAGGTTGTTTAGTAATTAGGGTTAATTAGAGCGCGTGTTTTCTAATTAACTAATTAAGGAGGTAGGAATTTAATTCCAACGATGAATATTCAAAGTGTTAGTTGATTTATTTTTGCATCAATGATCAGTTCTGAATTTCCGATGGTGGATGTTAACTTTGACCAATGCTTTCTCATTTAATTGAATTCGTTACTTTATTGCTCTTTGTTTGCTTTTATTTATTTATTTATTTTTTTCTTTCAGCATAAAAAAAAATACCCCCTCATCTTTAATCACATAGCATGAAATTTGACTAAACACTCTCTGTGGGAACGATCTTTACTCGCACTACTACATATATTTTTAAGAGTAAAGGTTTTATTATTTTTGGGTGCCTGCGACAGCACGACCAAATTTTGGCGCCGTTGCCGGGGACGTGATTCTAGTTGATTTTTTTATGCTTTTTGTGATTTTCTAAGAAGTTTTTTTTTAAAGGTTGCACAAAAAAAAAAAAAAAAAAAAAAAAAAAAAAAAAAAAAAAAAAAAAAAAAGCAATTTGCGCAGGCTAATTCACCGTCTCTCCTCTGGTTTTATTCTCATTCTACAATCTATGTGGCTCCCCACTGTTCTCTACCATCGCCCAACGCCGTTTTCTCTGTCTCAGTAAACTCACTACAGCAACTTTCAACAGCACCTCTCATAACTCATATCTCATATCTCTCATTGTAGCAGTCTTGTTGTGATCTCGGTTTTATTTTTTTTCTCCCCCATCTCTCTGTCTTCATCTCCTGTCTTCAATTCATCTATTTTTCTTCATCTATTTTCATCGTCTCATCTCATCTGACTTCATCTCCTGTTTTTTTTTTCTAAAACTTCGTTGCAGGAAAGCGAGAGAAGATCAGTTTGCATTGATCAGATCAGTCTGCATTGATCTGTGGTGGACCACACGGATCGGACTTTCTCAAAGAAATTCGGAAGCAGAGAACGGAGAAGAACCCTGAGAGATTGAGTGACTGTTTTCTCTTGATCCTCTGGTCCTCGCTCGGCCACAGAGAAACAGGGTCGTTACGCAACAGAGAGGGACTGTTTCTGAACAAGAAGGACTGTTTCTGAAGATCCGGACTGCTGCCATCGCCGGACTTCCCGTTTGCATCGCCGGACTTCTTGTGCATCGCCGGAGAGGACGAAGAAGACCGCTGCAACAGTTGCCTCCAGTTTTTTTTTTTTTTTTTTCTTCTCTTTGTTTCGATTCTGTTTACAAAAACCAGAAGAAGACGAAGACGAAGAGGTCAATTCCTTTGATCTCTGGTGGGCCACGACCGGAGAAGACTGATCAGACAAGTCCTTCTCCTCTCATCACTGGAACTGGAAAGGAGAGAAGTGTTGTCGCCGTCCACTGCTGTCGCCACCGGTTGCGAGGAAGAAGAAAGTTCGAGCAAATTACCCCTGCGCAGGTTTCTGGTTCTGTTACAGAATTGTAAGAGGTCAGAGACGTAGTGAAGAAGAAGCCAGCAGCCAATTGGGTCGGTTCAGGTCAGGTCCTACCCGCCCGCTCCAAAAGCCCAGCTTCGTTCCAAGTCAAACCCAGCCTTGGGTCAGTTTCGGGTCGATCCCGGGTCGGGTCTGACCTGCTCAGCCTAAAAGCCCAGCAGCAGTTCTCTACAGAGCGCTGACGTCAACAAGAAGTACGGTCAAGGCAGAGTTTGAAAAAAAAAATTGAAAAAAAAATTTTAGATTTTAATTTTTATGAGTAGAATTTTTATTTTAGTGATATATATATATATATTTAATTATTAGCATAGAATTTTTATTTTTATTGCTCTAGATTTTTTCTAATTTGATTTTATGGTT